>JAJOZX010000148.1:570000-927500 GCA_023014485.1 Bathynomus jamesi
TGTCTCTTGGAAGTTTGTTCCGTAAGTCAAGGTATGATGGGCCTAATGGAGTCTCGTAGATGACCGTTCTTCGTAAAGCGGTAAAAACTGACCAGATGTGGAGTGATTTGGGTTTGTAGCTTTCGCCGTCGAGTCACGCAAGGTGTCCACCTTGAGGATGCTTCTCGTAGCGTTGCAACCTTGCCGGTGCTCTCGAGGATGATTGACAACCGGTTGATGCGGTAATGAAGAGACCAAGGGGAATTCCTGATGCCGTTGTGGTTTGCTGTGGCAGTATTGGTAGACCACTTCTAATGATGCTTCGTTTCTTGAATGTGGTGTTGAAGTGAGCATTGGTCTTGAGCTGGTTAAAGCTGATGAGGGGTGACAACGTACAGAGTAGTCTAACGAAATGGAAGCGCTAATGCAGTGAGAAGGAGTGTGAGTGGGTGCTCGCTTTTATACGTAGTTCCTGTGACGTAGGACTTCGCACCAAATCTTAAGACGCCTTATGAGCGCGTCCTTTTGGGAAGAAACAGACTCTTCATTGTTTGGTTCTTTGCCCACGTGTGTTTTCCAAGACTCTTTGATGATAGCGTGGAAGGAAAGGATTTCTGTCTGTCTATTTGTTGGTCTATTTCTTGTCGATCCGCTACACACACACACACATATATATATATATATATATATATATATATATATATATATTATTATATATATGTCTAATATAAATTATATTATATATATATATACAGTATATTAAGGTAGGTTGATTTTCCGCATTTTTTTAGATATCGACTTTGGACTATTCGAGATAGTCAGGGCTTAATAAGATAATAACTGACAAAAAATTTCAGATCCCTAGCTTTAACCGTTTTTTGAGGAAACCGTTTCAAAAATCGTCAAAAAATCGTACCGAAAAATATCGCATTTTCGCAATTTTCGGCCGAAAAAATCATGCTATTTTCATAAAAAATCCTGAAAAAAGTTACAATTTTATTGAAAAAAAGTAAAAAAAATGTGCAGAGTCAAATAGACACATTTAGATCCCAAGATCATCATAATTTTCACTGTAAAAGCCCTTAGAAGCAAAGGAAGGTCTCATCTGGCGGCTTAGGGCTTTGGCCAGAATGTGTTTGTGCCTTGATTCTAGTCCATAAACAGTATGGGAAGCTTCTGATGTCAGCTTCACGGCCCTTTCAACACTGAGAATGTGAAGGCAGATCAGGCAGCTCCAGCTTGGTGCCATTCAGCAATGCTTCTTGAAGCAGAAAAGTCTTCTGTGAGAGCAGGTTCGCAGATGCCACTTTGAGAAAGGTTGATTAGTTCTGACCAGTGGGTAGCTTCAATGTTGATGGCTGTGATCTTCTTCAGCCTCTTCTTGGCTGGCTTCCCACTTCTGAAAGAATAATAATAAATTTATTTTTTATTCCAGTTTAAGATTTAATCCCTATTAGTCTCAGAATTGCTGATTTAATTTAACTTAAATTAAAAAAAAAACCCGAGTTCTATAAATCCCCATAATCGAATTTTTTTCCAGAAAGAAGGTAAGATTATTTCCATTATCAGAGGGGAGGGGGGGGGGGAATTGGGATAAGAAAATGTGAAAAAAATTCGATTATGGGGGTTTATAGAACTCTGGCCTTTTTTTTATTAAATAAATCCACATAATCAAATTTTTTTTTCACATTTTTTTAAATTAATAAATGCTTACCTGATGGACAGAATTTTCTTGAGAGCAACTTCTCTCACTTCCAAGTCATCAGACTTCCTCATGGAGTGCAGCACATTCTCGGGCAGCAAGGCAAAAGCATTGTACTTCAGGTTCTTGAAAGCAACACCCTGGATTTCTTCAGACTGCTGCTTGATCCTCTGGATCATGTCGAAGATGTACAGCTGCTGATTGTGGAACTTGCTGTCCCTTTTGATCTCAAACCAACTGACTGCATACACTTCCACAATGAACTTGATGGCCTGGTAAAGCTTATCCTGTAGTTCTGGAGGGTAAGCACCTCTGGTCCACAGACACATCAATCTAATTACCAAAGTCAACCATCTTGCATGGTTTAATGGTCCAATTTTCCAGGCAGCAAATCTTGGGTTGACTTTGCCCCTGGAAATTCCAAGCACGTACTCCAAAAGAAGCCTCTGGTCGCTACTGAGATCATTCAGTGTCTCCTCAGCAAATTCCATGTCATCCAGGGTGCCACTGAGTTTGGTGAATTCCACTTGTGGCAGATCTTGGTAGTCAATTTCACAGTTTTCCCAGCGGACCAGTGAAAGCAGTGGGACTTTTGGTACTGCCATCAAGATGCTTGAAAACAGCTCTGAAAGGAAGCTCATTCTGATGGAGTGAACAGCCAATGGTGTGCAATTTCCGCTCAATTTTATTTTCCAGAGCTGTTACAAGGCCTCCCTCCCAGCCAGTGTTTGTATTTGTGTTGTCAAGGAGGATAGCTTTCAGGGTATGAACACTGTTAAACTCCTCCAAGACACTAGCAACTTCTTCACCAAGAAGAACTCCAGTCGCACCTTTAATTGGGATGACTCTGTGAGTAAGATATGTTCCACTTTCAGTTCCCGGCTCCTTTGTGAAAGTCAAATGGTGCTCTTGTCCCTTTCCTTTCTTCAGCTTAGTCTCCCCATTTTCATCCTTAACTTCTCTGTACAGCAAAGTGTCCTTGTCAACTTTCCCATCAGATCTCAATCACATCCTTTGCTATCTTTTTAGCAATATCATAGTCTTTCAAGTCCGGGTGGCTGTTTTGAGGAAATAACTGTACTGAATAACTTGGCGGAGGGTAGGAGGCTCTGTTTTATCCAAAGGAGAAGGCTGGTCACTGAATTTGTTGGCACTATCACTTCGAGTTAACACTGCAGACTTCCGTTTTTTACCCATTTTTATGAAATATCTGAAAATAAACACAATTAAATGAACGCATCATAAAATAACTTAATTTAATACACATTTTATAGGTAAATATCATTAAAAAATAAAAAATAATACACTAATAAACATCTATAATGCATTTACAATAAGTTTCAAGCATCGTTTTGTTAAAAAAGCCGAATTTTAATTGATTGTTTTGATGAAATAAGGTCCGATATTTTGTTTGTTTACATTGCGCGAATGCCGCGCGCGCGATTTTACGCGTAAAATTCGGCAATTTTACAACTTAAAAATAATTAACAATCCTCAAAAAATACAATCATTTCCACAAATATGAGTTGGTGTAACGTTTTTTATACATTAATACCTTTCTATCTAGACTAGTCCAAGATCACAGTTCCAAAATCAACCTACCTTATATATATATATATATATATATATATATATTATATATATATATATATAATATATAATATATATATATATATAATATATATATATATGATACACACAGACAGTGCATGGAACAAGGAACTCTTCTGGGATAATTAAATCCACTATAGTCCGAATAAGTAATGGTAAATGACAAATACCATAGTTTTTCTTTTCATGATGCTAGCCCGACATGGGCAACGGGTCACTCGCAAAGAGGTCCCATAAATATAGTTTCCCTCACCAGCTATCTGCAAAGCAGACAGGATCCAGCTTTGGGACAAAAAACTCAGGGGACCATTCTGAGTTCATTCCCATATATATATATATATGAAAATTATTTCACGAAAGTAACACGTGAAAAATATTTATGATGAATAAAACCACGAAGGAAAGGAAACACAAAAAGGTGCTCAAGCGCTTTCAACTAATGACATCCTCAGTGTTCCTGAGGATGTCATTAGACGAAAGCGCTTGAGCACCTTTTTATGTTTCCTTTCCTTCGTGGTTTTATTCATTATATATATATATATACAGTATATATATATTATATATATATATATATATATATATATATATATATATATATATATATATACAGGGTGGGCCGAAAGTCTGGATCCATAGGAAAATATTTATTTTAATACATAAATTACAACAAATGGTAAATACTTAAAATGAATATCAACTTTAACTCGTAAATGCGTATCCGTGATACTGTACAGTAGTTCGTACTCCAGTATAAATACTCAAATACTTTTTTATTTCAGCCCAGAAATGGCTTCGAATCTAACAACAGAAGACCGGGTAGAACTTGTGCTCATGTACGCAAGACAGGGCGCTACACACAGAGAAGTTGCTACCGAATTCAATAGAAATCATCCTGATAAGCATCCAGTAACACATGCGACTGTTGGCAAGTTGTTTAAACGTTTCAAAGAAACAGGAAGTGTACATGATCGACGGCGTTCTGGTCGTCCAAAAACTGCAACTGATGAAAATACCTCTGCAATGGTACGTGAAACTTTAACGAATAGTCCAGTAAAGTCAACAAGAAGATTATCAAATGAAACACGCATCTCGAGAACGGCAATTCGAAGAATTATTAAAAATCATAAATTCCATCCCTAAGTGTCTCGATGTCAGAGGCCGCCAATTTGAGCATTTGTTATAATTTGTTGTTTATACTGGGGTACGAACCACTGTACAGTATCACGGATACGCATTTACGAGTTAAAGTTGATATTCATTTAAAGTATTTACCATTTGTTGTAATTTATGTATTAAAATAAATATTTTCCTATGGATCCAGACTTTCGGCCCACCCTGTATATACACACACTCAGTATATGGATATAACAGCCAGATTTGACAACCTATCATGCGACATTGTACAGTAGAACGTAAATAATTTCTTATAAGTTTCAGTTTTGAGATATCAGTGGTAGTTAATGTCCAGTTTAATTGAGTAGGAGGAGGTAAAGCCACTTTGTAGCAAAATAGGTTAAAAATTAGGAAAAAATTACAGTAATTAATCCAAGAAAAACACGAAAATTAACAGTCAAATTAACTTTCAAAACGCTTTCACTACGACTTGAGAAAGGAATTCCCGTGATATAAAAAGAGTGCCGGCCAATGTGAGGGAGCCCTGTTTAATGTTTATGGAGGACCACCCACGGCTGCGCAGTTCTCGGGCGCCTAACGGAGCCATTGGTGCCAATTGCGTGTGAACAGTCTGTTGGATGAAGATATTTAATTTTCTCTTCCCAAGTGCGTTTGAGTTTTGACCTTCACACAATTTCTTTTTCTCCCATCAAAGCGAAATGAAGAATCGCCAAAGTTTTTGATACAATCACACAAAGGTACAGGTAATGATTTGTTGATGTGTTTTAAAAGAACAGATGCCTGTGGCTGTTTTTCATATTTTATTGTTTACTGTTTTTAATTGAGAAACTTGTAGATAAAAAGTTGTCTATATTTCATTCTATTATTCTCTTATTTTTGTTTCTTTTGTATTGTAAATCTTTTTGTAGTTGCGATATTTTTCTTTGACGAGTTAAAATTTTTATTTATCAGTTTATTCTCAAATGCATTCTTAATATAGGATGAAAAATGAATTTACATTAGATCACCAGCGTAAAAAATTATATATATATATATTTATATATAAAATAAGAATGTGTATATATGTGTATATATATATATATATATATATATATATATATATATATATATATATATATGAAATAAGAATGTGTGTATATATATATATATTATATATATATATAGAGAGAGAGAGAGAGAGAGAGAGAGAGAGAGAGAGAGAGAATTCACAATTTCTAGATGCGCTCCATTAAATGTTATACAACCTGCAAAGTAAATGAAAAACGATTCCGAGCGCTTTTGTCTATTACAAAACTTTCTCAAGAAATTGGCGAAGTCAAAGATAGGAAAAAACTAGGATCTGTCCCCAAAATGACTTAATCCGTGGGATGGTATTTTTGTGTACTGAATGCTGCATTTTTCTTCGAATCGTTCTAAAATATTAATTTGATTTTTAATCACTTCTGAGATAATGCTATCTAGTTTGTACAAACCTGGACTCATGAATATCTGGAATGGATTTTATACATATAATTTCCAATAATAATATACTGTACAGTATTTCTCTTTAATTAAAATTGTTAATTACAACCCTTGCACTATTCCAGTTGATTTTGTGGTCATTATTATGTAATTACATGGAGAAATATTGCACTATTATTTCTAAAGTATTTGACATTTTCTTTGTTGTATTTCCTCTTGATGGCAAAGGTTTGTCTGTTTATCCGATATAAAGGGTGTTCGGAAAGTCACTGTGCACTTATATTTATTTAATAGCATACAATAGTATAACATTGCATATATGATAGAGGTTATGGATGGGACCATCAGAACTTATAAAAGGTGTTGAAAACTAAAAAAAATAATAATAAAATAATAAAAAAATAATATAAAAAATATAAATATAAAAATATAAAAATATAAAAAAACATTAATTATATAAGTGCACAGTGACTTTCCGAACACCCTGTACTTCAAATTTCAATCATTACAACCAATAATATAAACAAAACCAATTTTTGGCGGACTATAGTGTTTTTATAATAAAAACCTACCTTAATTTTTAAGTTTCTTAATAATTTTGGCCCATGCTCAAGTAATTTATAGTATGGTATACTTAAAATGTTGATTTCTTTCAAGAATTCAGGGCTGACAGTTTTAAGAACTCTTGAATACATTGATGAAAAGACTGCCCTTTTGATACTATTTCGGTAATGTGACTAATAATGGATATATGAATTGCTGCTAGTTGGTTTTCTATATCTTTAAAATTTAAACTCATTATCAATTCTTATTATGACCAAATCCAAAAAAGGTATGGGTCCCTCTCTTTCCAGCTCTTTGGTGAAGTTAATGGATGGGACCAAATTATTAATTTAAGTTAATCGAGATTTTGGCCAGAAAACCTTACGCATATTATGTTGTCGATATATCCCTATCATTTTAATTCCCACCCTCACTCCCTCCCTCTCCTCCTCCCTCTCTCCCTCTCGCTATCCACCCTCCCTCTCCTCCTCCCTCTCTCCCTCTCGCTATCCACCCCCCACTCTCGTCCTCCCCTCTCCTTTCGCTACACCAAAAACGACGATATTACGAGATCAAACCGTCTACATGGAATCGCACAATAGCTGAAATTAATCATCATAATGTAGAGGAATACAACATTTATTTGTAAGTGTTAATATCGAATTACGCTATGACAAAAAGTATTGCATTACGAATGATCCCAAAATTTGAAGGACACTGTAATTTGGCGTGTCAGATTACGATTCGAATAGCATCTAATTTTAAATTGTGATTTGAACCCAGCGACGAAATATATTAAATAATATATATATATTAATATATATGTAAAAATGAATAATTCTAACAATCTTTTTTGCATATAAAGTCCAAACTCGCGTGACACTCCAACTGTATACAAAATGGAAGTTTGGAAAAAATTTTAATTTTCTTTCTATTTTATTTTTATGAAGTAATTGATGAAATATTTCTTTTTTAAATTACCTAATCATTTTTTAGATTAAGTTTAATTATGTAATCGTGTTAAATTTTGCAATGCTCATTTTTTTATACATTCCCTCTTAGTTGTAAAAGATGGTCATAATTTGCCAAAACTCTAAATTAACACTTAATTTTAAATTTTAAGCATTTAATTTTGGCTCATACGCATGTTTAATTTTAATCCATAATAAAATGCATATTTCAATTTCTATTTTTAGTTAACTCGGTAAATCATGATAACATCAGATTTGTCAATATGCTGTTTAAAAGAAAACTATGACGGCATCTTCAAATATTTTGCTTATCTGCTAGTATGCTGTTACAGCCAAAATTTACATTTATCTTCAAATATTTTGCAAAAAAAAAAAAAAATTCAGCCTATTGAGAATAAAAAACAAAACAGGTCAACATTAAATAATAATGATGTCACCAAATTATTTGTATATACACTGCGTTCGAACTTATTAAGCATCAAAGAAGACCAGGAAAATTATTAGCATGCAAACAAAGCAGGAAATAGTGCAGAAAAGTGAGTCAGGTACCAGTACTAATGAACTTAGTGAACAATATGGTTTGGCCACTAGTACTGTGTCAACAATTCTAAAGCAGAAAGAACTCATAAAGAAGGTTAAGGTGACTGATGCTACTACGAGAATGGTAAAAGGGAGAGAAGTTATTGTAGAGATGGAGAAGTTATTAGATATCTGGATTAGAGAGAAACAAATGAAGGGGGACTCCATTTCTCAGGCCTTTATTTGTGACAAAGCCAGGTCAATTTATGAAGAAATAAAGTCCTCTGCTCCATCAACTACCTCTACTAGGTATGAAGAATTCACTGCAAGCCATGGCTGGTTTGAGAAATTCAAGAAGAGGGCAGAAATTAGAATTGTGGTTAGGCATGGGAAGGCTGCAAGTGCAAACACAGAGGGAGCTGAGGCCTTTAAGTATGAGTTTGCTGACTTAGTTGAGGAGGAAGGATATTTGCCTCAACAAGTTTTCAACGCAGATAAAACAGGTCTGTTTTGGAAGAAAATGCCCAAGAGGACCTACATTACTAAAGAGGAATCCAAACTACCTGGTCACAAACCCATGAAGGACAGATTCACTTTCCTTCTTGGTGGTAATGCTTCAGGGGATATGAAGCTGAAACCCATGCTTGTTTATCATTCTGAAACCCCCAGAATTTTCAAGCAGAAGATCACCAACTCTCTTCTGGGGGTGTACTGGAAAAGCAATAAAAAAGCATGGGTTACTAGGAACCTCTTTAATGACTGGATGGTAGAAAATTTTGCCCCTACTATTAAAAAATATCTCCAGACCAACAAACTCCCTCTTAAGGCCATGTTACTGTTAGATAATGCCAAGGCCCATGATCCAGAGCTTGCTTCCATTATCAAATCAAAATTTCCATTTGTTAATGTACAGTTTCTGCCACCAAACACAACTCCTCTGCTTCAACCAATGGACCAGCAGGTCATTGCAAATTTCGAGAAGTTGTGCACAAAAAAAATGTTTGCTCAGTGTTATGAAGCTACTGCCAGGGATGAAACAGTGACTTTAATGGAGTTTTGGAGGCATTAAAAAATGTTGTAAAGACCTGGACGGAAGTTTCATCAATATGTATGAATTCAGCCTGGAGGAAATTGTGGCCCTCTGTTGTGCATGAATTTCAAGGTTTTGACCCAGAGGAAACCAATGTTGAGGCTGAAATTGTTGAATTTGGTCAAGCAATGGGGCTTGAAGTGGATGAAGATGATGTGGCAGAACTTCTGGAGGAGCATGGTAGGGAGTTAAATGCTCAAGATCTACAGGAGATGGCCAAGGAATCAGAATCTGACAGTGGTGAAGATGAGTCTGAAGAGAATGAGGAGCAAATCACTACATCAGACGTAAAAGAAATGCTTGAAATGTGGAGCAAAATGAAAAAAGTTTTTAGCAAACACCCCAACATTGAAGCTACAGAGCTCATTGTCTACCAGTTTGAAGACAATGTTGTTTCTTACTTTAGGAAACTGGTAGACAGCAGAAAGAAACAAAGAACCATTGTCAGTTTCTTCAGGTCTCAGCCAAGAGCTTTTTCAACAGAACCACAACCAGGGCCAAGTAGGACACCAGAAAGACCATCACCAGAACTCCCTGATGTCCTAATGGAAGGAGATTCTCCTTCTAAACAATTCTAACCCTCTCCTCCTCACCACCACCTTCTCCAGTCACCTTAAGCCCAGCATCATCCAGTCTAAGGTAAATAAATTACTTTTTTTTTGTATTATTATTGCATTATTGTATTATATTTTGTGTTTTCATTTATGTGTTTTCATTTAATATAATTTATACATCATTACAGATATATATATATATATATATATATATATATATATATATATACACATCATTTCTTGGGTCTCTGGAACCAATTAATGAAAAACCCATTAAACTAATGCATCTCATAACGAAATTTCCTCTTAACGAGCCGTTCAATGGAACGGATTACATTCGTTAAGAGAAGGTACCACTGTAATAGTATTGAGAAAAGATTAGATTACATTACATTACAATTACATTACAATACAGTTACAGAATACATATATTCATTCATTATAGTATAATTCAAGCATTGTTATTTGTTTTGAAATTTGTTGATCTTGATTATACCTATTAAATGCAATTAGTAAATCAGATTACTTTATTAATTTTATTATTTTTTGTTATATTTCAGGTAAGGAAATGGAACACATGAAATGGAAATCTGGAGCACAGAAACAGAAAGATAAACGAGAAGCAGGAAGAAATGATTCAGCAAAAAAGTGCAGGCCTATAACAGCATTTATGATATCAACACCTATATCTACATGTCAGAAAGAGGAAAGCGACTTACAGAGAAATTCAACTACAACTGTTCATGCTGATACTGTAGATCTAGGACACAAAGATGAAGGTATGCCTAACGTTTTTGAGACTGTAGATGCTGATTTTTATGATTCTGAATTAGCTGGTGGAAAAACAGTAACTGAACCTGGGCCTGTACATGTACATAATCAAAAAGATCTAGTAGCTGATTTAAATAATGATGAGAATCAACCAACATTTAGACAGGATAAGCTCTTTCAATATCCTGCACGAACAGATTTGAAATCTTTTTTCAAAGAGCATCCAATTCAGCCACATGATCATGATCTGCCATTTAATGTAAAGTTATATAAGCGAAAAATTATGGGTGACACTGTCTCACGACACTGGTTAACATATAATAAGAAGAATAGATCACTATATTGTTAATTTTGGATGGCATTTGAGTCACCAACCTCTTCTAACCAGAGCTGGGCAGTATTTAAATACATTTGTATTTAAATACGTATTTAAATACATTTGTGTATTTAGAACTGTATTTATAAATACATTGTTTTTCATGTATTTAAATATAGTATTTAAATACTTTAATGAGTATTTAAATACAATGTATTTAAATACTCAAAATATAAAAATGTAAATACTTTTACTGGTTTAATACACGTTCTGTACTAGCACAGTACGACGCGTTGACAGTGTAGTACAGCATGGTTCATGTTTCAACGTGTCAGTTCAATCAGTTGTGTGCCACTCTTAGTCGAAAGCGGTTGATTTCTTTATCGTGTGCGTGTCATGGCTTCAACAAGCAAATCCGGTGAATCAAACAGTGATATATCTGCAGATAACAATTTAGTGCACCCTCTGTTTGATGGCAAATACTTTAAAATTAAATCTAAAGACGGTAATAAGGTAAAGTGCACCTGCTTGCTGTCGAAACTCCCAAAAGAAACTCTTTCAGACAAAACTTTTGAAAGATTGGTTTTGATCCGCAGCAACCGTGAAATAAAAGAGAATTCGTAAGGTGCCTTATGTTTATGTTTACGTCTTATGTTTACGTTTATGTCTCATCTACTCATTAATTGTTACTCATTTTGCAATGATATAATGAGTATAATATGTCACTGGTTGAATATCGTAAGTTCTAAGTTCTTTTGTTTTTGTTTTGTTCTAAAAAGGGAAATATATAATCGGAAATTAGATTGTACTATTTCTTTATCCTTTATCAAGCATTTTATATTGTTGTTACTCATGAATTAGTGAATGCATATGTTAAAATTTGTATGTATTTAAAATGTATTTACAAATGTATTTAAATACAATTGATGTATTTTGTATTTAGTATCTAAATACATTCGTAAAATGTATTTAGTATTTAGTATTTAAATACATTTCTCCCATGTATTTAGTATTTAAATACATTCAATGTATTTATTGCCCAGCTCTGCTTCTAACCCATCTGCTTTTGTGCGAGGATTTAATGATTACAGACGCATTAGCCAGTGCTTATCAGAGCATGAATCAACTGGTATATATAGCAAGCATGCTCAGGAATATATCAGTGTAGTAAATGATGGTGGTTTAGCTCATTTTTTCGCTGCATCATTGCAGAAGCAAAAAGATGAAGGACTAAAGCAGAGAAATATTGTTGCCAGAGTTGAAGATATAATAAAGATGTTAGGTAAACAAGCTCTTCCTTTTCGTGGACACAGAAATGAGTCAGCATATTCTCTTCTTGATGAAACAGAAAATCATGGAAATTTCTTGGCTACTGTGCAGTTGATGGCAAAATATGATCCTATTATGGCTTCTCATGTTTCCATGGTGAAGGAAAAGTCTGAACAACAATGTGAAAGATTAGAAAAACAAAGAAAAGCACAAAGTAAAGGTCGTGGTAGTCTTGTCACATTCTTGACTAAAACAACTATCTCTTCTTTGACCCAAATTATGAAGAATATGATACAGGAAAAAATTACTCAAGAAGTTGCTGAGGCCAAGTATTATTCCATACAAGTAGATTCAACCCAGGATATTTCATCAATTGATCAATTTAGTATTGTTATTCGATATGTACTAAATGGTACTATCCATGAACGACTACTTGCAATTGTTCCAAGCAATGGTGGTACAGGGCAGGGACTTTTTGACCTATTAAATGAAACATCACAACGTCTTGAAATAGATCCGAAAAACTGTTTATCAGATAGCACAGATGGCGCTGCAAGCTACCATGGACAATATAATGGCTTACAGAGTAAAATTGCTGATGTAGCTGATCAGTATGTTCATGTATGGTGCTATGCCCATGTACTCAATTTAGTAGTTACTGAAACCACGAAGTGTTGTGTACCAGCAGTTTCCTTCTTCAATTTACTCCAGAATTTAGCAAAATTTGTGAAGGTATCATATATAAGCGAATGGCCATCTGGATTGAAGTTGTTGGACATTAAAGCTAATTGGTGAAACCAGGTGGTCAGGGTAGTTCAATGCAGCAACTACTATATTTGGAAATTTTGACGAGATATGTATCAGTAATTTTGTGGATCTTCTGACATGTTTATCCATTATTCAAAGCTCTAACAATTTTGATGCAAAAACAAAACAGGAGGCAAATGTTTTACTGTCTAGCCTTCTAGAATTTCAAACAATATTGACAGCATTCACATACTTATATATCTTTCAAGTTTCAAATTACAAGCTATCTACAGACAAGTGGCTTAAATATGTTTACTGCATGGAATATGGTAGAAAAATCCATTACAGATTTCAAGAAAAGATCAAGAGAATTTGATGAAGTATATAGTCAGGCATTGAAATTTGCCAACAAATCCAATGAGCACATTGCACAATTCAATGATGATGAAAATCAAACAGTGAAAATTGATTTTGTAAAAACTGAGTTACCAATCAAGAGGAAACATAAAACAAAGAGAATGGCAGATGAACTAGTTGCTGATGAAAAAAACACATCTGATTCTTTGTCAGACTATCATGTACATGTGTTCAACTTGATAATGGATCGTGTTGTACAATCACTGGAATCCCGTTTCATTGACCATAGACAACTATATAAGGATATGTCATGCCTCGATCCATCAAATTATGAATATATTACTAAAAATGGTCTTGAAGAAGAAGCATTGGAAGGTATTCTTGAGCTTGCTCCAGGGATAAATAGAAGTGAAGTAAAATTAGAATTGCAGTCTTTTGCATCGAACTTTGAAATATTTAAGCTTTTGCTGAATGATGATAATGCAGAGAGCAGCAGTAAAATGAATTCATGCTCTAAATATTGTGGCAATTGTCCATCATGTGTTCTGTATATTCTTGCATCAAACAGACTTAATGACAAGGCATATGATAATCTTTACCAAATGTACAAAGCTATCTGTACACTGTCTGTGACTCAAGTTCAGTGTGAACGGGCATTTTCTAAGCTTAAAATAATAAAAACAAGATTACGAAATTCTTTGTCGGAGGAGAATCTGGAAGCATACATGTTGATGTCTATAGAAAAGGTCATGTTGGATGAGTTAGACATGGAAACTATACTAGACCGATTTGCAAACTCGAGTAATGAACTTAAAAAACTACTCTTAGTATAGCATGTATGTATGTATATGCAGGCAGTACTTGTAAAATATTTGTACTTTTGGTAAAATAAATTTATAAAAAAATATTAACTTTTTTTATTTAAACAAATTTAACTCATAAATAGGCCTATTAGGATAGGACTGGAATTGAATTATGTAATGGGGTTATGGGCCCCCTGACCCCTTTGGCAGACAAAATTTTATGAGCTAGTCTGCCACTGCATATAATTCGTGTAAATGTACTATGTACATGCACTTGTACATGTATTGTTAATAAAAAGCGATAGAAAAGGGCCCCATATTCTTAATTGCCACGGGGCCCCGAGGTGTCTTAATCCGCCTCTGGCTGGGGGTCATCAGCGAATGCACCAAGAGGATACGACAAGTTGATAGGTGGGGCCAAGCTATCATCAATTCTTTGAGTGATGAGCTACATACAAGACAACGTCGAGCCTCCTGTGTGAGAGCAGACACGCATATAAGGAACTACGTGTTTTGTACAAGTGGAGCTAAAGTTACTCTTTCACACCTCTCGCACTAATATTTATGGGCTAGGTGAATTGAATGAAATATATAAAAATGCTCCTGCATGCACGTGTTTGTTAACCACAATGCCTCAATATATATATATATATATATATATATATATATATATATAATGCAGGAAGGAGGGGCCAAGTGCGAATCTCCGAGGCTGCTGAAAACTATACCATTTTCAAAATGCTGTGTACTGTATAATGTATCATAGGTACCACCATGAAGGGATGGGCCTTCTTGTGTATGCATTTATATTGCAGTTAGTACAATCAACAGCATTACTGCAGCAAACATGACTGAAAAAATATGAAAACTGTCTACAGTGACCGGCATACTCTCAAGCACACACATCTCTATCTATTCCTTACTCCCCATACATGCATCTTATACAAATCCCCAACATCTGTTACATCATGTCTTCAAGAAGGAAGGTTGATCTCAGAAGGTACAAAATGTAATAATAACTTTCTTTGTATTACCAAAATATGACTTGTCAGAAGAGAAAAATGGTAAAAAGGAACTTCAAGGATAAGAGTAGAAAACCGGAATCAAAATCCAATAAAGAAGTTTATTTCATTTGATGGAAGAGGTTCTTGAAGATTAAATTTAGTCTTTCTCTCCCATTTGCTGCTAACTTCTGTATGTGGACTGTGGAGAATATTTTAAAATTTACTCATTTACTTCATGCTAAGGGTATGTATGCAGTAATATACAGAACTGATTGCCTAATCCAAATTATGGATTCAATCGTGTCCCATTATAAATTTTGTTCGGAAATGGCAAATTTAAGTCACTATCAGTTGTGGTTTTCTGTTGTCTAACTTGGAAATTAGATTAATCTTGTTAATGTGAATATTGTTTATTAACTTCAAACAGTTCCATACTTTCACCATAATGGTATGTAGGCTATAAGGAAGATGTTCATAGGTAGATGAGAGATAGGGAAAAGATCAGGTAAGGAGCACAGTGTTGGGAGAAACGGGGGTCAAACACTTCCTGTCCTCTGGTTGAATGACGCCTACAATCTCCTCCTTATATATAATATGTCCTTAGACTTGACTTGTGTAAATATGCATGGCTAGTTATTAAGTTTTACGTTTTAAATACATGTGAAAAAAGCGTATGGTGGATTATATACATATATTGAGTTTGAAAAGTTTCTTTATTAACGTTTTGTACAGAACTGTTGTGTTTTATATGAGATCTATGAGCATAAAAGTAATAAAGCTATAACAGTTATTCGTGCAAAGATGTATAACTGTGTGATTGAGTTTGTAAAGATTGTGGATTGGATCAGCTTCCTACAAACAGGTGCGTATGTACATTGTTGTAAATGTTATGATTGACTGGCGCGAATGAAAAGTGAAAAGAACGGATTATTACGAGAAAAAAATAGGAAGTTGCTAACAGACGCTAAATTAGAGAAGTATTAATTGAAGAAATATAAATAGGTGCTAGTCATGAGTGGAACTAGAAAGATTGCTGATAAAAATTTCTCTACAATTCAAATATATGTATAGAAAGAATCTTGGCTAAAAATGGTATACCCTACACAAAAACTCAACAGCCAGTTTTTTCTTTTTATCGCCTATTATAATATATATATATATATATATACACACGTGTGTGTATGTGTGTGTGCGTGTGCGTGTGCGCGTGTATATAATATGCCGATAACAGTGTGGGCTGTTTGTAAGCTTATGTGGATTGAAATAAGCCAAGAAAATAACACAATATTCTTTAACCTCATAGACGGTGATTCTCTTTTAATTATAGGCAAAGGAGGAATAAAATAAAAAGACGAGTGCTGAGCGACATAATAATAGCAAGTAATATTCGTACAGTTACTGCCTTACAGAAACTTACAGCAACTTATTTGTTATTTACTACTCTGGAAAGAAAAGTCATGGCAAGCATATTAGGCGAGCGGCCAACCCTGATAACAGGCCATATTTTTTTAGTTTAATACCACTCTCGTACAGAAATGTACAACATGTCCTAAAATGATCTGCACTATCTGGACATATAAGCTTGGCATGTTGTCCTCCATTCTGAGTGTGCTAAGATAGTAAAATCAGCCATTAACTTCAACTATGTACACTGTACAGGTACTCGTGTATTCATGTTTTCAATTCATGCATTACAACTGAAATCTTTGAAGACACAATGAACAGTGAAGACAAGGTTTATTTCCCATGAAGTTATACATTTTCTGAAAGCTCTAGTGCTACACTATATCAATTTATCGGATCAAATGTAGAATTCGGACCCCAGCCTTCTTTAGTTAGCTTTATAAGGCTAACTAACGAAAATATCACAACCTAACCTAACCAATCATTAGGTTAACTGTACGCCCTTGACGATTGGTTAGGTTAGGTCATGATATTTTCGTTAGTTAGCCTTATAAAGCTAACTAAAGAAGGCTGGGGTCCGAATTCTACATTTGATGCAATTTATCTATAAAAACATTCTTTTACATGATATATTTTATTTTTTGCCTAAAAACTTATTGTTAGACCCAAAAAATATCACCTAAAATACAGGTGTTTCACAAAAATGATTAATATGAGTTACACAAAACTAATTTCGAGTACAATAATTCAGGTATTTTGATACTCCAAGCATTAATACACTATTTTGAACAAAATGAATGCCATATTAAAATGCTGAATCACCATACAAAGTACTGTGCCTACATGGGTTAATAATGGAGACCTCTATTCGCATGCCAGCAGAAAGGTTTATCGCTCAGTTATGAAAAACAGGCAAATGTTGGCATGATTACAGTACATATATAATAATGTTGCACTTGAAAAAAAAGTTTGAATTGTTAACTGTGTGAAAGGACCGATATTGAGATTTGAAGAACGTCAATTTTGTAAAACAAAAATTAAGTTACTATACGTATATCGATGTACATAACACAAAATCAACTGAATCAACTAAAATCAATTAAACCAACTAAATTTTAACAATTCTTATCTTTATGAAGCAAACTACTAAATAACTTTAAAGCAGAAATCATTACTTAAAATTGGAATCTTTCCACTGAAAGTCTCAACTTGTTTTTCAATTACAAAACTGCTTGTAAGTCAGTGCATACAGTATTCGGTGACTCCCGCAATATCAATTCAATGCGTTATTAGCAGTCTACCCCATACTGGGGAATAACCCACGTTGGAAGAGCATATATGAAGCACACTAATAAATTATTAATGCACAATGCTATAATATGGTTATTCATCTAGCTCATCCGGCGGTGGTTTATGATGGGTTTGTTCATTCATGCAGTCCTCAGTAGCCTTACAGACACATTCCACTGTGCATGCCATATCATTCGTTGCACAACTGCAGTTCTTACTACATTGTCTGCGTCCACGGCATGAGCACAGAAGCTCATCTAATACTTCTGCAGTTGTTGGTTCATCAAATAACTTCAACTTTAATTCATCACCCTCTCTTTGCCACCCATTTCCATCTGGTGAAGACATATCTAGTTTAGCAACGTGAACCAACATCCAAATGCGAGTCTGAAATGATGCTCTCTTAAAGTGTTGAAGAAAGCTAGGTTCTGATGGGGGTAGTTTGTGTAATGGTACATTCTTGTCAGCAAGGCGAACTCTCAGAAGATTTAAGTCATTATGTTCTTTATATACATCCTTTGGATCGTATAGAGCAGCAACAAACTGTCGGACTGCATGTTCGGCCACAACTGTGTTGTCAGTACCCAAACTACCAAGGAGTAGAATCGAACCTTCCTTCTCCAATGACTACATGGTTTTCCACATTTTCTTTTTTCCTATGCCACAGAATGATGAGACGATATCACATCCTGTCAAAGCATACATGGCGGGAGGTAGACTAGGAACCACAGGACTTAATTCATTGCATATGCTGTGAACAGGAATATGACGATGGAGATCAGCAGTAGCGGTCACCTTTCCTGTTTCTACTCAGAAAGCTGATGTACTTTGCATCTGAGGAAAATAATCCACAGCTAGCACGAGGACATCTGTGTCTGGTGACTTGACAACTATGCTTCCTTGGATACTGCCAGCAGAAAATTCCTCAGCTGCCTTTATAGCATGGAAAAGCATCTTTGTATCTGCCTCTTCATGTGGGCAAAACAGATCTTCCACTGGTGTCACGCCTTGGCTAGAAATACAGACCGCATTTTCTCCATCACTGAACCCACCTGCAAGGTAGATCTTATGTTTGTGGTGTGCAGCAGGTTCCGGTGTTCTTGGTGCATGTTCAGTTATGCAGTTGAACAAGAAGTCAGTCAAAGCTGCTTTATTCGATGAGAGAACCATGAACTTCTGCCATGGCGGAAGTGGGCGTCCGGACATCACCTGATATTGCTTGGTTCCACCTGCAGTTGCTAGCCTTCTGCTCTGTTCTTCAACTTTGATTGAGTCGTTATCGTCATACTGGTCGAACACATCTATCAGGTTGGAACATAAATTCTGCTCGATTGGAAAATGGACGATAGATAATAGAATAACCTCAAGATAATGTGAAATAATTTCAGAAATGTTGCAAAATACACGCGGCGACAGGTTCGCACATGTTTTATCACGATACAGAATGATACAAAATGACTTAGGCTAGTGTAGGATTAGGCTAATGAATATTTCCTGCGCATGATTTGTCACAAGCGAATCTTCAACATCGAATCTATATTTGCACACCACTGCATTCTCGGCAACTGCAGGCACCGTTTTTGAATCGGATCGTCACTGGGGATGAAAAATAGGTCCTCTATAACATTATTAAGCGTCGACATCAGTGGCTTAGCCGTGAAACAAAGCCTGAGCCTCAGCCAAGGAATGGACCACATCCAAAGAAAATTTTGCTATGCGTTTGGTGGGATATGCAAGGAATTATTCATTTTGAGCTTCTGCCAGATAACCAAACAATCACAGCTGAAGTCTACTGCCAACAACTCCAACGATTAAAGATGCCATTACAAGAAAAACGTCCTGCATTAATTAATCGCAGAGGTGTTCTATTCCACCAGGATAACGCGCGCCCTCACACTGCTCGAATCACCACTGTTGAGAAAAAATGCCTCATCCACCTTATTCTCCGGACATCGTACCTTCAGACTATCATTTATTCAGAAGTCTGCAACACCACCTAGATGGACAAAAGTTGCAATCCAGGGAAGCTATCGAAAACGAAGTGATCGCTTTTTTTTAACTCGAAATCAAGGGATTTCTTCGAATGTGGCATAAAAAACTTCTCTACAGGTGGGAGGAGGTTATAGAAAAAGAAGATATTGATGATTAATTTGTCATTATGTCATTTAATTTTTGTTGTAAATAAACTAAAAAATCAAGCAGAATATATGTTACAACCTTATATTCTAGTGTTGGCTTTATGCGTACAAGTCAACAGCCGAGTCATGTATCTGTTGGCAAGCTCGCCAAATGTAGATGTGTTGCTGCTGCTTGTCATTGATTGTAGTTCAGCCATGGCATATCTGATGTAGACACATGTTGCACTATCAGTAGCTGTTGGAATAGGACCAACCTCTACCTTATTCTCCAATATGTGTGTCAATTCAGCCTTATGTGTTTTTCTCATTGCACCATCTTCATGAAACAAGCATGTTGGAATGGATATGACTGGCTGCCTCAATACACGGATCATTGTTATGTCTGGCCGTGCTTGTGAGATTTTAAGTGCTCTACGAAACACCACTGCAGCACTGCTATTAATCAGCTTTTCCTTGCCTTGGATCAATACATGCGTGGTTTTAGTCATGTCAGTGAAGGTTTTATTTTTGGATCTAGTCAGAAGACTGTAGAAGCTACGATTACCTCCAGTGGAGAACGTACTCCCAATAAATTCGTACATTTCCTTCTCACCAGCATCGATGGCAGATAATAGCGACTTCTGTACATCTTGGTCAGCAATGACTCCACTGGAAATGTTCAACAGTTTCCCATCTGGGTGGACATCTGGCTGAAATGGATTGGTCGTATTGTTTTCAAGATGGTTGATCATATTTTTTACATCATCATCATCTCGCTTGAGAGCAGAGAGTTTTGCTTGCTCATGTATAGAACATTCTTCAGCAGCTATTCCAGTACGTTCTTTCATACTGTGGGCATACTCTCCTAGTGACATTGTAGTGAGCATCCAGCGGAGAAGGGCTGGTTCATTTTGGGTGAGCCCAACAACACCCCCATTACTCTTGGCATCTCGTATCACAGTTGATTCAGTACCCATGTCATTTCAAATACCATTGAAACGACCTGGTCTCAGACGAACTGTAAACTCACCATCATTGAATGCTTGAGAGACTTCTTCAGGAAGTTCCATCATATCAAGGAGATAAATGGGTACCCATCGTGCATAATTAGTACGATTTCCAGGGAAGAAGTATGGCGTCATTGCAAGTTGTGAGGACAGATGTAATGACCAGTTACCTTCACGTTCACTGCGTATGTAGTTCAATAGTATTTGAACTGCATCCAGCAACATTGACCAATATTTAAATGTGGGTGAGTCTGCACTACATTCTTGTTTGAATTCAGTGAGTAGTGGAAGAACATCATGAGTAAGTCGATCCTTCAGTTCACTTGTTACATCTGCAGATTCTTGATCACCGCCATTCTGAATCGCTTCATAGGTATCATCAATCTGCTGCCACACCCAGTGGTGTAGTGCTAAATAAAGAAGAGAGGGAACGCATTTTGAAAGTGTTACTCAGATGCGGGGGGGACAATGGCGAGTGCGGCGAACCCATACAGCTGGGGGTCCGGGGGCACTGTAAGCCCCCCGGGAAATCTTTTGAAATCTGACCAATTTCAGGGATATTTTGAGGTCATATGCACTATATTAGGATATATTCCAAGGTTGAAGATGCAGTATTTCCATTGTCATTATATATACGACATCCAGTACGATCAATGAAAATAGCTAACAACTGGAATGATTAACTAAAAAAAAGTTAACAACTGGTACGCCGTGGTGACTGTTTCACCAGATCTTTATAGGCTAGCATTGCCTCAGTCGAAGCTAAAAGAAATGAAGCAGTTAATGATTCTTTCTCGTATTTCTTCTAGGGGTGGGAATTAAAATTTCATGACGTTAGAGATTTGTAAGTTCGGATTTATTTGAAATAGTGAGGCAACGCCGTTCCGTCTACCAAAAAAAAGTAAGGGAACGCCGTTCCCACAGCACTACACCACTGGCCACACTTCATCTGGGATATGTCTTCGTTGGTCGGCATCACACCACTTCACAAATTCTGCTATCAGCTGCATCAGTGCCTCATATAAAAGGGTTAGACCACGGACAGATCTGTGAAGCTGCTTCCCAGCAAGCATCATGTCAGCTGTGTTTGGGGCATAAGTCCCACTATCCACTAGCAGATCCCTCAGTCCACCACTTCCCCATAGTTTTCCAATGGCAGCAATGAAGCAGCATGCACTATGGAATCCATCAAGGTGAACTACATGATTGGGAAAGTCGTCTGGTTTGCTCCATTTCACCTGTTGGGCCACTGCATAGAGCTGTTGGTTCATAGTTTGGACTGTACTGAGTTGTCCCATTGCTTTTGTCATTCCTTGACTTCTGATCATTGTTGTGTAGACAGTTGATGGATCGGCAGGCTTTGCATCTATAACTGAGCATAAGTGGCAACTGTGCGAGTGAGTTGCATTTTTGTCATCGATGCATTGTACCCAGTCCAGAAGGGAACTTCTTCAGTTGTACTGTAGTCAATACGTGGAGGAACAGAAAGGTTACCACGCGGAATCGCTCTCAGAAACATCCAAGCAAGATCCGCTACCTGCATGTCTGATCCAGCAATATGCAATGATTTCACCTTGATCTTCACCTCATCACGGCGAGGTGGCTCTGGTCGTTTCCTGGGCTTTTTATAATGCAGTACATTCTTCAATGCCTTGGCATCATTACAGTCGAGAGACAATGACTTTTCTTGGCCATTCTTCACTCTGTCAACCAGGCCAGCCCCAACTGTATCAATAGCCTGTTCCTGAAATACAACACGGGCCATGGAATGAAATGTTCCCTTCCCATCAATGGTTGCGCAGTTGATATCACTATTGTCGCCACCTTCTTTAATCAGCTTTTCTCCATGTTGTTGTGAGACTAAGCCATGTGGTATGTATATGCGATCTTGCATTCTTTTAAGCTCATCTTTTCCTAGGGCAGTTAAAAAACGTCGAAGATGATCATAGCTTATGGTGAAACCATGGACATGGAGAGTGTCTATTATATCTCGTTTTCCATGATGATGATGGAGTTGCGCTGCAAGTCCTAGATGAAGGGGGTTATAATATTGCTATCACTGCTATGAATAACACTTTCTGCAAGAGCTAAGACTCTATGTTGTAATTTTTCTGCTGGCTGGTAATTTGAATCACACGATTCAAATGCCTCTTTGCTCAGCAACCAGAGAAACGCCTTCTGTAAAAGTGCTGGAACAAATTCTTCAGATGTTTTCAGGCCGATTTCAGTAGCTGTGTAGTACTCAGTTGGCTTTTCAATTTGTGCTATTTCTTGTCTAAGCATACCAATGGCAGAATGAAGTAAGCTTTCTGAATTCACTGGAACATATGATTGTTCTTCAGCAGAACCAAGTGTCATCTGATTAGAGTTGAAATCTTCTTTCAGTTGAGTAAAGGCTCTGACAGCATCTCCTAAGCTGACACTGCTACTGACAACAATGCTTGACTTAGACTGTCCTCTCTGGGCATGAATAACAATGTTATCACCATAATGCTTCATGAGACGGCGCTGAAGTTTTTCTGCACGGTCTGCTTGGGTATCAACGTGATCAGATAACAGCTGTTGGAATTTGTCTAGCAGGGTTTTCAACTTATAAGTTTTTGCTTGTTGTAGATTAACATCTATTTCTCCTACTAGTGCCATAAATGCCTTCTCGTATATGTTCTCTCCTTCTTCCATTTTCCTTGAGGCACTGATGTTATGCTTGCTTGTATAGCTTGCCAGGCAGGATTTGTGTTAAACAGCATCAGATGCAATGAGGTCTTCTCCTTCAATTTTGGCAAGCATAGAAATGTCCTTCCGAGCTTATGCTGCTTGATAGAGATTATCCTGATACGTAGTTGTTTCTACTTTATGTATGCTGTCCCTCTTTCCGCGTTACATATTAAACACATTGAAAAATCTGTAAGCTTGGATGTTTGAGCTCGTGTGCGAACACTTTGTTCTTCAGTATCATGTGATGCAGAATCATGCGTGCTACATGTACTAACATGAGAATTGCTTTTCTTACTTGTAAATGATTGATAACAGCTACGATGTTAAATGCAAAAAACTTTACTTTTCTACGTGAAGGTCAAATTATGATAATAAAACCCACTCCAATAGACAGAGTAGTTTATTTCCACAACAGTTTCGATGCCAGTGGGCATCGAAACTGTTGTGGAAATAAACTCTGTCTATTAGAGTGGGTTTTTATTATCATAGCTACGATGATATGTAACAGACATACTATGTAATTTTGTAAGGTCATCAAAAAATCAGATTCAAGTCTTTGTAAAAGGTCATCCTGCCATAACAATGATGTTGACAATAATGTTTCAATACCCACTTTTGTGGGTACAACCAGTTTTTCTTTGCGACTCTGCTGACATATAACGCATTTCTCCCAATTTGTTGACAGTATCTGTTTCTTCGCCTGTACAAATTTTAATGGACTTGAGTCAGGTTCTGCTATGCTTGATATAGATGATCGTCTGAAATAAAAATAATAATTAAACTGTGGTTTTCAACAATACCACACATTTGCACAATATTTGTCACAGCACACATTTGTCTTATTCTAATATTGTGATAATAAAAGGAGGAAGTAAATTTAAAACTGGGCCTGACCTATAACAATACATGATTGTATTACGTTTTACTATAACGTGATAATTCAATTGTGTATCTAGATAGTAAACACTTATAATAAACAGTATAGGTTGATTAGTTAACAGTATTTCAGTTCGAAACTAAAACAAATTATCATCTGGATAAAGTTTCAGGTATTTTCTCGGTGTTTGTTTATATTGGCGTTTCCATGGCAACCGCACATCAAAAACTGAGGACAACACTGAACACTAAGGAATAATAAAAAACATATTACAACTTTTTGTATAAGGGGGGAATTAAAATTGTTTAAATCGGGGTCTGGCCGCTCGCCAATATGGAAAAGAAAGAAAACAGAATTTGTTGTTTGTACTTCTGAAATATAAAATTTATGTACTCTGGTCTCTTTTAAATCCCGGAATACACTACTATATATATATATATATATATATATATTAGTGGGAAAGATAAATGAAACAATCTTTCAAATGGTGATACAAGCACCAAAATTGGCATGAATACTCCTCTGGGACTACTATTTTGAAAAAGCACGTTAGCCACCTAAAAAATTTAAAATGGCCGCCATGTGCGGTATAGGAATACTCTGTTTACAACACAATTTGATACAGTGGGCCGATTTGAATGATTTTGGTAACGAATTATATGTTTTTGACTATGCAGAACCGAATTTAAAATTATAAAACTTCTCAAAAGCTTCTTTCCACCATTTCTAGCAGATTATGTGAACAACTTAGCCAAATTTATAAAAATAAATGTAGCTGTCGCCAAGCTATTCAGACCTCCACAAATGAATGCTCTTCGGTCATTTAATGACCTTAGCTCCGCCTGCGCCGTCTCATTTGATTCTGAGGTTATGAATGGACGCAGGATTTTTTTATTTTTTATTTTTTTTAAACGTAGGTAACTATGAAAGTACTTGTTTGTCCTTTATTGTCTTTGCACTTTGTACTTTCCACTTTGTCACTTATGAGTGTTGCTGTCCACATGTACACTCTGAACTAATCCTCGCATCTGCAGCTGCACAGTGCTGTGCAGGTGAGTCCAAAGAGATAGCATTTGCACCTTCCACGGCATTCTGTCTTGCAGCCACACTTGGTCAGCTGTTGACAACTCTGCGCAACTGGTGGGAGTGCTGTCCAGAAGATCTGCCACAGGTCACCTTGCTGTGTTCATCCCCAGTCAGCAGGACTTTGGGTTTCGGGCTGGCACATTGTTGACTGACTCCATATGCAGCATGCCTGGTAGGCCGTGCGCTTGGCGTGCTGAAGGAGAGCTGCTCGAATTGGAGGAATGGCTTCGTACGGCCTCTGCTTGCGAGCAAACATGTCGAGCCGTGTGTCATCAATACCCGCAGTTGTACTGGACCTGTCATACATAGTGACTACAAACTTCTCCAGGATCTTCAGGTCATCATCTTTAACTGTTGGCAGGTACTGGCTGAGTTTGATGAAGACATCAGAGGCCTCGGCACATACATCCCAGGTTTTCCATGCAGACTTCTTCCCTTTCCCACAGAAGGCCGACACAACATCGCAGCCAGTGAAGGCATGGAAGAAGAGAATCCCTCTGGTCTTCTCTGGTCCAAGTGAGGGATTGAGGTCATGTACAGGAATCCATCTCAGGTTCCGCCCTTGACCAAAAGCAGTCCACAGCTTCTGCAGACGAAACTCCTGCAGGGCTGGCAGAACACTGACTGTTATGACTAGGACATCTGTGTCACTGGCTTTGATCATGACAACTTTGCTACCCTGTGCTGCTGCATGTCTGACGTGCACGAAGATCCACGTGTCCGCTTCTTCATGGTTACAGGGAGCCAATTCATCTAGGCGGATCATTTGGTTGCAGACTGCATCTTCTTCCTTGGTCACGATCACTGTGTTTGGTGTGCACATCTCTGCAAACTTGTCAGTCAGGAAGTTGAAGAGCTCGGTCTTGTTGTCGTTGTCTCTCAAGAAGCTCCGCCAGTTTGGGGGCATTTTGCCTGTGCCTGTCACTCTGCGTCTGGCTCCCCGTCCTCACTTTGACCTTGTTTCGGCCTTCAGACTCGATGGCCGGTAGACATCAAACATCTCTTGTACTTGGAAGAGTATGCTTGTATTGTGGGAATAACATCCAGTGCTGCATAATCCTCAAACGTCTTTGAGGTTCGTGGTGGCAGAGTGTTCACCAAAGCCGAACCATCAATGATGATGGCATCAGCCTCTGGTTCTGTGTCTGGTATTGTAACACGAGCCTCAAGAATGGCAGCTAGCTGAGACTTCTGGCAGGTGTGAAGCTTTCCACTCTCACTCAGTGAAGCAGGAAATGACTGGTTCTCATACCGAAAGAACTCCTGCTTGGAGAAGAGGCGGCAGTCTCCCTTCAGTACCTTTTGCTTTGGATCACCAGAAGCTGGTTCTTGTCTAAAGAAGTCCATCTTGTCCTTCTTCATTGGCTTGTAGAACGTGCATTCCTCTTCACTTTCTAGCCCCTTCATGAATTCCTGGAAGCGCATTCTGCCCCTCTCATAGTGTGTGCCAATCATTTCAGCAGCACTGGGGTGGGCAATGTCCTTTGTGTCCAGTGTAAGCAGGTTCCCATTTTCTTCCTGGAAAGGATTGCCCAAGTCCTTCATTACCTTAGACAGCCTGTCTACTTTCTCAAAGAACACTCTTTGAGCTCGCTCAGTTTGCTCATGGTGTCTGCCACGTTCGGTTACATCTTTGGCTTCTGACGCTCCCTCGTACTGAGCAACCAGCTGACTGATTTCAGGGCCAGCCACCATCCATCTTCTCAGCGCTGATGGGTCTTCAGTCACACCGACTGCACCCCCGTCACCTTTGATGACGGCCTTGGCTTGCTCGTGAGCTTGGTCGATGGCCACTGCTGAGAATTCCCGGCTCGATTTGTGCACAACAAATTTTCCCCTGTGAAACTCAAGAGCCAGCTGGGGGTGTTTCTGATCTAGGGTCACCATGTCTCAAAGATGAATGGGAAGCCACCGTGCGTAGTTCACGGTGTTGTTGGCAAAGAAGAACGGTATCAGCTCAGACAGCGCTTGACAGTACAGGGTGAAGCTGGCTTCCCTAAACGCCCGGATCAGTGAGAAGATCACCAGTTCCATTGACAGCACCATATTCCAGAACTGAAACTGCGGGCTTTGCAGTTTGCGTCTCTCACACCAATCTTCTAAACTGAGCACTCCCTCGGAGTGTTCGTGTGCCTCTGTGCAATAACCAGTGTAGGCTGCCTTCTATGACATGGTGTAGAGATTGCATGCTGTAATCTGGTGCATTTGACGTGTTCTGGTAACGCTTGAAGCTGACAGAAATGATTCTGCCGTTCCAGAAGAGGCCACCTCTGCCTCAACAAGGGCTCCTGTCCATCCGCTGTCCTTGAGTGGAGTTCCAGCAGACCTCAGTGCAGCCATCTCAATATGAAGGCCTCCAAACATGATGACAAACTTGTCTTCACCATAGCGCTCGGGCCAGTGCCACTGGCTCTGCTTCGCTACTGCATAGATTGGCTGGTCAGCGGCGATGCCAGGAACTTGACCTGGGTTGAGGAGTGCAACTGTGTCCTTGATCTTGTCCATCACATGTCGTATTGTGGCAATCGAGTGGGCGTCATCTCGAAGAAGAGGTAACAGCGATGTAATGCTGACTTCAAATGCTGGACTTCTCTTCTTGGATGCATGGTGGGCTGACAAAGTGACATTCACTGCACCATCTACTTCTTCGGTGACGCTGACCTTCTCCAGCTGACCATATCTGCAAGCCGGAATATAGCAGGACCTTCACTGCTGGTTTTGGTCTCAACTATGTAGGCGAGTAGCTCAGAAAATACCAGTGCAATAGTGGGTAGTTGGTTGACTTCCTTCTCTAGCGACCCTTGGCACTTCTTGTTCAGGCAGGCCCTCTCCTTGTTGTACAGGCCTGCCAAGCAAGAAGAATGGTACGTTAGGGTGTCCCGTTTTGGACGAATCTCAAAGTTATTAATGTCCAGCCCTCTCATATCGTGACAAATGATGATTTAAGTATGCTAACTAATTCTTAGACCGAAATAAAAAAATTTGACCCCCGAGCACTCGATTCGAAAATTTTAGGGTTAAATTTTTTATTTTTTTTTTAGTTTTTTCGATTTTATGCCTATAAATTCAATTTTAGACACTTATAAATGATTTCATCCGATGCATATTAAAAAAACGAATCATTTGATACCAAATTTATATAGGTTTGGCTTAAAAACGTTGTTTTTATTTACTTTTTTCTTATTTTTTTCAGGATTTTAGCTAGTCATCTAGTTACCTAATGATTAACTATGGCTTCGAATGAACGAAAGTTAAGAAAAGATAAGGAACGTGATGATTCTGTTCTTGGAGATCTCCTTCCTCATTTGGAACCACACAGAGGGGCACTTTTTCCCTCAAATGGAGATGTTCTTCGTCACTTTTTAAGTCTAAAAAGAAACTCTATGAGGAATAACTCAGTAGAGGAGACAATAAAAGTAGTTTTGGAAAAAGTTAAACGTTTTTGGATCCTGGTCAGTATACCTTCTAAAGATGTTGGGCGTCATCCGAGACCTAAACAGTTATTAAAGGACTTAATTAAAAAGAGAGATACTATTGCACGAATTGCAGAACGTCCTAATTATAACAATAAACTTCAGGAATTTAACCAGGTTTTAAAAAAACTTTTTGACATCAGCTCTCAGAACGCTGAAGAAATTATAATGAAAGATCCACTAAGAAGTAATAAAACGAAAATTTGGGATGTTAAATTTCTGGAAGATCAGAGAGGAGAAAGGGAAATGTGCTTAGGAGGTCTAGATAAAATATATGAAAAGAAGACTAAAGCTAAAGCTGAAAGAATCCAAGAAATAAAAAACCGTGAACTAAAAGAATCACAAAGGAAAGCAATGCCTGGAACATCTAAAATGAATATGGTCTATCAAGAAAATTCGTCTTCAGAATCGGAGCAAGATGGTCCAGAATTTAAACTTTCGAGTGCGAAAAAAGGTCCTAAGCGTCAAAATATTATGAAGTCTTCTAAAGTTAGCAATATAGCTGACAGATTAAACTTGTCATTAAATCAAAGAACAGCTTTTGCTGCTACTGTGCTTTCTGCCTGTGATATAAATTTAGAAACAGTCAGCCTGTCCAGAACAACTTCTTGGAATGCAGGAAAGAAAACTAGGGAGAACACATCTAAGAAAGTGAAAATCGATTTTAAGCCTCCAAATTTCTCTTCGCTCCATTGGGATTCTAAAATAGTTACAGAATTGAGAGGTGAAAAGAAAGAACGGTTGGCTATTTTAGTTTCGGGAATGCCAAGTGCGAAGGAAGGCAAAATTTTAGCGGTTCCAGATATCCCTGATGCTACTGGATTTTCTCAAGCCCAAGCCACTTTTGAAGCTGCTATGGATTGGAACCTTGAAGGAAGAGTGGTTTCGTTGGTTTTCGATACAACCGCATCGAATTCCGGTTGGATCAATGGTGCCTGCAAAAGACTAGAAGACTTATTAGGAAAGAGGATACTCTGGTGCGCATGCAGGCATCATATATTTGAAAGAATTTTGAATGATGTTTTTAAAGTAATATTTGGCAAATCAATATCACCTGATCATGAAATTTTTCAAAAATTTAGACAAACTGTATGGAAGAATTTAGATACGAGCAAGAAACATAAAACATTGGAAACAACAAACAGGTACCTAAAGAATAAAATTGAAGATGTAACAAAATATCTTTATGAAATCCTGCAAAATGAAGATAGCAATGTATTACTTCACGGGGATTATAAAGAAAGTGCTGAGTTATGCCTACAGATTTTGAATCAAACCCCACCAAAAGGAATTCGTTGGCTTCATCCTGGAGCCTCGCATCGTGCTAGATGGATGGCTACAATCATGTATTGTATAAAAATGTTTGCTTTTAGTGATCAAGCAGGTTACACTGAAAATATGGTGAATAAGCTGGAAAGAGTATGCAAATTTATAGTAATGATATATATCAAAGTTTGGGTGTCATCTACAAAAGGAGTTGAAGCACCTGAAAATGACCTGCAGTTATATCATGACTTGCAAGCATACAAGAAAATCGATGAAGAAGTAGCAAACCAGGCTATTAAGGCCCTTGATCGCCACCTCTGGTATGTTACTGAAGAAATGGTACCTTCTTTATTTTCAGAAAATTTGAGTGGTGAATTGAAGACCAAAATTGCTAAATCAATATCGAAATTTGAGAAGCGAGGATTTTCTAACCGACGAGGACCACCAACATTTCCTACACTTAACCCTTCCACGAGACTTCCGGATCTAGCTGGGCCAAACTCATGGCTCTTCTTGAATTTATTCAATTATTCTGGTAACTGGCTTAGAAAATCTGCAAATGAATGGAAAGATGATGAAGATTTCAAAAGAATGAGTAATTTTGTACACTATATGAAAGTAGTAAATGACACGGCCGAACTAGGTGTTAAATTAATAGAAGATTATGCTAATTCGATCACTAGAGATGAACAACAACAAAAATATCTGCTACAGGTGGTTGAAGACAATAGACAAAAAGTGCCTGATTTCAAGAAAAAAACATTAACCAAGTATATCAGAGATTAGGCCGCGCATTCGAAAAATCGAAAATAGATTCTTAGTTCTTTATTTTCAAAGAAGATTTTAGGTTTATAGAGTTTAGTACTTTCTTTTTTTATTGCACTTGTTTTATATTTTTTCTCATCTTGTTTTAATTTTATAATTGTGTAATGTCTTTGTATCGAAATTTGATCTTTACTTTCAGTAAGGAATCAAAAATGTTGTCTTAGTTGAAGTTTTAGTCATTTTTTATGAAAAGAAAGTTTTATTTTATTTTATTTTTTTCTTATGTAGAGGAAGCTTTTGTTTTTCTAGTCCATAAAAGAGGGATATTTTTATTATTTTTACTATTTTTGTTTGATAATTAAACGGAAAACGACTAATTTTCATTTATTTGCCTTATTTATTTAATAAACTTGAAAGCAACAAGAGAAATACTCTAAAAATTTTAATAAAATGCCTTAAAAATATAAAAAAAATCATATAAACAAAATTTTTAAGCCAAACCTATATAAATTTGGTATCAAATGATTCATTTTTTAATACGCATCAGATGGAACCATTTATAAGTGTCTAAAATTGAAATTATAGGCATAAAATCGAAAAAACAAAAAAAAAATTAAAAATTTGACCCTTAAATTTTTGAATCGAGTGCTCGGGGGTCAAATTTTTTTATTTCGGTCTAAAAATTGGTTAGCATACTTAAATCATCATTTGTCACGATATGAGAGGGCTGGACATTAATAACTTTGAGATTCGTCCAAAACGGAACACCCTAATGGTACGTCATCTCTTGTGCTACAACATCTCCACCACTCAGTTTGGCCAAAAGCCTTCCATCGTTTAGGTTTCGGGCACATTCATTCAGTCTTTTATTGAGCTGCATGGTCATGGCTTGTCCCAGTTCTGATGCTGGAGATTCCTTCTCGCATAAGAAGCACTCAGACTGTAGATCTTTATGGCTGGTTCTTCGCATCTTGCTGCGTCCTTCATCTGTACTACTAGCACTAGTTACTCTTTTCCTTGCCCGTTGCAGTTTGGTGTTGTTGGACATTAGTCGACAGCTCTGATAGTATTTTGCATTGTTCTTTCTCAGCGTTTCTTCTATGGCGCCGCCTTCATCCAATCTTGCTGGATGCAAAACGATTGGGAGATCTCTGATGGCTTGAAAGAGTGGAACATTTGACGCAATCATAGAGTAGCCATCATGTTCAGTACTACATGGATAGTGGGTTGGTGGTGATTTGAGATCTTCGTCGTTCTTCTCGATTTGACAGAGACAACATTTGTTCCAGTCAGTTTGCAATTTAGATGGTAATTCAGCCAAACTGGCCATCTTGTAAGACGATCAACGTTTCACACCCTGGCTGACTTCTGAAACAAAAATAAGAAAGTTAATTATTAGTAAGCTGCATATATTTTCAGTCAATGTGATACAAATGGTAGAAAGAAGCTTCTGAGAAGTTTTAGGGTTGTAAACTCGGTTACAATTAGACAAACACACACACAACAGAAACATCACAAGCAACGCTTTCGCTGAAGTGCATCGTGATGCACTGCGCTGCGACCCCGCATCGAGGCTTGATTAAGGCTTCCGCTGTGTGCGGTAACATTCATACAATTTAACAATAGACAACACACGCATATTACATTCGACAATCGTCATATTCGAGGCCCCAGTCTTATGCCGCAATACTTGGCAATATTGTTTGAGATAGCCAGTCGACCGGGTTATTTTCCGATCGTATGTTTCGCATTGAGTATCCTTTTCAGTCCGAGAAGTTTTAGGGTTGTAAATTCAGCTTCTCCATGATCAAAAACATGTGATTTGATGCCAAGATCATTCAAATCGGACTACTCTGTCAAATTTTATAATGAAATAAGTATTTCAACGGAGGCCATTTTGAATTTTAGGTGGCCAACGGGCTTTTTCAAAAAAGTAGCCCCAGAGGGGTATCCATGTCAATTTTGGTGCTTGTATCACTATTTGAAAGATTTCCCTCAATATATTCACTTATCTGCCTCACTAATATATATATGTTATACATGGCGATCCGCCTAGGAATAAGTAGCACGTGAGAACCTTGCTTTCTCATGCATCTCGCGTGTACCTTCCCGTGCCTCTGATGCACGAGAAAGAATTAAATGACCTCGATGAGCCAAGGCTTCTAAATAGGAAACCGGATGATGTTTCTAGCTCAAAGTTGAGAACCTTGCTCGCTCCTGCGTCTCACGTTCGCTCCTGCGTCTCACGTGGACTTTCTTGTGCTTCCGACGTATGAGAACACGTGACTCTTCCGTATAAAAGGAAGAACTCGAAGCTTGGAAAAAAACAGACTCAGAACGGACGAGGTTAAGTCTTAGAAGGGATCTCCGGGCTGAAGAGGGAAATTCAGTTCGTTACGAAATTGGTTTTACAGTCGTGTATACAGAAATTCGGGCTTGGAGCTTGAATGTAGACTAGACAGTAAGCTCAAGCAATAGTTAACGCATATTTAATTATCTTAGAACTAAAGATTAAATGGATCATGTCAAGAATAGCGAACCCAACACCTGCAGGGTTCGCTATTCTTGACAAGGGAATTTTTGGGTTCGCTATTCTTGACATGGTAAAATTGGGTTCGCTATTCTTGACAAGGGAAGTCCTCAAGGACGTTTTCATAACTTCAGACGGTAGGTTTATGTTTCCCAATTTTAAGTAATTAGTTAAGGACGTATTAAATGCTTTTATATTAGTCTTTTTTTATTTAACCAAACTAGCACGACTTAACCTAACCAATCGTCAATGCCGTACAGTATAAAGAATCCTCTTCTCTTAATATATAAAAATAAATAAATAAAAAAAAATTTATTGTTTTTTATTTATTTTTTTAGGTTAATTGTACGCCCTTGACGATTGGTTAGGTTAAGTCGTGATAGTTTGGTTAATTTTTGCTACCCGCGACCCGCACGAAGGGCGGGTCTTAGGCTAGTTGTAACATAAGAGAAATTGTAATACAGGGTGTCCCAGAATTAACTATCTATTTCAATGAAATCGGACACATTTTTTAAAAACACACTTTTATTTATGTTTATCATGTTTAATATGTGTTAAAAATGTATAAATTTCTAAATTTTTTTCATAATTTTATTTTCATAATTTTTTCATAGTTTTTCATAGTTTTATTTTTAGAATGGCAAAGAGACTCTCCAAAAGTTAACGTGTGGCTTGGAATGACCAAATCCAAAATTTATGGCCCATTCTTCTTTGCGGGAGCAACTGTAACAGGTACCGTCTACCTTGATATGCTTCAGCAGTTTCTCGAACCACAGCTTCTTGATGAGGGCATTCTTGATAATGTTGTGTTTCAACAAGATGGAGCACCATGTCATTATGCTCTAATTGTTCGAGAATACCTCAACAGACGCCTTCCGAATCGGTGGATTGGACGTGGAGGACCTCGACCTTGGCCTCCGCGTTCTCCGGATTTGACACCCCTGGATTTCTTTGCATGGGGTTTCATAAAAACAAATGTTTATCGCCAAAAGATCAATAGTTTAGCTGAACTTAAAGAACGCATCCAGTTGGCAGTGCGGGAGATAACACCTGAAATGCTTCAAAATGTGTTTCGCAGCGCTGAGGATAGATTTGAAATTTGCAGAGATACAGACGGTGCACATGTTGAAACTTCTCAATAAAGTTTTGACTTATGATTTATAAATCTATTTGTTTTTGTATCATAATTTAGTAATAAACACAAAATTATGTCAGTTTTTATTAAATTTGTCCGATTTCATTGAAATAGATAGTTAATTCTGGGACACCCTGTATTTTAATATTTATTATATAAACAAATTTATAAATGCAAATAAATAAAATAAGTATTTTTACAATAATTTAATGACGTCACAGTGATTTAAATACATTGTCCGATTTTTAATTATTAATTCATTTATGTATTAATAATTCTTATTCATGATTTTTATGTATTTCTTCCAGGTTATTTACAACAGTTCATGTGCATGGAAAGAAATAAAGTAAACAGGTTAATTAATTTCTGTAACGCAATTGCCACTCAATTTCCTTTTTAATAAATTAGTATACGGTTCATTTTCATTTCAGTAAATTGTTTTGTTTATTCTTTCATCAATAAAGTGAAGATTACATATGTTTAACTTTTTCCTTTACATGATATTTATATTGGGTTTGCTATTCTTGACATGGGAACTTTTGGGTTCGCTATTCTTGACAAGAGAATTTTTGGGTTCGCTATTCTTGACATGGTAAAATTGGGTTCGCTATTCTTGACATGATCCGATTAAACTATTACTATTATTAACATTTGAAGAAGTATTCATATTGTTAACTTTTTGTGAAGACAAATTTGATTCCTTACAATTGATTGATTATTTACTTAATTACTTATTAAAAGAATAACTGTCGACGTGTTTCTTTGACAACCGAAGAATCATCTACAGGATCCATAATCGAAAATCATTCGGCGTAGTCTGCGGTAAAAGTCGGAGAGACAACACATTGAGAAGGTGTTCCCGATCCAGGAGTACCAACCATATCATACGCTCTTGGAGAATTCACTTTCATTTAATACTAAACCTCCAGGGGTGTATGATATATATATATATATTATATATATATATATATATATATATATACCTTCCTTCGCCAAAACAATTTTGTAGAATCGCTTCCGCACTTTTTCCGTTAGAAATACATCAGTGGTCACAACTCGTAGATCTGTAACTAATTGTATAATTAGTTACAGAAATGTACCAAGATTGCAGGCTGAGCTTCCATAAATTTAAATTTAATTTAAATAAGCTTAACAGACGTATACATATAAGAGTATAAATTATAATAAAATAATAATAATAATGTTTAAGTGAATAATTAGAGGTAGAAAAACATATATGATGGATGAATAATTAAAACATTAGTTTATCCGCTTGATAAAATATTTTACTTTAAAATTGGAAAACTATAAGTTATCCGTATAATTGAAAATTAGATGTAATTTATTTTAATTTAGATAATATTTCCATTATCTGGTGTTCATGACAATAATGCATCTGGTGTTCATGACAATAATGCGTCCCCCCCCGCAATCGACGCCCATGACTATATGATAAAAATGGCTCTGGAACACAACACAAGTTGTTGTATGTTTTGAGGCCCATACATCCTCTCGTATAGGTCTATTTCTGTCTATTAAAATAAATATTTCAGGCATGAAAAGGGGCTTAAGTTTTCTTCCGTTGAATTTCTATTGTTTAAAGGTATAAGGTTCAAAATTGAATGTCAAGCTCTGTAGTCATAAGGCAACTCTACTTTTTGATTTTTACCCGCTTTCTGTAAAGTATATATATATATATATATGTATATAATATATATATATATATATATATATATATACAGACATACATACAGGGAGTTACACGTATACGAAAGCGGCCGTTCTGTCGCCAGCCAGGACAGCCGCTTTCGGCTGAAAACTGCTACCAGCGCCCTCTACGCCACCCACTGCGCATGCGTACCGCTGGTCACCATTTTCTTCCTGCCCTGTGAATGTTCACATGTGAACTGTGAATACCGAGTGAATTCATACGAAATTTCATATGTAATGCCTCCTAAACCTTGTTTTCGTTTTCTTTTCTTTTTTTTTGTTTTTCTCCTTTTTCCTTTCTTGTTTTTGTTTTAAACCTACAAATATCTCTCATGAAAGACCGTGAAGCCTCATAAAGGAAGGTGATGAACCCAAGGAGGAGGGAAACCCCTCATGAAATACCGTGAGGAACCCAAGGAGGAAATTCTCAAATTTATCCATTCTGCTTGTTTTCTTTTTTCTCTTTTCTTTTTGTTTTTTGTTTTTGTTTTCTTTTAAACCTACAAATGTCTCTCATGAAGGACCACAAAACCTCATGAAAGACGGTGAGGAACCGAAGGGTGAGGTGGGCCCCCTCAAGGACCAAGGACTCCCCTAAATGCCCCTCATGAAAGACGGTGAGGCCTCATAAATGGGGTTGAGGAACTTAAGGAGGCGGGGTCCCAACATAATGGAGGCGATGGCCTCCAGGGACCCCTCCAGGGGCAAGTCTCCCTTTTTTCAAACATACTACTGCCGTCGTGCTACATGTTCTTGGTTACGTGGAACAATTGTCTCCGTTTCCCTTAATCTCTAGTGTGTGCCACTAAACACTTGCCTGTTCGGTATTCGGCGGTTCGGAAAACGACTTCGATATTCCTCAACTGCCGCTCTGCTGTTACCATCATAGAATCCATAAATGAAATGGATATCAGCGTATTCAGCGGGTGTGAACTGTTGATTCATTTTGATTGTTCACCTTAGCGCAACACAGTGTCCCGTACCACAGATCAGAAAAAAATGAGGATTAGCAGTGGTAACTTCGTTAATTGAAATTACCACCAGTTCTACCATCTATCGAATTACACACAAGTAGAGATTTGTTGTTTGCACATCTTAAAACGTCCGTAGCTCCGCAACGGTTGGAAATAGCACATATGTTGTATTAATTTTTTACTCGATAACACCCGCCAAAATCACCCCCCAACGTATGACAGACCGGTTGTGAAACACCCTATATATATATATATATATATATATATATATGTATATATACTGACAGGGTGATTCAAAAGTCAGGTTACATAGGGCTTTCCTGTTTTTTTGCAGGTAAATGAGTTATGAGATGTTATCGAAAGAGGAGCGCATTGATGTGATATTCCTAGCTGGCTGCACAAGTGCACTGCTGTTAACGGTGGCCATATCGAACATGTGATGTGACTATTCCCCTGTATCATTACATAATACAGTATTTCCCTATGTAACCTGACTTTTGAATCACCCTGTGTGTGTGTATATATATATATATATATATATATATATATATATATATATATACTTCAAACTATTACTATACCCATCCATTATATGTTGGGTGACTTATATTAACCATTTCCTCTCGCCTATTTGGTCCACTTTTGGTCCACTGACAGTCTCAGAGGAAGTGCCTTTCCCTATATAAAAACGCTCGTAATACTACTTACCGCATCAGGATGGTTCTTTGGAAGGTGGGCAGGTTCAGAAAGTTCTTTCTGAACTTCTTCTACCCTGCGCGTCGTGTCTGAGGAAGACGGAAACAAAATGAGGTGCATATATATATATATATATATATATATGAATGAAAATGAAAAAGTTTAGTGGCAGACCATAGTCCATATGACAAATAATAATAATAAAATGACAATTCACATACTAAGGATAGAAATATATACAATTAATGAGAAATAATACAGTAATGTCAAAGTTAAGTGGAGTTACAGACAGACGTTTTCGTACCATGAATTCCATAGCTTAGACGACAAACAGAAGGACTCATGGATAGCTTGGTAATCGGGTTGGTTGATTTTTTGATTCTTTGCAATAAACTGTATTGAGGACGTCTTGTTACCTCCTGGAAGCTCGTGACATTGCGGGTAACAAACATTTGCGAAGCTAAGCATCTCGGGGGTAATTTATATAGGAGTCTAAAGGACCTGTTGTACAGCAAATTTAGGGTTCTGCTAGAACCTTTTTTATAATTCATCCAGAGTTGATGTCCGTATATATTACTCCAGAAAGTACGAAAGAGTGTCTTTAGCTTCACTTGTACAGAACCGGACGTTCCTTATAGTTATATTCGCTTTAGCACAAAGGCTTCGAGGTTGTTTTCTTATATCTGAGTCATCACCCAAATACTTAAATTCTTGTACTTCCTCAATTATTTCACATCTCATTTTAAACCTAATATCAGCTGGCTGAATACAGCTTTTAGGATGGAACTACGTGACCTTAGTTTTTGTAACATTAAAAAGAATATCATGTTTCTGCGAATATAATTCGCAGACTTTTAGCAGACGATTCAGACTTTTAACAGAGGGACTGATTAACACAATATCATCGGCATAAACTAAGTTATTTATCCTTGTATTATCTATACAACATCCAACTGTTGCCTCATTAAGTGAAGCAATTAATCCGTCAATATACATATTAAACAGGAGAGGTGAGAGCAAGGAACTTTGCCTCATCCCGCAAGAGGAACCAAAACATTCGGATAAATATGTACATGGGATAAATATGTACATGGGAACTTTCTCGTCTTCTAGTTTTTTAAATAAAATATTGTGGGTCACTCTATCATATGCCTTACTTATATCTAGGAAACAGCTATAAATAGTTGAATTACTGTCAGTGTATTTAAATGTAATTTCCTTCAGTACATAGATACACAGATCAGTTGAGTGGGACCTTTTAAAACCAAACTGATTAGATGTCCATAAATAATCATTTAATCGGTGTAACAAGAGTTTCTCTAGTAGTTTCGAGAAGCAGGAGGCTACAGCAATAGGCCTGTAATTATTGTTGGCTAGAATGTCCCAATACTTATTTTTGACCAGGATCAAGATATACTTGTTTCATAACATGTGGGACGCACTTTCAGGATGGATTCAAGACCTGAAAACAATGGAAAAAGTTTATATAAATATATGCCCAAAATCACTTTGTTTCCGAGTTACAGCCCGTTATGTGTTCCAGCAAGTATCTGCCTTACCTTTAAAGGAAGTACTCAAAATAACCGCCTTGCGCTTGAATACACGCCTAAACACGTCTCGTCATAGACTGCCTGACACGCTCAAACATTCCAGGTATTGCTCGTATTTTCTGGCATCCTTGTTCTACACGTTGGCGAAGCATTTCAACGATGTCAATGGATGTCACGTAAACGATGGATTTCAGAAGATCCCACAGGTAAAAATCGAGTGGATTCAGGTCCGGGGAGCGAGCAGGCCACGCAATGTGTCCTCCACGGCCTATCCATTTATCAGGGAAATGGTCATCCAAATTGTGTCTGGTACTCGACTAAAATGAGGCGGAGCGCCGTCATGCATAAACCACATACGACGTCGGACATCAAGAGGAACTTCATAGAGTAAATCGCTTAGTAGTATGCCCGCAAAATCCATGAGTGCAATGTTGCATAATGCTGCAAGAGTGCCATCCCACCCCCTTTTTTGCAAGAGTGTCACCCCACCCCCCTTTGTTTCAAGAGTGCCACCCCCACCCCCCTTTGTTTCAAGAGTGCCACCCCCACCCCCTTTGTTGCAAGAGTGGAGGCGGAGTTCTCCCCCAAGCTATTCCCCCCAAAGGGGCAGAAAGAGAGAGAGAGAGAGAGCCAACCTTTGTTGCCAACCCCAAAATGGGATTGCAAGGGGCATGCAACTTGGAGGCGGAGTTCTCCCCCAAGCTGAACCCCCCAAAGGGGCATACCTAACCTAAGGGCGCCTCTTTGGGGAGGAAGGGGTTTCCTCACCCCCAAAAGGGGCAGAAAGAGAGAGAGAGAGAGGAGAGGACCCAGAGCTGGGAGCCCAGAGTTGGGCGTTCACTCGGCTGATTGCCGAGCTCATATGACTCCGTCGGCCGCCCGCCGCCTCTTATATGGTCCCAAGCAGCCAGTTGGCTGAGTTGCCAGACAACGCCATATATATAATTATAATTATTATTCAGCCAGTTGGCTGCTGAGTTGCCAGATTCGTTATTTATTTTAAATAAGCTTATGTTACAGTTCGCTGAGCTGTCAGCCTCGTTACTTATCTATTCAATTACTCTGTTTTAGAAAATGATATAAACGTGTTCAAGGAATAAATAAAACACCATTACAACGTTCTGTTTATTAATTATTGGATATACAATAGGATATATATATATATATATATGTCAAATAATAGAACGGGGAATATATAATCATGCAAATCATAGTATTAACTAAATATTAGAAAAATATATATTTATATTATATATATATATAGTCGTACAAAACATGGAAAATATATAATCATACAAAGCACAGTATTAATCAAATATTAGAAAAATATATAGTTATATTATCAAAAGTTATATTATCAAATATTAGTACAGGAAAAATATAGTTATATTAATTATATATAATTGTACAAAACATAGTATTAACCAAATATTAGAAAAATATATATATATATTTATATTAATATATAATCGTACAAAACGTATTAGTATTAGCATATATATATATAAAAATATATATATATTGTCTTTACGTTCTACGGTACAAAACGGTAAATTCAATGCTGATTGATGCTACATCAACATCGGCATTACTCTGCACGATGTGGGAAAACCGCTCAAGCATCAACTCGCCGCTTAACTGATACGGCGGTTTATATTCGATGTAAAGGCTTTCATATCATTCAACACTATTTTTGTACCCACTTTACACTCGGCAGGTAAGTTGTCTTTAAGCGCCACTAGAACGCAATCAAAAGCACGCGCAAAAACGTCATCGTTAACTATGTCATTAAATACAAGCTTATAATCATGCCTTTCCAATCGAGGGTTTTTTCTTAACGTACCGAACTTTTCAATCGTGAACTCTTCTTCACCCGGCATAGCAGCAATTGAAATAATCTTCCAAGTCGTAACGGCAGCTATCTACTATATAGAGGTACAGTTCTTCAGGGTGAACAGTGTAGGCGAGCTCAGCTCTGTACCTCTCAAGCGTTTTGTACCAAAGCTCGGGATATTTCGAAGAGTCTAAGCCTTTTAAATACGCATCCAGAGCTAGCCCGTTCTCTCCCTGCACATTCCTACATTCAACAAATCCGTCGAGCAGAGCGGTGTAAGCGTATTCAAGTATTGTGTCAAAGTAAATCATGTCTGAGATACGTGTGTCTAATATAGGCTTCAGCTTACGGAATCCAACGATCTCAAACATTCTGTCGAGGATGAAACGGTTTCGTGTAGGAACAAGAACGCCATTATCAGCTGTGTTCTTCCACATCAGTCGTATATCAACGCATGGTTGATTGTTATTTACACTCAATGTACAAACAACGGTATATGAGGAGGCTTCACTAATCACCTCTCTTATTATACCTACGTCAGCTGGTATTTTATAGCGGTCCTCAGCCCACCTCTCAACTACCGCGAAGATTTTATGCATCTCCTCAAGATTTAAATAAATAACGTTGCGCTTGCTCGCAGGTCTACTGTTCGTTTCAAGCACACAGTTAATGGTGCCGGTTTCCCGCCTGAACACACGCAACGACTTCGTCACGGAGACGTCGTACGAGGCGTTGAGAATGCTTCTCAAAGGGAGTTCCATCGTATTCATCGAGATGACTATGGCACATCCACTCGGAGCAAGCTCTGAGAAGACTATGAGCCGCGTGAGGCACGCAGGTAGCAGGAACGGTTCGATGGGCGGTTGACTCACCCTGATGATACGTGAATGGGTTTGTTCGAACCCGTATGATCCGTGAGGTGCGAGTCGCACCATAATCTAATGAAACCTGTGCGGCGCTGGCCCAACATGAATTGTTGTACCCCATTATACTGGGTAGGTGTTTTGAGAAATTTTCCGGTACAAGAACTAATTTCGGTTTTAACGTTTTATCACTACCACTCCCCCGAATACGCACCAGACAGTTTCCCTCAGGGTAAATTTCATGAACTAGGCACATTTTATAATGTTTTATCTCTCCTAAAAATCTTCACACTGCGGGGCGCTGTTAGAGAGAAACATATGTTCATATTTAGGCTTTTTATTTAACAGGCGATACTCATCTCTAAAATCTGTTAAAAACTCACATAACCCTTTAGCCACAACCTCACTACAAACCTCATCATGATATATATTAATGTAGTGGTAAAAATACTTAAGATTGTCCATGATAACGAGATTCACATTTTCAGTCGTAGGGTATGAGTAATCGACATGGTGTAGCATGATATAATACCGTTTATCACACCACTCATCCACAAGGCTCACTACCCATAACTGTTGTTTAGCTTCTGAGCGTGCCGCTTCTTCTACCACGCGGTGCACGTGTGCCTTTATAAAGCTTAGTTCTACAACATACTTCAGTACATCGTCTGTACTGCGAAATCCTACAACCCCTCGCCAGAATATCCGTAGAGTATTTGAATAGCCTGACCCTTCGCACGATTCAATGCATCCTTAAAAGAGTCAAAGGAGCGGGATAGGGAGTTTTTCAGTATCCACTACATCTACGCCCTTTACTGAATACCACTTCATAAATGTTAACACGCGATATTAAAGGTGGCCATTTTCTTCTACGCGGGAGAGAATACACGTCTGAGCTCAAGGGTATACAGAGGTCAACTGAGAACGCGGGGACAGAGGCCTGCGCAGGCTACGGGATGAATCACGTCCCCGGTCCTACAGTGGGTGGGGCTTAACTTTACTGTACACACGCACACACGCAAAGTGAAACACAAGTCGATGCATGATTTATTTAATAAACGAAATAATCAGCATGTACATATTTACAAATACGTGCAACAGATAAGTTAACAATAGGCACATCAAAGATTGTTCTCAATACATATATATTTACAAATATGTGTGATGAATAAGTTAGCAATAGACCCATCAAAGTTTATGGTAACCAAAGGGTACGGTATCATAGGTACCAGGTAACTGGTAACGTTTCCTATAGGTGTTACGACACACCTTTGTACCCCTAAGTTCCTTCACGCCCCCAGCTTCTGCGCCCGAAAATTGTGGGTGCCTACAACTAGTTGGGGAGGCCGTTCGCCCTCATCATCGTCCAAACACACTAGATCCTTCAGCGAATCAAAGTTAACGACCCGCCGATTCGCTTGGTTAAGCGTGATACCCTTTGCCTTCACGATATATTTCGTTTCATTCCCTATCCTCACCCGTACCCCATAAGTTTTAGGTCCTGTTGAGACAAAAGAGTCGGCGTATGCATTGTCCCCATACTCATCCTTGATCTCATCAGTGAGCTCGCCGAGGAATTCACCAATGCAGGCATGTATTCACCCTCCCTCGCTGTGAATATCACGCTATCTGTATCGGCATACAAGACTCTCTGCCCAAGAGAATGCAATAGACCCCAAAGTTTGATGCGGGCGTAGGCTGTTGTGAAGCTGGCTACAGGAATGTTTGTAACCCTTGAGGTATCTGTGGCCAATTCAGTGTTGTTGTACTTTATTATGTAAGTATTACCTACATTCACGATTTCCATGACTCTTTATCGGGTGCGTTGGCATAATCCCAGACTTCGCTATAGCTTTGTGCCAAATGAACCCCTTGCCAGTATTCTGTGCAAATTTTCCCCATAGACTGTTTAGACACAACTTTGCACTAAAGCGCTTGCCAGGATTCTTTGCAATTTGGGCACGATCAAGTTGTATACCTTCGTGGTCGCGGTAACGTTGAATATAGGCAGACTTTTCATCTTCGGTGTCAACTCCTCGCGGATACCCTGATGCCTCAACCTTATCCTTCAAAAATGCGTTTATATACGGTGTGAAAAGGTTGGGTAGCTTCTGAAACCTCCAAACCTCATGTATCTTCAGTATTCTATACCCATGGCGTACGGCTAGGGCCAGCTCAGGACTTGTATATACGCCTCTGATCTTACGCTGGTGGGGTATGGTTACAATTACCGTTATTCTCTTCCGCACACTTCACGCACAGGGGAAACATGAGCTTGTGGTCGATGACGACGGGTAAGATCGGCATCCATAATCGCGAGGGGGGAGCACGTCCACGAAAGAGAGCCCAAAGTAGCGATCATTCAAATTTCTTGAAAATTCATTGATGGAGGGCAGGCTAGGCCCACCAATTTCTCAGGAGCGCCCACGGGGTACGGGTTGTTCTTCATCACGTATGGGTATAAAGAACAGAAATCGTAGTAGTGAAGTTTCACACCCTCCGTAGGTGGAAAGTATAGCTTGAAGGGATTTGTACGCCCACCGAACAAGCTATCACCGCATTTGAGAGGATCCAGTACCATTGAACGCTTGATCGTGTTTATTTCCTCACGGTACACCTCGTCTGTCTCCATCCGTGCATCATATTCATGCTCCCACAAGACTTTGTGAGTGAACTGGGACCCTATAAGTTGATCGCGGGTGCGGGTCCATGCAAGACAGTCGGCAGGAGATCTACCGTGGATATCTCCGGCGATTCCGCACTCAGGACGGGGGCATCCATGCCACCAGCATCCGTTAAAGGAGTATACAGTCTTCACACCAGTGACACGGTTTTCACTTACTCCATCAACCCAAAAACACGACCATTAATCTTAACACGTTGGCTCCCGAGCCTCATTTCTCGTTTTGTCCCATGGTCCCAATACGATATCTTAATTAATTTTGATATGAGCGCCATAATATTTTTACACTATATCATATGTGAGGCAAGGATCACATAGATAGTGTTTTTGACCCACGACCCACTTGTGGGTAATATTACATATTACAACCTAGAGTCCCACACGACCCACCCGTGGGACGTTTTTAAAATTTTAGAGATATAACTATTACATTCATACTAACTCTTGTTTCTTTCTTTTCAGGTTTCTTTTGATAATGCTTATAAAAGAATTAGCAATATTCTAAATATAAATGCAAATTAGCAATAAAATATAAATTAGCAATACTAAATTAGTAAATTAGCATAATACTAAATTAGCAAAACTAAAATAAATTAGCAATATTCTAAATCTAAATAAAAATAGCAAACACCATAATGAGTGCTAATCCAAGCAAAGTGCCAGTAAATCTATTTTATACTTCTAAGAAAAGAAAAACAGTTGTAGATAGTTCCAGCAGTGAAGATGAAGATGATAATCTCCAATGTGATTTGTCTTCAGAAGATTCTCTTTATGATCCTTCTGGTACTTATAGCACCGATACAGAGATTTCTGAAGCAGAAGTTGAAGCGGATTCTGAAAGTGACACTGAAAATGCAAATAATAATCAAGATGATACTTCAGGGAATGGGTGGCACCCAGTGGATGGTTCCCTGCAACACACTTTTCCATTTATCGATCCAGGTTTGGGGTCAGCTACTGTTGTCACTCCTTATGATGCATATAAACTTATGGTAACTGATGAAATACTTGAACTGATAGTTGAGGAAACAAATCGCAATTATCACCAAAATACGACTGCTGGAAATACTAGGCTAACTAAATGGACAGACACCAACTGTGATGAAATAAAGAAGTTCTTGGGCATCATTATGTACATGGGAGTTATAAAATATCCAAAGATATCAAATTATTGGCAAAAAGATCCCTTCTTCAAAAATTCTTATATACCTCAAATAATGTCCCGAAACAGGTTTCAGGCACTGTTGCGATTTGTGCACTTTGCAGATAACCAAACCGCTGGAACAGACCGCTTACTGAAAATTAGGAACGTTCTAGAAATCCTTGAAAAAATTTCACTTCTGCTAATACTCCGGGTGAATACATTGCTGTTGACGAAACAATGGTGCCATGGCGTGGACGGTTAGTTTTTCGTCAATACAATCCTGGGAAAGCACATAAATACGGCATAAAAATTTATAAATGTGAAAATCAAAAGAAAAACGAAAAAAATTTATAAAATATAGAAAAAAAATGTGAAAATCAAAAGAAAAAACGAAAAAAATTTATAAAAAATATTAAAAAATGTTGTTCTAGTGTACCATAATCACATACTTAAGCAATCGTAGCGTCCCAGCTCTCAAAAGGCTCATTGAAAAGAAATAATGAGACGACACACCGGAGGGTCGTGTGGTTCTTGCATACATACCACCACGACCCTCCGGTGGGTCGTGTGGGAGCCAACGTGTTAATGGGTACTTCACCCGTGTTGCGGGCGTGCTTTATGTATACACCTGTCTGTTGCTGTAGGTGTATGAGCCAGTAAATAGCCTTGTGGCCGTAACTGCGGGGGTTGTTTCTGTGAATAATAGCTAAGGTGGCTTTAGGCATGAAGTTGTTCTTGAACACCGTAAAGCATAGTGATGTGATGGTGGTTGCGACTTGCAGCGGATCGCATTTGAAACGGCCTATGTACATCCTTCTAAAGGCTTGGAAACATACTCTAAGCACGCGCACATCATTCATGCAATAACGCTCACATTCATCAGCTATATTATAAGGATTACGTTCATTAAAACTGCTGTAGTATCGATCAAAGTCTTCACGTTCATCTTGAGGCAGTGGCTGTCACTGGCGCGTGCCCGGATCCATTTAGCATACTGTGGCACTTAGCTTGAGGCACTGGCGGCCTAAGCCAACTGGCTGCTTAGGGGCACTATGAGAGGCCGGGTGTTGGACGACGGAGTCATATGCGTCCGGCAGCTGTCGGATGAAGGATCTCCTCTTTCTCTCTTGCCATCTCTTTCTGCTCCTTTGGGGGGTGAGGAAACCCCTTCCTCCCCAAAGAGGCGCCCTTAGGTTAGGTATGCCCCTTTGGGGGGTTCAGCTTGTGGGAGAACTCCGCCTCCAAGTTGCATACACCTTGCAATCCCATTTTGGGGTTGGCAGCAAAGGTTGGCACTCCCCTTTGGGGGGATCAGCTTGGGGGATAACTCCAGGTTGCATACTCCTTGCAGTCCCATTTCGGGGCTGGCAACAAAGGGGGTGCCTCGGCAACGAGGGAGCGGGGCTTAGCAACAAACGGGGTGGGGGTGAGGGTTGGTAACAAAGGGGGAGGGGTTGGCACTCTTGCAACAAAGGGGGTGGGGTGGGAGCACTCTTGCAACAAAGGGGGTGGGTGGCACTCTTGCAACAAATGGGTGGGGTGGCACTCTTGCAACATTATGCAACATTGCAATGCAGCATTGCACTCCTGGATTTTGTGGGCATACTACTTCGCTTAAATCATTCCTTAAGAAATTGGAATAGGATTCTCCTGTTAATCTTCCAGGCAAAACAGAAGGACCGATTGAGTTGTCGGCAATAAGTCCTGCCCATAAATTGATAGTAAATTGTTGTTGGTGCCTTGACTGGATGATGGTATGCGGATTCTCTTTGGCCCGTGATGAGTGTTGTGAAAATTGATCACGCCATTTCTTATGAAGGCAGCCTCATCAGAAAACAACATGGAGGATAGAAAAAGAGGATCGTGAGCACACTGTTGAAGGAACGAAGTATAAAAAGTCTTTCGTGGTGGGAAATTAGCTTCAGTAAGGCCTTGTACTCTCTGAATGTGATATGGGTAAAGCTGTTGTTCCCGTAAAATTCTCCACACAGTTGTGTATCTTACACCGTCTGCTGCTGCTATCCTTCGGGTGCTGACACCAGGATGTTCCTCCACGCGATTCAGGACCCGCTCCTCCAACTCAACAGTTCTGGCGCTGATTGGTCTACCACCATCTGAAACTTGCTTGTTGAATGATCCTGTATCACCAAGACGCTCGTCTATTCACTGAAAGGACTTCTTACCTGGCAGACGGCGATTCGGAAACATTTCCGCATACAGACGTCTTGCTGCGGCCGCATTACACTCGGCAAGTCCATATATGAGATGCATATCTGCCATTTCTCTGTTTGAATAAGCCTCCATTCTCACTTCAAATGCACACTATCATTGAGTAGCACAAAAAAGTTTAAGGTTTTTTTTCAGAAGACTGCACTTATTCACGCTAAGAAGTTACGAATACGAACAGTGAAACACCGCGATGCACCTCTGACTGACTGATGGCTCTACACTCAACGATATTGAAACGTGTCATAGAGTGTACGAAACATTACAATCGGCAAAGCCATACATGAAATAAGTCTCGTACATACTCACAAACATTGTCGGCGAGCAGTTTTTGTAAACAGTTTGCGGAAAGAATTGCTGGAACACAAAATGGGCTGTAACTCGGAAATAAAGCGATTTTAGGCATATGTTTATATAAACATTTTTCATTGTTTTCAGGTCCTGAATCCATCCTGAAAGTGCGTCCCACATGTTATGAAACGCCTTGTATACCCTCATGAACTCTGCAGGGATATAGCTATGAGCAAGCATTGCGGACATACCACGTCATTGGCATATTTTAAGTGCTCATTCGATAGGTCATCTACCCCTGACGCTGAATCAGTCTTTAACTCTTTAATTAACCTCTTTATACTTCAGGAACTGATATCAAAGTATTTTCCCTTGTCCCTTCCATAGGCGTTTCGCTGCAATCTATCTTAAGATCATCCCTACTCACATTATTAAGAATGTTTGAGTAATGGTTTTTTCTACTGCTTTGCAATTTCATCCCATCGATTGACATCCATTTGATTCTTAACGAATTTCCAAAATTTGTTATCGTTATTTGAGTGAGCTTCACAGGCTTTTTGATGCTCGAATAGATTCTCTTTCCTCTTTACATTGTCTATATATATATATATATATATATATATATATATATATATATATATATATATATATATATATAATATATATATATATATAACTTGATTGAAGGGCTTGTTCTTGGGAAACCGTAACTTAGTAAGGAATAAGAGGACGAGGAGATGATACATGTTTACTTACAGACGTTTCGGAAATTTCAATTTCCATTAATTATAATTAGTACCTAGGCCTGTGTTTGTGGGTTTTCATTATATGGAGGTGCTGAATTTGTTGTTTTGTTTTGTTATTGTTATATCTAAGAAGGGTACGGTCTTGTTGGCTTCGTCTTCTTTGGTAAACTTAATGTTTTTGTGTTGGGAATTAAGATAGTTAAGAAAAAGGGGGGGCGTAGTAGTTGGGATTGTGAAAAAGGCGAAAGGTGTCGTCAACGTATCTTTTATATAGGTGTGGTTTGTAGTGGGTGGGGCAATTGAGTAGCCAATTATTTTCATGGTGACAGAAAAAAATGTTGGCTAATATGAGTCAGTTTGTTGGTAGAGTTGTTAATTAAAAAAGAAATAGGTGTCTAAAACGGCAAGGGTTAGCAGTTTGACAAATTCCTGTTTCGTTAAATTAGGTTTGTAGTGCCCGAAACGTCTGTAAATAAACATGTACCATCTCCTCGTCCTCTTAACCACTTTCTTTATTGTGTGGAAGGATGAACAGCTGGGTTTTGAACGCTGATTAAAAAAATGGTCTTATTATTTTCCTATCACATTTCGTTTTTTGATAAATTTCCATTTTCATGTTTTGGAAAAAATATTCAATTTTTGTAGTAAAAGCTGTTTGTGACTAAATTATGCGTGATACAATATGTTGTTCTGTAATGTGCTGTGATGTTTGTCTTATTACGTCGTGTGTATTGCTCCTTTTATAGTGTGTGATGTTAATATTGTTTAATATTTTGTATAATATTTAATTAATTATATCCAATATACATTATTATACATATTATATACAATATACAATAATTGTATAATATTTTTTAAGATTTCATGGAAACTATGCGTGATACGCCAAAATGAATACCATTTTCGGAATCAGCAGCGTCGACTTCATATAAACCAGCTTTGTTTGTTGCTGAGACAGAATAAAAGTAAAAATTTGTTGGTCAGTGTTATTAAAGTATTGCATTTTTTAGTTATTCAAGCAGTAGTTGAATACTGAATACGTAAGAAAAGTATAAGGCTCTCTCCCCTCATTCCCTCCCCGCCAACGGCAGATATGGAAAAAAGATGAAGGATGTACTTTTTTGATCTTAGGAAACTAGCCAAGGAAGTTTTATAGGAAAGAGAATTAAAAAACTAGCTTTACAATTATGCTCTGCACACATATACATCACAGTAGATAGCACCGATGTATAAACTAACATAATATGTAATATATTTGTACCTTTGTATATTAACCACTTGGTATCGCCCCAAAAACCTCGATATATATATATATATATATATATATATATATATATATATATATATTTAGGATAAAAACGAAGACGTAGAGCAAGAAAGTCATTATATTTGGCTGCAGCCGACGTTTCGGGCAACTCTACCCATTTTCAAGGCCTAATAAATAAAAAGCTAAAATTAATGCATGACAAAAAAAAAATATACGAATGTCAAAAACAAACTAATTCATAGCACAGAATAAAACCATTTAAAGAATAAAAATTAAAAAGCGTAAAACAAGCATAAGCCAAAAAAAAAATTAAAAATTATATACATGACAAATAACACATAAAAGTAAAACTTTAAAACTAAAAACATTCAAACAAATTAGTTAAAAACTTCACTAATAAAAAGTTAAATGAAAAAACGCAGAAGTGCACGAAACATACCATGCTCACTTGACATCCTCAAACAACTGAGGCGAAAAGGAGACAGGGTCAAGGGGAAAAACAGAAAAATTTAGTTGGTAGGCATTCTAATTAATATAAAGGGGGTAACAGCTAGAATCAATATTTAAGCTGGAGTTCAGAAATTTAATGCACAAAGATTCATAAATACGGAGAGAGGACGGACATTTTAATGATTTAAGAATTTTAAAGTTATTAACGGAAATATCAACTTTACACTTAACAGAATGATTTCTAATGGCAGACTGTTCCTTTTTAGATAAAACTTTTCCTGTCCTATGGCTGATACCCATATGGGAGCAAAATCTTGCCTGCTCCCATATGGGTATCAGCCATAGGACAGGAAAAGTTTTATCTAAAAAGGAACAGTCTGCCATTAGAAATCATTCTGTTAAGTGTAAAGTTGATATTTCCGTTAATAACTTTAAAATTCTTAAATCATTAAAATGTCCGTCCTCTCTCCGTATTTATGAATCTTTGTGCATTAAATTTCTGAACTCCAGCTTAAATATTGATTCTAGCTGTTACCCCCTTTATATTAATTAGAATGCCTACCAACTAAATTTTTCTGTTTTTCCCCTTGACCCTGTCTCCTTTTCGCCTCAGTTGTTTGAGGATGTCAAGTGAGCATGGTATGTTTCGTGCACTTCTGCGTTTTTTCATTTAACTTTTTATTAGTGAAGTTTTTAACTAATTTGTTTGAATGTTTTTAGTTTTAAAGTTTTACTTTTATCATGTGTTATTTGTCATGTATATAATTTTTAATTTTTGTTTTTGGCTTATGCTTGTTTTACGCTTTTTAATTTTTATTCTTTAAATGGTTTTATTCTGTGCTATGAATTAGTTTGTTTTTGACATTCGTATATTTTTTTTTTGTCATGCATTAATTTTAGCTTTTTATTTATTAGGCCTTGAAAATGGGTAGAGTTGCCCGAAACGTCGGCTGCAGCCAAATATAATGACTTTCTTGCTCTACGTCTTCGTTTTTATCCTAAATGTAAAATTACGTCTCCTTAGGAGGGATCCTATTTCATATATATATATATATATATATATACTGTGTGTGTGTGTGTGTGTGTGTGTGTATATATATATATATATATATATATATATATATATATATATATAGAGAGAGAGAGAGAGAGAGAGAGAGAGTCGTACTTATGTCCGGTTAGGCGCACGGTAAGTTAGATGGGTAGGTTTCGTCAGGTTGGGAGAACAACCTCCAAATACACTTTCTTAATTTAGATGAAATGAAAGTTTTTCCTTCTTTTGGATATCAAAGCTTCTTCTCAGATGATACAATAACTTCTTTTAATGAAACATAATTTCTTTTGGTAGAAGATATGGTCTTCAAAACTACTTTTTTGAATGAACTTAGAAAACAGAAGCTAATATTTATATTTAGAGAAGGTTGAAGGAAGCTTTTTCTGGGTTCATATGCTGGTAAATATTAAGTTGCGGGGACACTAGTTATAGGGGAAAAGTTGGTCACTTTGAAAATAACTAACCAGCCTAGAATGACCAACTGACCTAGAGTAACCTAATCCAAGTGTAGGAGTCGCCCTGACTGACCCAAAGTATGAGATGGGCTGATCACCGAAATCTACTGTTCTCGAAGCTTAATATACGAGGGTTAGTCGAAAAGTATTCACAATTTGTCTGTCTTTTCTTCCAGAATTGTCTACACTGTTGACTGTCGGCGGCGTTGCAGTCATTGAACGTACAGATCGCTGCTTCGTGGGATTGAGACCGTGACACCCAGTTGTTCAGTTGTAATCGCGCTGTAAACATGGCCGCACCACTTTCGACTTTCACCAAAGAAGAGTAGCGTGCTGTCGTTCGTTTTTTGTGGGCTGAGGGGGTAAAAGGGGCTGAAATTCACAGAAGTTTATCCGTACACTATGGTGATCAAGTTTTGCCACAAAGGAGCGTGTAAGAATGATCCGAAATGTTCACAAATTGCCGAACAAGTGTAACTTAACATCGACTTAGTGGTCGATGTGGACGGCCGCCCTGAACGTTTTAAATTTGATACAGATTACCTTAGCCGTTCAAGCGTATATAAACGAACATCATCCCCTACTTATATAATATACATATATATATAATATATATATATAGTTAAAGCCTAATAATATATGTATACATGCAACCAGCATTCATACGCACACATTGCACATCGTTTGACTTTCAAAGGTTCTCCTCATTTTGATAGCTCTCCAATATAATAAAAGACAGATAACTTCTTTAAAATTAATAAAAGCTGAAATTAAAAACGGCAATAGGGAATATAGTATGAATAGGCCCTATATAAAATAAAATAAATAGAAATAGAAAATGAAACAATGTAACTTCGCCCCTTATGTTAGAGGTACAAATTTAGCTTATGCTTGACATTAAATTAGGAAGGCAATATGATTAACCCTACTCCCGCCTCAATATAGGGGTTTGCAGTAATACAAGATATAAGAATAAGATATAAGAAATAAATACATAAAAAATAACAAATATAAAATAAATAGACAATATAAAGTTAAGCAAATTGCTCTAATAATAACAGAAGCAGAGGGCTTTCGTACTGAACCGTAATATGGCTAATCTTAGGCACACTCAAATAATTAAAGAATAATAGGCAAATACGAGCTCTATGACGGGCAAATAAGAATGGCGAGAGATCTGATGTAACCGACCAATTAGATTTGCCCGGCAATCAAAGTCCAAATACAACAGTAATTAGGTACTGTTATACGCCAGATCTACGGTTAGTATCAGTAGCCACGCCCCCAATATATAGGTAAAGGATCTCTTCCAAACGTGAAGTTGTCTCAAGTATGTTGCTGTTGTATCTCGGGAATGTTTTCCGATAATAATGAAAAATTAATGATGTATTGATTTCAGTAAACCAGAGCTAAGACATTTTTCAGGAATCGTAAGAAAATCTAAAACCTAAGCAGTGGCGGACTTTGTTAATTTTTTCTTACTAGACTAACATCCGTCTCAACAAAATTTGATTACGTGTCAGAAGGGACTGAGAGGGCCCCGAGTTTTAGCAAACTAGTTTCAGCAAATTCACATAACTCAGAACTTCAGCAGTTTCGAGGTTTGCGTACTGGTCTATTTTGTGTACCGCGATCATATAATTTAGTTTCAGCAAAGCTTTTAAACGGGTCAATTTTTGTATTGATCACTCATACCAATGGGGTCCCTATATTCGGTGCCAGTGTCTTGATACACTAGATTTAAAATACTATTTATCTTGGTGGAAGCCTCTGGTTAGCCCCAGCTAGTAGGCCGCGGGCATAAGTTAGGTTTGATGAAAAAAAAAAACCGAACTCAAAGAGGCTCCTCATTGTGTGAGACCCTAAGCTGTAGCTTACTTAGCTTGTGCCTAAATTCGGCACTGAGTCAGCCCCTCCATCGGGTAAATTCTGTCGCCACACCTTGTTGCCAGCTGTAAGTTTTAAAACTGGGCATATCAACTGGGATTTTAAAAGTCATTTCTCTCTCGGCAGTTAATAAATTTCTAATTAATAATCACGTCAAATTGCATTAACCCTTTCATACCTGATTTTCGTTTACTTTTCTTGCCACAAAAAAACCCTTGTGTTATATCTCCAGAATGACTAAAATCTCATAAAATTTGATGGTCTCATTTGCGCCCATACGGCATGAAAGGATTAATTAATAATCGCATTAATTCCGTTTATTACAATATATACAGTATATAAGGGTTCCAAAAAACCTTAGCCCCCCCATTTGCAGCTTACATGTTTACTTATATCGAAATAGTTTTTAGTAATTATAAAAATATATAAAATTCTTTATTTATTGCAGGTATTAAAATTACTCTAGCTGACAAAGTGATAATATAATGGCTTCTCAATTAATTGGTGATTCGGAGAGGCAACGTGTGATAGATCGCATACGAGCAATAACATTTCGGGAAGCTCGTGATGCTGGAGCCACCTTTATAGCACGTTCATGGGTTGCCAAAAAGTTGCGAAGAAGTGAGGACTTCGTCAAAAGAAATTGGAATAAATCTTTGGATAAATGTGAAATGGATACAACCAAATCTTGGAGCCCAAATTTGTCACTCTCTCAGGAAACAAAGGACATCATTGAAAGCGGTACGCGTAAGCGGAAAAATAGCTGTGCTAAACTTTCTAGAGAGATCGAAGTGTTGAGAGGAAAGATCGTTAGTGGTGAGATCATTCGACTGTACCGTCATAAGCAAGGTTTAAAGCCTTGGCATGAACTTCCAAAGCCAAGAAAAACTCAACTTAACATCGATGACAGAATGTGGTTTGCCCATTATCTTGAAGATTGGGATGTGGATGATTTCATGCATTTAGCTGTCTCCGATGAATTTTTTGTTTACGTAACACGTCGGCCTAACTACCAAAATGATCGAGTGTGGGCCACAACACCAGATGAAATCGATGACAATGAACATTATCGCGAATTATTAAAAAGTCCAGACTGTGTTGGTGTGTTTGTTTTGTTCACTGCAAAGAAGCTCATGTCGGTGGTGAAGCCAAATGGTCAGAGTTGGGATGGACAGTATTTTCGTGATATTATTCTATCCCAGCATGTCATTCCTTTTCTAAGAAACCCGAACAATGTTATGGATGTCGATCAGGTCACACTTCTGCACGATAAGGCCCCCTGCTTTAAGGCATTGGCCACTCAACAGTTGTTGCGGAACCATGAGATCGATTTCTTTGGAAATGAAGAATGGCCAGGAAATTCTCCTGACCTGAACGTCTGTGAACGCATTGGATCAGTTATAAAGGACAAGGTTGAATGTCTCTTGTTTCAAGAACCTGCAGCAAATCGATTTTCGAAGGATACAATGACGAAACACATTGAAACTGTTTTAGCAAATTTGCGTAATTGACAAGATCTATTCACGTCACCTTTGGCAAGCTACCCAAAGCGAATTCAGGCTGTCTTCGAAGCTAATGGCGCGAACACCAAGTTTTAATTGTTTCTTATTAAATGCAGGATTAAATTCTCTTTTGTAAGGTATGTTTAGTTTTACTGTACCTCTAATGGTTTAGGCCATGGGCGGGGGGCTAAGGTTTATTGGAGCCCGGTAGTAGCCACAGATATATTGAAACAATTCGAAACATACTTATCCTTTAGCAGTATTATTATTATTATTTTACCAGCTGGCACTGTCTGCACTCTTTTAATTGCATGTACGAAACCAATGTCTGGCCAGCCTGTGCATTGAAAATATTCAACATGTGAAAGTATGCTATTACTTGTACTATGTTAGTAGTAGGCACATGCGCACCTCACCCAGCATGCTAAATGTAGTTTTAATGGAAATACAGACATCCAGAATCATAGTTACATTCAATTACTATTCATAAAATCACAAAAATATGCTTTATGTGCTAATTATACACCTTTAAACACATTGTTACCTAGAGCCACCACTGAAATGCAAAAATTCTGAATTTTTCAGAATTTGACTTTTGTAACCTTGTATGGGACCTTGAAACCAAAAACTGAGAGTGGCATCCACCCACATCTTGTTTGGCATCCTCAATACTACTTATCTAAGGTGGGTGCCTGCTATTAACCAAAAACGCCGTTAAGTTTTTTCTAGAGGACTTTTCAATTTTTGGCCGGCCCACTAGTAAGCCTATAATGCTTAATAATTATTTTATCTTCATCAGAGAATGGTATTTGATGGATATCTACAGTAATTTTTTTTATCTGAAAAAAAGAGAGAAAAATTATTTCAATGTGCACATAGATTTATGGAACTCAAAAATCAAGTTAATATTAAACAACCAAATTTATTCATTTAGTTATAAAAATTGGCTGGTTTATACAAAATTCAATGATAATTATTGTCCGTCAATTTTGTATAAATCATCCGAACACATTTTGACTTATTAGGTTATAATCAAGCGCATTTTTTTTGGGTGGACCCGTTATATATATATAAATAACTTATATATATATATATATATATATATATATATATATATATATATATATATATATATATATTGTGTGAAACAGTGAATTCTATTCTGGACTCTACTATTTATTAATAACACACGAGTATATAAATTATAATAAATTAAATTAAAATGTAAATAAAAAAATAATTGTTTAAGAAACCTCTGTGGTATAATTCGAGACAATAAAAAATTGAAGAGGAGATGAGAGCATTACGATGGGAACGTTCGGCCAAAAATTAGTATATTCAATGAATTTCACTTGCACTGAAAAAAATTTCATAAACTCTTTGATTTCTTAATTTTCAAAACATTTTCCCAAGTATTTGTTCGGTTTATGGAAGGTGTAATCGCAAACGGAAGCGTTCAATTAAATGAAATTAAGTCGGACAAGGAACAATCCGATTAAATGGCGATTCTACGATGTCACTGTTGTGTGTGTGTGTGTGTGTGTGTGTGAAAAATAGACGTACATTTTTGTTTAATAAGTATTACATAGAATACGCCTCGGTGGTGTAGTGGTTAGCGTCGCTGACTACGAATCCATCGGCCCGGGTTCGAGACCAGACGGCAGCCGGCGCGCAGCAAAACCCAGCTGTTCATCCTTCCACACAATAAAGAAAGTAGTTGGTAGATAAATGGGTACCCTAGGTAGCCAAGTGGTTAAGACGCTGGGCTGCTGATGGAACGTGGTTCGGATTCCACGTCAAACTGTAGGTCTAAGGTGGAGTGAAAAGCTTGACCTTCGTCAGAATAAACAATTCGAGCGGAAGCTAACCAAAGGTAGAAAGGGTCTTTTCGGTTTTAGGTCCGGCATTGGATTGTTTCCATATTTTTGGAATAGGCGTAGATTTTTACGCTGATTCCATTTCTGCAATCCTTTTCTTCGAGAAATAAGCACGAAAAAAGTTATGGCCCAAAACTTGTATTTAAATATCCACCTACACTTAACCTAACCTACCCTAACCTACCCTACCCTAACCTACCATAACCTACCCTACCCAAACCTAACCTAACCTACTAACTATGTTCGCGCGGCGAAAAAACCACGCTGGAAGGCAGTTTCCTGAACAATGGGTGTTCGGCGGAGTATGCCGCGAAACTAATGAAGTATTTATGTAGGCTTTTCCGAATCGTTCGCGTCAAACGCTGGAGGCATGCATTTGACCGGGAACGACGATAATGAGCGACAAATGGAAAGCGTATGAACGCATCGAACAGCTCGAAGGGTACAGCTTCAGTCACAAAACAGTGAACCACAACGAAAACTTCGTGGACCCTTCAACTGGAGCACACACGCAACGGATAGAGTCGACGTGGAACCAACTCAAACGCGGTAACAAGCACCGGTGTGTTCCGTAATCCCATAGAAATAATGAGCTTTTATCCTCTTTGTCTTTAACTGGACATAAGATATCAGATGACACAACTTTAGTTTTACAATTTCTATTTTGGTTTTGGTTTTCATAATAATAATTAATAATTATGAAATTAGATCATTTATTTTTATTTTGATATAAAACAGAAAGTCCTTACTGAAGATAGGATGCGAATACCACACAAAGAAATCATACATGAGGGATGAACAATAACGAGTAATGTACATTTAATCCTAGATTACACACCAGAAATGGATAAGTAATAGAGTAATGTACTGTACATTTAATCTTAGGTTTTTATGAGTATTCCATTATTAATCGAGATAAGAGAAAGAACTAAGAAATAAGAAAATAAGAACCAATGTGCATGAAATTAGTGCTTTATGTGCACTACCTATGCTGTATTTAGTGCATGGCTTTCATAGTTAGCTTGACCTAGATATATGGAACCCGATTATCCAAGCTATCCATGAGTCCTGCCGTTTGTCTTCTAAGGCTAAGCTATGGAATTCATGGTACGAAAACGCCTGTCTGTAGTTCCACATAACTTCGACATTACTATATTATTTCTCATTAATTGTATATATTTCTATCCTTACTTAGTATGTGAATTGTCATTGTATTATTAATATTTGTCATATGGACTATGGTCTGTCAATAAACCTTTTTCATTTTCATTCACTCATTTTCATATGGGTTGGTCTCCTCATATCAAAATAGGTTACATTAATTTTTTTTTTTTGTATCATAAAATAAAACGAAAAATTTATAGATTTTTTGTGAAAATTGGATAGCTTTTTGTAATCCTTTAAGCCTTATATATATATATTATTTAGTTTGCCTGAAAATATCTCGTGCATTGTTTATTATTTATTATAAAGGATGTCGGTTAAGTATCCTATAATTATTTTGTAGTTTCTCTTATAAGAATTACTTGGATTAAGGTTTATATAATTAGCAATTGTGGAAAATTCCTGAAACCTTTTTCCACAGATATATACATACATACTGTACATACTGTACATACATACATACATACATACATACATACGGTATAAACGTTAGAGTTGTTATCGCGCATTAAGTAGGTGGTTTATACCCTAAAAAAAATATAGCGTTTCAAATATTTGGACAACCGTGGAATAGATCTTCTGCTCAGAAAAAGTTCCGTTTAAATTTGTCGTATAGAATACTACTCATTGCTTACTTATAATACAGGGTGTACATAAAGTCAGGATCTATTTTTGTGAAGCACTTGGAAATTATATGGAATTCAATCACAAAATGATAAAGTGGTAACATTTATTAAATAATTAAGAGTAGGATTCGACGTGACGCCCATCAGTATCCCTGCACAGCTCAAATCGTTCCGCAGCATTTCTAAACACATTCTGGAGCATTTGCGGGGTTATGTTATCTGCAGCAGTTCGTATACGTGTACGTAAGTTCTCAAGACTCGTAATCTTCGTCTGATAGACGTGCGATTTGATAAAGCCCCATGCAAAGAAATCTAAAGGGGTTAAATCTGGTGATCTCGCTGGCCAAGGTCTATTGCTTCCGCGTCCGATCCAGCGATTTGGAAAACGTCCATTTAGATAATCCTGAACAATTTTGGCATAGTGACAAGGAGCACCATCATGTTGATAGACGACGGTACTAACAATCCTATCCCCAATCAGCTGAGGTTCAAGGAATTGCTGCAACATGTCCAGATAAATAAGCCATGTAACTGTAGCTTCAGCAAAGAAAAAAGGACCATACACCTTAGATTTTGTTAAACCCATCCAGACATTAACTTTAGGTGAGTCTCTTTCCCAATTTTGGACGAAATCATTCGGTCTTTCATCTGCCCAAATTCGACAGTTATGGCGATTTACTTTTCCACACGTATGGAAAGTGGCTTCATCACTAAAGAGAATGTTGTCCATTAAATTATCACTCCAGATTTGTTCTACGAGATCAGCACACACAGCACTTCGTCGAGGGAAATCTTCCTCATGTAAATCATGTAAAACCTGCAAATGATAGCTTTTCTTCTGCAAATTAACTTTCAGAATTTTGTGCACAGATGACGTCGGGAGGCCGAGTCTGTGTGATGCAGCACGAACGGACGTACGTGGCTCCTCAGTGATAATTCCGCGTTCTGCATTCACGGTAAGATCTGACAACACGGTCGTCCTGATCTTGCTTCATCATTTACAGATCCCGTTCGCTTAAATTTGTTCACCAATTTTCGTATCGTCTTGTCTATTGGCCCCGGCTTATGAAATCTCCTTCTAAACTTCTCTCTGATGTCATTGTATTTCTTTCCCTCGATTTGCCAAATTACTATTGCCACACGCTCTTTTGTATTCATTCTAAGGGCTTCTGAAAAGAAAAATAGAAAAAATAATTATTTCACAAAAATAGATCCTGACTTTATGTACACCCTGTATTTAAACATTACGCTCAAGTATTCAGTTATCGTTTGAGTATTAAGGCAAATTATTTATATTCCTTTCATTATTGAATTAGAAAGTTCTATAAACCAATCAAGTTGATTAGAACAGGACAATTTGTATTAATTTCCATTATACACATTGAGTGTAAATTCATAGTTGCTTACGATACCAGTTGCATTAACTGTTATCGATTTACAGAAATCGAGGCTTATGCTCTGCCCGATATCGTAACACCGTTTTCCGCCGGTCAGAGAAGTTAAGCAACATTAGGTCTGGAGAGTAGTAGGATGGAAAACTGTCCTCTGCATTCACATTATGTAGCGATGTAGCGACCCATGGTTCGGATCCCACGTAAAGCTGTAGGAGTAGGTCCTTTACGCCATATGACTTTAAATATTGCGAACGAGATTAAACAACGCAATCAAACGAATAGCAAACAATAGTAAATTTAATTGTACTGTGCGAAATATTGGATTTTTATTGTATTAACATGATTTTTGTTTACTTATAACGATATTTGCTGTATCGAACTTATACTGTACTGCAAACTGAATGCCCGTCTGACTCGGCAGCGTGTGTGATTAGCGGAAACACGAAATATATTTTATATGATTTTATTCAATTAAACTTTTAAAGCACAGTGATTAAATGAGTAGTATACCCGCAAAATGTGAGACAGAAATGGATCGATTTGAAAATTTCTCTCCCCCTCACCGTCCTTCCTGGCGATGTTCCACCGTCCTTTATGACGGTCCCTCCTTTATGAGGTGTCTTTCATGGTCCTTCAAAAAAAAAAAAAAAGGATTCGTCTTCACCTTCCTTCAAAAAAAAAATTAAGAAAGGATTCATTCTCGCCTTCCTCCTTGAAAAAAGTTCTTTCATGAGACAAACAAGAACAAACATACAAAAGCATGCAAAAACATACATACATTCGAGTACTTTCTGTTCAGGCAAGTTCCGCCAGACAGTAGAAATGAAAACTTAAAATGAATATCTGAAAGGTTTTAATAGGCCTAACGAGAGTATGCATCGACATCAACACATCCAACTTTCATATGTTAACAAATTGCGAACAATACATAAATCAAAATCAGATTGAACATATTTTAAATCGAAAACACGTTCATTGTTTAATATCTGTATTATGAAAAATAAAATTAACATTTATTATTTTAATTTAAATAAATTAATTTCCCACTTTTTTCCGGGAAACTGGCTTATTTTCAAACGAGATACCTTTCAAATACAAGAACTTTTTTATATACTCATAGCACATGCATATTTGTATATTTACTTTTAAATATGTAGTTTTCTGTTATTTACATCAATATATACCATCACATTCACTTTCACATGCCATCTTCTGGTATGTGAATTAATAATTTTACTGCACATCAAATTTCGTTATAAAATTGCATGTGTTAAAAGAACATCAAGTTGTGTAATGCGGCTTTAAAACTAAAGCATCAATTCTGTTATCCTCCTCTAAACATCCACTTAAATATTATTACTAATATTGATTTACTGTTATTATTACATATACAGGGTGTCCCATAAGTCCGGCATCATAGGAAAAATAGAAAAAAGGTAAACCAAAAGCTTTTATTTACAGAACGTGCTCAATATGTACACCATTGTTTTCAATACAGAAATTCAGACGTGATACCCAGTCAGGAAGCACACGGTGAATGATGTCAGGAGTAATGCTGTTACATGCCCCAATAATGCGCTGCCGCAAATGTTCAACACTCCTAATTTTCTCTGCCTATACCAGCGCTTTGAAGTGGCCCCAGAGATAAAAATCTATTGACGTGAGATCCGGGCTTCTAACTGGCCATTCCACAGGCCCTCGACGTCCTATCCAATGACCAGGGAATTGTTGGTACAGGTATTCCCTTACTTGGGTGCTATAATGTGCAGGAGCGCCGTCTTGCTGGAACCATGTTGGGAAATTTCCTTCTACGTTCAAGACACTGGGAAATGCTTCTTCCTTGAGCATACGTAGGTAGGTGCCTCCAGTGACATGTTCATCGAAAAATAGGGGGCCTGTAATGCGATCCTTCCAAATGCCACACCATACCATCACCCGTGATGCACCTTGTTCCTTTGATGAGGTATACCAGTGAGGGTTGTTTTGAGACCAGTAGCGGGTGTTCTGTCGATTTACCTCACCATTTCCATAAAAAACAGCCTCGTCACTGAACAGAATGGTGGACGGGAAATTGGCATCCAGAGCATATTGTTCCGTAGCCCATTTACAAAATTCCATCCGCTGGTCGGGATCATCTTCGCTTAATTTCTGTAGGATCTGAAGTTTATATGGATGCCATTTGTGAGCCTGAAGAATGCGATGGATGCTACTTTTCGACACTCCTCTCTCGGCGGACAATCGCCGAAGAGACTTATTGGGCCTTCTGTTAAAATGAGCCAGGATAGCAGTCGCTGTATCATCGTCAGTGGACCTCCTTCAAGGTCCACTGCGTGGTTTATCTTCTATGGATCCTGTTTCCTTAAACTATGCAACAAGTCTGCTAACACAACTCTGTGTTATTGGCTCGCGGTCTGGATGCAGTCTGTTAAATTCAGCAGGGGCCTCTCTTTGACTCCGATTTCCTATGAGTAGAATTATCTGGATTCGTTCTTCCTTGCTCACAGACATTATGCCCTGTAGAAAGAGAAAAATATGAATTATGATATGTAGAAATAGAAAAATATTAATTTCTCCTATGATGCCGGACTTATGGGACACCCTCTATATGTACACGTGTTAAGAGTATTTAAATTAAACACACTGATATCAATTCCTTTCACAATAAAAGGCTCTAGATATAGATAGAGAGAATAACCTTTATTAATAATAATAAAATAAATAAGTTTTTTCAATTTACAATGACATGAATAATTGTGAAGTTCGGCTGTTTATTTAATTTAATTTGGCACTTAAGCTTTAGGCTTTACTGGGCTCTTATTAAAATAAACAGCTAGTTGTTATAAATTTATAATAATAAATAAATGAGTAAGTAAATAAGTATTATTAATAGTTAAAACATGTATTACAATATTAAACAATATTAATAGACAATATTAAACGATATTAGTGGACATTAATGCTAGATTTTTGTTAGTATGCCATTATTAATCTGGGTTTCAACTTGGTTTTAAACAAATTTACATTCACAATATTTTTTATATCGGCATGCAAGTCATTCCATATTTTCAATCCAATGAAAATGAGTAATTTTTGAGATGAAGACAATCGAGGTATAACAAGCTTTGATATATTTCTGGTCTGATACGAGTGGATTTCTTGATGAGTTACAAAATATCTATTTACACATTGCAAATTAATGATTTTGTTCTTACACTTGTAAATAAAAATAAAATGTGCCAGTTTGGTTATATCGTTGAGCTTTAGTAGGTTTAGCTCTTTAAATAATGCACTAGAGTGATCAAGGAAATCAGATAATAACCTTATTGCTCGTTTTTGGATGATAAACAGTCAATAAAACTTGTTTAGGGACTACATTTCTAAGTTTAAACATTATAGCAACGCTCCTTGTAATCTTTTTCGCGATATAATTTACATGATCACTCTATCGCAAATTCTTATCTAGCATTACACCAAGAAATTTTGTTACAGCACACGCCTTTATGGCGATTTCATTAACATTAAGTTCATCAAGATATACATTTCTTTTATTGGTAAAAATCATGAAATTTGTTTTACTAGTATTTAGGAAGAGTTTACCGGTGGTCAACCATTTCATTACACTGATGAATTCTGAATGAGATATATTCTTAGCTGTATTAACATCTTTGCAAGAAAAAGAGACAGTTGTATCATCTGCAAACATTATGAAGTTCAGTATATTAGATGAACGTGGAAGGTCATTTATATGTAATAAAAATAACAGTGGACACAGAACTGAGCCATGTGGCACACCATGTTTGACAGGCGCTTTAGTTGAGCAAACCTTATTTACTGATACAAAATGATATCTATTGGACAACATCCAAATAAGTAGGTTTGACAAAAAAAAAAAACTATTTCACTTCCAGTTAATAGAAAACGTGGAAAGGTCTTTAGGAGGCATAACTCTAGTATTTAGCATCGTAGCAAAGATTGTTGACTAAATATAGCACCAGTCCTTCATGAGGCAATACCACCAAAGAAGTTCAAAGCACATCTTCAACCATAATTCAAGTAAGGATCTTTCACTACACGGTCGCTTCCGATTTATTCCATTATTCTAAATCCACGTATTCTCTGTGATATATATATATATATATATATATATATATATATATATACATATATACACAGTACTTATGTCTGTTGATTTTTACCCATTCTTCAACAGAATGTACACCATTTTTCTGTTGCAAGCTAGAAGTCGGGCGTACGAGGAAACTGCTATTATTATTATTATTATTAGTAGTAGTAGTAGCAGTAGTAGTAGTAGTAGTAGCAGCAGGGGTAACAGTACTTAAAACTTATCCTGACTTCTACACATCTGTCTCTTTCATTGCAGTCCTAAATCACCAAAGCTATCCTCTGAAGCAGGAGTCACGCCAAACTATTTTACATCGAAAGCATTCTAACATCTACATACTACCAGAAATGAGAGCCCGCATATACAATATACGAGTTTAACCATTTGGTTAATACCACATTGCTTTTGTATCACTCATTACCTAACTGTATTACCTAAAAATTAGCTAGCTAGTTGTCAACTAGTGATCAAAATAATGTAATGTGGAAATTTTTAGTTTGGGACCGAGCCTTAAGCCTACTCACACACACACACACACAACACACACACACACACAGATCCTTTCAGGAAAAAGGCATATATATATATATATATATATATATACAAGCACCACACACACACACATATATATATATATATATATATATATATACACACCATCCAAATTTTAGTGTTCCGTTCGATGATTCATCATTTCACGAAGGTTAAGCTTGTCCCCCACTCTCTCTCTCTCTCTCTCTCTCTCTCTCTCTCTCTATATATATATATATATATATATATATATATACCGTATATATAAGATGTATACTTAAATAATTATATGCATATTTTATATAAACATGTAAATATAAAATATGCATAATATAAAGATTTTATACAAAGTATATGACTAACAATAAATATCGTATTATGAAGGTAACTGTGGGATGACATCTCGATCTCAAAGGGTTTTAATTTACATTTTCCTCAAAATCTGTGGTTATTAGAAAAACGCCTAAAACGAAAGCCTAAACACCCAGAAACTGCACAGCAGAGATCACCCCTACAAACAGATGACATTTTTGTAGAGGCCTAAACTACATGAACAATAAGGAGGCCCCAAATAAAAGTTCACATACTTCATGCTCGTAGAACCATGTAGTTTTTATAATGCTAATACATGAACGATAATTTAACAGACTGTTTTCGCGACTCTCTGTTTTTCCCTAAATTCTTCCACGTGTATAACTATATGCTGTGATAAACATTCTTTGACAAACTTTTCAATGCGGACATCCTATCGCTGGATGCATGTAAAACTCGAATTCGCACACTTTTCACCCATCTCTGTTGCATTATCACCCGGCTGTAGCTTTTAGGACAGCGTTTTTCATGAATTAATGCGAGAGCACAGTACTCCTCAAAATTATATTGTCAGAATTTACGAGTACATATAAACATAAGCACAAATAAATTCTATATAGGCTACTGCTGATCAAAATAATAATCAAAACACTACAAATACATAATTTTGTGAAACCTATAATACAATAAGTTTACAAAATAGATGCTAATTATAAGCCATCAAAATTTCAATAAAATTAAGCATATACGAATTACTTCTCAAACTCTGAGTTTTTAAACATTGCGTTTCATGGCATCATGCATCTTCTACAACACACACACACACACACACACACACACACACACACACACATTAGTTTTCTGAGTTTGGTTCGAGGTCTGTGAACCTCACCAAAGGTACACCTTTCTTAATGCACGGTCACATTCATACTGAATACACCCTGGTGTAGGATTTATATTATCATTATGAAATGAAATTCATTCCTAGCTACGGTCTCAGAGTTAGATAAATGTTCTCAGTAGTAGCTAGGTGTTAGTAAAGTGATTTATATGTTAATGAACTTCCTGATGATTAGATATTCTGTATTTTATATTTTGCACCAAAATATAATTTCCCTATCTCATCTAGCTGAACTTGGCTTATAACAGGGTTTGATGAAACCTTTATATCAGATTTTGTTCGTGATTAGAAAGTGAAGTTAAAATACTCGTAGCTAAAAGTAAAAAATCTGGAAAATATTTGTGAAGGAGTGTTCATAGGAAATTTCGATATTGTAAAGTGTATATATTATATAATATATATATATAATATATATATATATATATATATATAATATATATATATATATATATTATGCAGGAAGGAAGGGCCAAGGGCAAATGTCCGCAAAAGCGTCCCTCCCATAGAAGAAGAGAGCCAAAATCAACGTCCGGAATTTTCGAGATGCCTAGGCACACTGCGTTTGAAAGATGAGGGTCATAGACAGGAGCAAAGGCTGATTGAGGAAGATTGTTCCAGAGTTCACTGGTTGAGTAGATGAAAGACTGAGAATACCGATTAACCCTTGTATTAGTTAGTTGAACAGAAAAGAAATGAGAAAGTGTAGAAAGTCTGGTACTGCGTGGTCTCCTTAAAGGAAGAGGCATGAAGTTTTAGAATTTAGAAGAGCAATGTTCGTTACGATAGCGATAGTAAAGAGAGAGTGAGGTAACACTGCGGCTAAGAGAGAGAGATTGAAGACAATCAGTAAGAGGCGGGGAATTGATGAGACGAAAAGTCTCTGATTCCACCATGTCAAGCACAGCTGTGTGGTTGAACCACCCCACACATGAGAAGCATGCTTCATACAGAGGCGAACATGACCTCTGTACAGAGACAGCAACTGAGTGGGGATGAAGAAGAAACTGCGGAGGCGATACAGTACAACTAAACTCTTAGAAGCTGTTTAAGAAAGCGAGTATATGTATTCTTTCCAGGAAAGATCACGAGAAAAGGAAACACCATGAATGTTAAGAGAAGAGGAAGGATTGAGTTGTGTGTTGTTGAAGGCAAGGGGATAAACGTGTGGAAGATTGTGACGAGCAGACAGATGGAGGAATTGAGTTTTTGAGGCATTGAAAACCATAAAGTTTTCTCTGCCCCAATCAGAGATAGCAGAAAGATCAGTGGTCAGGTGCTCCAGAGCCGTACTACGCGAATCATGGAATGGCTGCTGAGAGGTACGCTTTGGGAAGCGGGTGGAGAAGTGAAGAGTGGAATCATCGGCATAGGAGTGAATAGGAGAGGAAGTGCGAATTAAAAGATCATTAAAAAATAAAAGGAGAAGAGTGGGTGACAGGACAGAGCCCTGAGGAACACCACTGTTAATAGCTTTAGGAGAAGAACAATGGCCATCTACAACCGCAGCTATTGATCGGCTAGAAAGGAAATTAGAGATGAAGGAATATGTAGAAGGAAAGAAACCGAAGGAGGGCAGTTTGGAAATTTAAGATTTGTGCCAGACTCTATCAAAAGTTTTTGATAGGTCTAACGCCAGAGAAAAAGCTTCACCGAAATCCCGAAAGGAGGATGACAAATAGTCAGAGAGATACACAAGAAGATCGCCAGTACAGCGACCCTTGCGGAATCCATAATGACGATCTTCTTTCAGAATAAAGGTATTTAAGAATCTTCCTAATAAGGCTAGATTCAGGTGCTTTGGAAAGGGAAGAAATCAAAGCACTTGGCCGATAGTTGGAGGGTTGAGAACGGTCACACTTCTTTGGGACAGGCTGAATGAAAACGAACTTCCAGCAGGAAGGAAAAGTACCAGAAGAGAAACAAAGACGGAAGAGTTTGCCTAGGCAGGGTGTCAGCACAGAAGCACTGTTGTTAAGAACAGGAGGAATACCATCAGTACCATAAGCTTCCCAGAGTTGGCCCCAGATAGGGCAGGAAAACAGATTTAGAAGAGATTCTAATTTCAGACATAACAAAGTCAGAGGGGGAGTAGATGGAGGAACAGCACCGGAATAGTCCAAGGTTGAATTGTAAGCGAAAGTTTGAGCGAAGAGTTCAGCTTTGGCAGGAGAAGAGGCGGCATGTGGGCCATCGGAATTGAAAAGAGGAGGGAAAGAAGATGGCGTAAAGTTGTTGAAGAGGTTCTGAGCTAGACGCCAGAAAGAGCGAGAAGAATTAGAATTGGTTAGATTTTCACATTTTTGTTAGTTTAAGGAATTTCTGGCGGGTCGAAGAACAGATTTTGCACGATTCCAGGCAGAAATATAAACTGAGTGAGTCAGGAGCTGGATGGCTACGGTAGTTTCTGAAAGCCTCCTCTCTGTTGCGAATAGCATTAGAACAAATTAAGTTAAACCAATGTTATTTTGCATTAGTAGTAGGAATAAAATATGGGATGTACGCCTCCATGCCCGAGAGAATTACCTCTGTGATGCGCTCAGCACACGCAGAAGGGCCCCGGCCACGGAGGCAGTAATCATTTCATGGGAAATCAGGGAAGTACTGCCTAAAGGTCTCCCAATCAGTGGCACTGAAGTAACAAAGGGATTCCAAAAGCCAAAGCGATTCAAAAGACGTATTGATTCGCTAGGACAGGAAACAGATATAAGATTGTGGTCGGAGGTGCCCAACGGAGGTAAATGTTTCACAGAGTAAGAAGAAGGATGAGAGGTAAGGAATAAATTCAGAATGTTGGGCCTATCTCCAAGACGAACAGGGATACGAGTAGGGTGCTAGGGTGCTGTACAATCTGCTCTAGGTCATTTAGGATAGAAAAATTTAAAGCTAGTTCATCAGCGATGTCAGTGAAATGTGAGGAAAGCCAAAGGTGGTGGTGAACATAAATATATATATATATATATATATATATATATATATTATATATATATATATATATGTATATATGTATATGTATATATATATATATATATATATATATATATATATATTATATATATATATATATATATATATATATATATATATATATATATAACTTGGTTGAATGGTTTGTTCTTAGGGAAGCGTAGCTTAGCGAGGAATAGGAGGACGAAAAGATGGTACATATTTATTAACAGACGTTTCGGAAAAATTCAATTTCCATCATCAGTGCTAAAAATTTTAAAAACAAGTAAAAATAAATAAGTATAATAAATAGAAACGAACAACAAATTAAAATGGCGCAACAATTAGCGAGAATCAAAAGCAAGTTACAATGTGTATTAAATTAAAAGATTAAAAGTTAAATGATATAAAGTATAAAAGTATGGATAATAAGTAAAATATAAAATGGTTTAGGTGGAACAGAATTGTAAAGTTTCTTACAATTAGCGAGAATTAAAAGCAAGTTACAATGTGTATTAAATTAAAAGATTAAAAGTTAAATGATATAAAGTATAAAAGTATGGATAATAAGTAAAATATAAAATGGTTTAGGTGGAACAGAATTGTAAAGTTTCTTACCAGATTGTAATGAGACTAATTATACAGAAAATTGGGAATGGTTGCCTGTTGAAAGAATTCCATTGGGACGATGGAGCCGGGCGGAGTGATGGTGGATTTCTTTTGAAAGTTTATTTGGCAATGTTTAAATTGAAAGCGGAACTGTAATCGTTGAGGGTTGGCTGGATACTGAGGATGTAAAGGGACTCAAGTATGCGGAGGTCGATTAGTTGGTTGGCTGAGTTAATGATTTTGAAATTGGAGGAAAGTAACGGGTGGTTGTGGAGGTGGCAGTGATCCCTGATTGCAGATTTGGAGGGTTTGTTCAAGGGCTGTGAAGTTCTTGTAGAAATCCCACGATGTGTTCGCTGCAAAGCGAACTATATTGGCAGTACCATCCGCCAATATCAAACAAGAGTGGACGAGCATCGTGGGATTTCTACAAGAACTTCACAGCCCTTGAACATACCCTCCAAATCTGCAATAAGGGATCACTGCCACCTCCACAACCACCCATTACTTTCCTCCAATTTCAAAATCATTAACTCAGCCAACCAACTAATCGACCTCCGCATACTTGAGTCCCTTTACATCCTCAGTATCCAGCCAACCCTCAACGATTACAGTTCCGCTTTCAATTTAAACATTGCCAAATAAACTTTCAAAAGAAATCCACCATCACTCCGCCCGGCTCCATCGTCCCAATGGAATTCTTTCAACAGGCAACCATTCCCAATTTTCTGTATAATTAGTCTCATTACAATCTGGTAAGAAACTTTACAATTCTGTTCCACCTAAACCATTTTATATTTTACTTATTATCCATACTTTTATACTTTATATCATTTAACTTTTAATCTTTTAATTTAATTCACATTGTAACTTGCTTTTAATTCTCGCTAATTGTAAGAAACTTTACAATTCTGTTCCACCTAAACCATTTTATATTTTACTTATTATCCATACTTTTATACTTTATATCATTTAACTTTTAATCTTTTATTTTAATACACATTGTAACTTGCTTTTGATTCTCGCTAATTGTTGCGCCATTTTAATTTGTTGTTCGTTTCTATTTATTATACTTATTTATTTTTACTTGTTTTTAAAATTTTTAGCACTGATGATGGAAATTGAATTTTTCCGAAACGTCTGTTAATAAATATGTACCATCTTTTCGTCCTCCTATTCCTCGCTATATATATATATATATATATATATATATATATATATATATATATATACTTTATATATATAATATATATATATAATATTATATATATATATATATATATATACTTTATATATATATATATATATATATATAATATATATATATATATACACGCGAAATTTTAAACACAAAATAGATAGCAGTAAACAGAGCAAAAAGAATAACTGGCCAGAGACTGTGAGCCTTTAAACGAAGGAATAAGAATATAGCGCTTACTCTATTGAATATGCCGATCATACCTAAGTTGGAATGCTGTTCGGTCCTAACAATCTCATATAAAAAAGAAGATAGTCAGCTACTAGAAGGAGTTCAGAGAAGCTTCACAGCTAAGATCAATGGGTGCAAAGAACTAAATTACTGGGTAAAGTTACGCGAATTAAACCCATATTCACTGGAAAGAAGAGAGAGATACATCAATTATTTACACTTGGAAAATAATGGAGAAACTGCCCTCCAATATTACTCTGAATCCTATAACCCACCAAACAACAGCGGAAAGTAGAACAAGAAGACTGTGTCGTTTCCCAAATTAATGGCAAGTCAGGGAACATCCCCATTCCTGAAGGAAAATAGCCTTGTGTGAAAGGACCAAGACTGTTTAACCAGATGCCCAAGGAACTAAGGAACACGAATGGTGTTGCGATGGACATCTTCAAAAGATTAGACGCCTGGCTCAGAAGAAACCCAGATGAGCCATGGGGTACCTGGCTATGTGAGGTGGAGAGTATAAGAAGCCAACTCTCTACTTCACCGGGCCATCTCGAGAGGATAGACGACAAGCTTGACCTTCTTCAAATGCGGAATAATCGCACAGAACGTCCGAAAAGATGAAAGGGAAGGTATATATATATATTATATATATATATATATATATATATATATATATATATATATATATATATATATCAGGGATGGGAAACCGAAATGAATTTCGATTCGAGTTTCGATTTTAGTTCATAGTTTTGAGAAATATCGATTTCGGTTTTTTCATTTGTTTTGATTCAGGTTTTTTTTTCGATTTCGGTTTTTCATATCGATTTTGATTCGAGTTTCGATTTCGATTTCAGTTTTTCAGATTTCAATATATGTTCATTATTTACATATAATATGAGCTTTTATCTATTATTTCTGCACACTTATTCCAAATAAAAAAGTTGTGCTATTGGATGATTATTTACATTTAATCAGTACTATATTTTAAATTTGTCTTCATTTTTTTTTCAGTAAACTTTTTCATATTATTTCTACAACTTAGGGACCCGCCTAAAACCGCCCTCCTTTGAGGGAGAATATATTTATCAGATCAACGCAGTCAAAGCACCCTGTTTCTATTTATATATATAAAAAAAATCAGGGCTAAATAAACAAAACTGGATGGAATGTAAGGAAGCTAATACATCTTAAAATTTCACGCCTTCATGTTACCCTATTTGAGGAGTCAGGTATCATAAAAGTAGCCCTGTCTTTAATCCCCGGAAGTTGGTCAACTCTCCTTTAATAGAAAGCAGTTTGAATATTAAATTTTATTTCTTAATTTCGGTTTGAACTGATATTTTTTATCGATTTCGATTCAAGTTTTTTTTATTCTTTTCGGTTTCGGTCTAAATTTCGATTTCGGTTTTTCCAAAAATATCAGTTTCGGTTTGTTTTCAATTTCGCTTTAAGAAAAAATATTGGTTTTATCGGTTTATCGATTTCGATTTCGATTCTGTTTCCCATCCCTGATATATATATATATATATATTATATATATATATATATATATATATATATAGAGAGAGAGAGAGAGAGAGAGAGAGAGAGCACCAACAAATGCCAAACTGTCAGTATCGTCTTTAGGTAGGAATGCATTTGCTTTAGCCTTACAATATCGAAATTTTCTATGAACACTCCTTCAAAAATATTTTCCAGATTTCTTATTTTTAGCTACGAGTATTTTAACTTCACTTTCTAATCACGAACAAAATCTGATATAAAGGTTTCATCAAACTCTGTTATAAGCCAAGTTCAGATAGATGAGATAGGGAAATTATATTTTGGTGCAAAATATACAATAGAGAATATCTAATCATCAGGAAGTTCATTAACATATAAATAACTTTACTAACACCTAGCTACTACTGAGAACATTTATCTGACTCTGAGACCGTAGCTAGGAATGAACTTCATTTCATAATGATAATATAAATCCTACACCAGGGTGTATTCAGTATGAATGTGACCGTGCATTAAGAAAGGTGTACCTTTGGTGAGGTTCACAGACCTCGAACCAAACTCAGAAAGCTAATGTGTGTGTGTGTGTGTGTGTGTGTGTGTGTGTGTTGTAGAAGATGCATGATGCCATGAAACGCAATGTTTAAAAACTAAGAGTTTGAGAGGTAATTCGTATATGATTAATTTTATTGAAATTTTGATGGCTTATAATTAGCAACTATTTTATAAACTTATTGTATTACAGGTTTCACAACATTATGCATTTGTAGTGTTTTGATTATTATTTTCATCAGCAGTAGCCTATATGGAATTTATTTCTTCTTATATTTATATATACTCGTAAATTCTGACAATATGATTTTGAGGATGCACTGTACTCTCGCATTACTTCCTGAAAAACGCTGTCCTAAATGCTACAGCCGGGTGATAATGCAACAGAGATGTGTGAAAAGTGTGCGAATTCGAGTTTTACATGCATCCAGCGATAGGATGTTCGCATTGAAAGGTTTGTCAAAGAATGTTTATCAGCATATAGTTATACACGTGGAAGAATTTAGAGAAAAACAGAGAGTTGCGAAAACAGTCTGTTAAATTATCGTTCATGTATTAGCATTATAAAAACCACATGGTTCTACGAGCATGAAGTATGTGAACTTTTATTTGGGGCCTCCTTATTGTTCATGTAGTTTAGGCCTCTACAAAAATGTCATCTGTTTGTAGGGGTGATCTCTGCTGTGCGGTTTTTAGGTGTTTAGGCTTTCGTTTTAGGCGTTTTTCTATTAACCACAGATTTTGAGGGAAATGTAAATTTAAACCCTATGAGACCGAGATGTCATTCCACAGTTTGCTTCATAATACAATATTTATTGTTAGTCATTTACGTTGTATAAAATTTTTATATTATGCATATTTTATATTTACATGTTTATATATAATATGCATATAATTATTTAAGTATACATCTTATATATATATATATATATATATATATATATAATATATTATATATATATAGAGAGAGAGAGAGAGAGAGAGAGAGAGAGAGAGAGAGAGAGAGAGTGGGGGACAAGCTTAACCTTCGTGAAATGATGAATCATCGAACGGAACACTAAAAATTTGGATGGTGTATATATATATATATATGTGTGTGTGTGTGTGTGTGTGTGTGTGTGTGGTGCTTGTGTGTACACACATAATATATATATATATATATATGTACCCTTTCCTCAAAGAATCTCTGTGTGTGTGTGTGTGTGAGTAGGCTTAAGGTTCAGTCCCAAACTAAAAATTTGCACATTACATTATTTTCATCACTAGTTGACAACTAGCTAGCTAATTTTAGGTAATACAGTTAGGTAATGAGTGATACAAAAGCATTGTGGTATTAACCAAATGGTTAAACTCGTATACTGTATATGCGGGCTCTCACTTCTGTTAGTATGTAGATGTTAGAATGTTTTCGATGTAAAATAGTTTGGCATGACTCCTGCTTCAGAGGATAGCTTAGGTGATTTAGGACTGCAATGAAAGAGACAGATGTGTAGAAGTGAGGATAAGTTTTAAAGTACTGTTACCGCTGCTGCTGCTACTACTACTACTACTGCTACTACTACTACTAATAATAATAATAATGACACAGTTTCCTCGTACGCCCGACTTCTAGCTTGCAACAGAAAAATGGTGCACATTCTGTTGAAGAATGGGTAAAAATCAACAGACATAAGTACTGTATATATATATATATTATTATATATTATATATTATACTTATTATATATATATATATATATATACAGGGCGTCCCTAAAAAATGTATACACACTTTAAATAATTATAAAGGCAGTGTTTATTAAAATACATTTCATTTTCAAAATGTAATAGAATCTACAGACATTATTTAATTGTTTTGTCAACGCCTGTTTTCAAACTGACGTCCGTTCTGGTCCAGGCACTGCTGATAACGAGAAGCAATGGAATCGCAAACATCACGAAACATTTCGTTTGGTATTTGTGTGCATTCTCGTTCAATGGCTGCTCTCAATTCAGCGACTGTTGCAGGTTTTATAGCGTAGACTTTGTCTTTTAAGTATCCCCATAAAAAAAGTCTAGTGGTGTGAGGTCTGGTGAACGCGGAGGGTATTCTACGAAACCCCTTCGTCCAATCCACATCCACATCGTGCCAAGTACCACTCGCAATACTCCACTCTTCGGTCCGGATCATCTTCATTAATAGCATGGACTAATCTTGGAATGTAACTTTTCCATTGACAGCGCTTCAAAATGCGTTGGACAGACGATTCTGAAATTCCTACCTCACGACTCGCTTGCCGCACAGATTTTCTTGGACTTTGGTGATACGTTTCCAGTACTCTTTCTTGCTTTGTGGGGCTTGTCGATGTCCGTGGTCTTCCGGAACGCTTTTTGTGGACATTCTGAACAGTTCCATCGGCTTCAAACTTATCTCTAATTCGAGTGATGGTAAGTCGCGTTGGTGGATCTGTTTGAAACTCCCTCCTAAACTGTCTTTGCACTTCAACTGCGTTTTCACACTTCCAGTAGCATTTTAGAATGAATTTCCTTTGTTCAAAGCTTAGTCTGACTGCCATTATTAATTCTAATGGGTTTAACTTGGAAAGAAAGAAACATCAATTGAGCTATCAGCTGTTAAAGTGTGTATACATTTTTTTGGGACGCCCTGTATATATATATATATATATATATATATATACATATATATATATATATATACATATATATATATATATATATCACAGAGAATACGTGGATTTAGAATAATGGAATTAGGACAGTTTTGAGAGAAGTTACGATTTCTTCCTCTTGTTGTATAAAGCATTCAGAATTTGAGTATGCAACTTTCAGGTTTGCTTAAATAAATCGGACGCGACCGTGTAGTGAAAGATCCTTACTTGAATTATGGTTGAAGATGTGCTTTGAACTTCTTTGGTGGTATTGCCTCATGAAGGACTGGTGCTATATTTAGTCAACAATCTTTGCTACGATGCTAAATACTAGAGTTATGCTTTCTAAAGACCTTTCCACGTTTTCTATTAACTGTAAGTGAGAGTTTTTTTTTTTTTGGTCAAACCTACTTATTTGGATGTTGTCCAATAGATATCATTTTGTATCAGTAAATAAGGTTTGCTCAACTAAAGCGCCTGTCAAACATGGTGTGCCACAGGGCTCAGTTCTGGGTCCACTGTTATTTTTATTATATAGGGTGTACATAAAGTCAGGATCTATTTTTGTGAAGCACTTGGAAATTATATGGAATTCAATCATAAAATGATAAAGTGGTAACATTTATTAAATAATTAAGAGTAGGATTCGACGTGACGCCCATCAGTATCCCTGCACAGCTCAAATATTTCCGCAGCATTTCTAAACACATTCTGGAGCATTTGCTGGGTTATGTTATCTGCAGCAGTTCGTATACGTGTACGTAAGTTTTCAAGACTCGTAATCTTCGTCTGATAGACGTGCGACTCGATAAAGCCCCATGCAAAGAAATCTAAAGGGGTTAAATCTGGTCATCTCGCTGGCCAAGGTCTGTTGCTTCCGCGTCCGATCCAGCGATTTGGAAAACGTCCATTTAGATAATCCTGAACAATTTTGGCATAGTGACAAGGAGCACCATCATGTTGATAAACGACGGGGATAGGATTGTTAGTACCGTCGTCTATCAACATGATGGTGCTCCTTGTCACTATGCCAAAATTGTTCAGGATTATCTAAGTGGACGTTTTCCAAATCGCTGGATCGGACGCGGAAGCAACAGACCTTGGCCAGCGAGATCACCAGATTTAACCCCTTTAGATTTCTTTGCATGGGGCTTTATCAAATCGCACGTCTATCAGACGAAGATTACGAGTCTTGAAAACTTACGTACACGTATACGAACTGCTGCAGATAACATAACCCCGCAAATGCTCCAGAATGTGTTTAGAAATGCTGCGGAACGATTTGAGCTGTGCAGGGATACTGATGGGCGTCACGTCGAATCCTACTCTTAATTATTTAATAAATGTTACCACTTTATCATTTTGTGATTGAATTCCATATAATTTCCAAGTGCTTCACAAAAATAGATCCTGACTTTATGTACACCCTGTATATAAATGACCTTCCACGTTCATCTAATATACTGAACTTCATAATGTTTGCAGATGATACAACTGTCTCTTTTTCTTGCAAAGATGTTAATACAGCTAAGAATATATCTCATTCAGAATTCATCAGTGTAATGAAATGGTTGACCACCAATAAACTCTTCCTAAATACTAGTAAAACAAATTTCATGATTTTTACTAATAAAATAAATGTATATCTTGATGAACTTAATGTTAATGAAATCGCCATAAAGGCGTGTGCTGTAACAAAATTTCTTGGTGTAATGCTAGATAAGAATTTGCAATGGAGTGATCATGTAAATTATATCGCGAAAAAGATTTCAAGGAGCGTTGCTATAATGTTTAAACTTAGAAATGTAGTCCCTAAACAAGTTTTATTGACTCTTTATCATACTCTTGTTCTTCCTTATATAACCTACTGCTCCCTTGTTTGGGGAAACTCCTCTAACAACGCCTTAAATGGTATCTTTGTCATCCAAAAAAGGGCAATAAGATTATCATCTGATGCTGATTTCCTTGATCACTCTAGTGCATTATTTAAAGAGCTAAACCTACTAAAGCTCAACGATATAACCAAACTGGCACATTTTATTTTTATTTACAAGTGTAAGAACAAACTCATTAATTTGCAATGGGTAAATAGATATTTTGTAACTCATCAAGAAATCCACTCGTATCAGACCAGAAATATATTAAAAGCTTGTTATACCTCGATTGTCTTCATCTCAAAAACTACCCATTTTCATTGGATTGAAAATATGGAATGACTTGCATGCCGATACAAAAACTATTGTGAATGTAAATTTGTTTAAAACCAAGTTGAAACCCCGATTAATAATGGCATACTAACAAAAATCTAGGATTAATGTCCACTAACATTGTTTAATATTGTCTATTAATATTGTTTAATATTGTAATGCATGTTTTAACTATTAATAATACTTATTTACTTACTTATTTATTTATTATTATAAATTTGTAACAACTAGTTTCTTATTTTAATAAGAGCCCAGTAAAGCGTAAAGCTTAAGTGCCAAATTAAATTAAATAAACAGCCAAATTTCACAATTATTCGTCATTGTAAATTGAAAAAACTTATTTATTTTATTGTTATTAATAAAGGTTATTCTATCTAGCTATATCTAGAGCCTTTTATTGTGAAAGGAATTGATATCAGTGTGTTTAACTTAAATACTCTTAACACGTGTACATATATATGTAATAATAACAATAAACCAATATTAGTAATAATATTTAAGTGGATGTTTAGAGGAGGATAACAGAATTGATGCTTTAGTTTTAAAGCCGCATTACGCAACTTGATGTTCTTTTAACACACGCAATTTTATAACGAAATTTGATGTACAGTAAAATTATTAATTCACATACCAGAAGATGGCATGTGAAAGTGAATGTGATGGTATATATCGATGTAAATAACAGAAAACTACATATTTAAAAGTAATTAAACAAATATGCATGTGCTATGAGTATATAAAAAAGTTCTTGTATTTGAAGATTATCTCGTTTGAAAATAAGCCATTTTCCCTTAAAAAAGAGGGAAATTAATTTATTTAAATTAAAATAATAAATGTTAATTTTATTTTTCATAATACAGATATTAAACAAAGAACTTGTTTTCGATTTAAAATATGTTCAATATGATTTTGATTTATGTATTGTTCGCAATTTGTTAACATATGAAAGTTGGATGTGTTGATGTCGATGCATACTCTCGTTAGGCCTATTAAAACCTTTCAGATATTCATTTTAAGTTTTCTTTTCTACTGTCTGGCGGAACTTGCCTGAACAGAAAGTACTGGAATGTATGTATGTTTTTGCATGCTTTTGCATGTTTGTTCTTGTCTGTCTCATGAAAGATTATGAAAGAACTTTTTTCAAGGAGGAAGGCGAGGATGAATCTTTTCTTAAATTTTTTTTTGAAGGAAGGTGAAGACGAATCCTTTTTTTTCTTTTTCGTTTTTCTTTTTCTTTTTTCTTTTCTTTTTTCTTTTTCTTTTTCTTTTTTTTGAAGGACCATGAAAGACACCTCATAAAGGGGGGACCGTCATGAAGGACGGTGGAGGACCGCCATGAATGACGGTGATGGGGGGAAATTTTCAAATCGATCCATTTCTGTCTCACATTTTGCAGGTATACTACTAAAGGTTAAGGCGAATTAAGATGAATGTGACATTGAAATAGAGAGAAGTTAAGTCAGCCTAAGCCCACTATAATTAACGGAATATGCATTAAAAACATTATGAAACACAATGCATCTTATGATCACAAATCTCAGCGAAAATATGTTTTAAAGTGAAGCGCAGGTTTTCCAGCACGGTTTGCGCCAGAGGGGGTGGAACTGGGGGAAAGGGGGCTACAGCACCTTCGTCGGGGAAATTCAATAAATTTGTCGGGGAAGAGGTTTGGGCATTTTCTTTTTACTGAGGCTAATATTCTGCATCAATAAATCATCAATACAGTAATAAAACCGATATGCAAAATTAATGTACAAAATTTAATTACTCTTAATATTTTCATGTTATTTAAGAGACATAAGGATTATATACACATATATATATATATATATATATATATATATATATATATATATTGCTTTTAGCACTGGATTAAATCTTTAAATGCAAAGAGTTAAAATCATATTGTAACTAGCATTTGCAGTTGTGCTCATTATTCGTAGGACACTCTTGAGAACAGATAGCGACACGTGGTATATATTTGTTGTGTGTACTACAAACGGTTGTAACATTTTATGAATGAATCTTGGAGTGAGCGCTGATTAGTTGGTTGACTCATTGCCAAATGTCTTTAGACCATAATTATTTCCATTCATCACTCTGGTTTACATATTACTAAGGAAACATAAATGAATAATTAAATATAAATTCAAGAAGGGGATATATATTAACAAGGGGGATGTCAATGAAGTGAATAAAAAATGGTCTTGTAAAAACTAAAAAAAAACGTTCGGACGTGATGACAGTGTTCTTGGTATTGGCAAACCTATCATCCTGAAAGATGTATAAAAACAGAGCCGTTGGTAGGCATTATTGCGCCCTGAACAAATTCCAAATTGATTGATTCATTTATTTATTTATTTACACTTAATAGTGAACATAGATTCAGATATTATTTTGTTATAACAAAGACAGAGCAAAAACCTGATTTTTATAAATACATAAGTAGGGACCGACCGGAAATTCCTTTCTTCGCCGTTCTTAAACATCATTGAATCAAAACAAAAGCTATACACGTGGGCATGAAACAAGCCCACGGAGGAAACAGATTTTGTGGTATTTCCCGAAATGCCCACCGGAGGAGGTCACCAAAGCTTCTAAAATGCGATTCCTTTCTCAAATCACTCTCACTTGCCATCTTCTCGTTTTTGTCGTTACGTCTCTCTCTCGGCGCCTTCGTCAGTAACACCACTCGTCACGCCACCCGCTCTCCGGCCTTCGCCGGAGAGCGGCTCGCTGTTCCTTGAAGGCTCCGGTCGAGCATACACGAAGTCTATCATCAAGTAAAGCCTTCTACAATTTCATCCTGCAAGAAGCAACATCACTGCTGCAGGAATCTCCGTTGGCCCCCTTTTCAACAAGTCTCTACCGGCCCTCAACACTCATCCTCTCGCCGGTAAGGCCAGTCCGCCTGCAGAAGCAATCCTTCGAACCCCAGGTTCGTAAACCTTCTAGTAGGCTACAAGCCACAAGTCTACCCTTGCCTTCGTGTTAATCAATTCCCGCGTAGCCTGCATAGTGTAACCATTTCGTATTGCCAATAATCAGTCCTCTGTAACATAGTATAAATACTGTTATAGAATTGTTAATCACTGTTAACAAATAATTAATTTATTTTCCTAATTAAACACAAAACAACAAAGTAATTTCTCTCTCCTTATTAAATATTGTTTGTTTGGGCTGTAGGCCAAGCTGGTGACCCCTAATTATTTATTTCAATTTAATTCATAAATTATAGTAAGCCTGCTTTCTTGGCCACATCATATTTGTGATCCGTAGGCCCTTATATATATATAGGCGGTTTATGAATGAAAAAATGTTTTGTTTTGTTCCATATTCTTCTTATTTGTCGGCACCATTTTCCCACGCCTAAGTGGGGTCGCTGTTCCTCATCCTCCTTCGCCACTCATTTCTGTCCAACGCCACATACGTCGCTAGATTTCGCTCCCTCATATCACCCTCCACACACTCTCTCCATCTCATCCTCGGCCTTCCCCTTCTCCTTCTTCCAGGTGGTTCCATCTCCATAACTCGTCGCCCAACATATTCCTCCTCTCTCCGCATGACATGTCCAAACCATTTAAGCCTTCTCTCTTGAGCTTTCTTTGACACCTCTATTACTTTCGTCGTTCCACGAATAAATTGATTTCGAATTTTATCTCTTCTAGTAACCCCACACATCCATCTCAACATCCTCATTTCTGCTACATCCATCCTTTTCCCCAGATTCTTCCTCATAGGCCACGTTTCCGCACCATACAACATTGCAGGCCTCACTACCGCCTTGAATACCTTCCCTTTCAATTTCATTGATATTCTTTTATCACACAGTACCCCAGGCACCTTCCTCCAATATTCCATCCTGATTGTACTCTATTATTCACTTCCCTTACCAGCTCTCCACCATCCTCTACCCACTATCCCAAATATTTAAAACTTTCCACCTTCTTCACCACCTCATCTTGGAATCGCACCTAATCTCTCTGCCCCTGTCCCGCATTCTACTTCATGTACTCTGTCCTCGCCCTACTAATCTTCAAACCTCGGTTTTCCAGTGCTGCCCTCCACCTTTCCAGCTTCCTCTCCACCTCCTCTCTGCTTTTTGCACACAAAGCCACATCGTCGGCAAAGAGCGAGCATACACCATGGCGCCTGCTCCCTCACCACCTCCGTCATTACATCCATAACATGTCGAAGATGTATGGGCTCAGGGCCGATCCCTGATGGACACCAACTTTCATTTTGAAACCTTCCATCAATCCTGCGCTACATCGTATTTGAGTACGTGACCCCTTGTACATATCCTGCATCAACCTCACATACTTCTCCGGCACTAAATTTTCCCTTAAACACCTCCACACCTCTTCCCTCGGTACTCTGTCATATGCCTTCTCTAGATCTATGAACACTATGAGTAACTCCCTCTGCCCCTCTCTATATCTTCCCATCAACTGTGTTCAAAAATGGCATCCGTTGTCCCTCTTCCCGGCATGAAGCCAAACTGCTCTTCCGCTATGCTTGTTTCTTCCCTCAACCTGCTCTCCACAATCCGTTCCCAGACCTTCATTGTGTGCGACATCAGTTTAATCCCTCGATAATTTGTACATTCCTGAACATCTCCTTTCCCTTTAAATATTGGGACCAGTATGCTTTTCCTCCACTCTTCTGGCACTCTCTCCTGGTCATATATCTTGCGCATCAAATCGCTAAGGATGTCTACTCCTTCCACCCTCAGACTTTTCAAAACTTCCACTGGTATCTCATCAGGCCCTGTAGCCTTCCCATTTTTCATTGCGTCCAATGCTCTCTCCACCTCTTCTCTTCCCACACACAGCCATTCCTTCGTTTGGTAACTCTTTTTCCCTTATCAACCTAAAATTTTCCTCATTCAACAACCTTTCAAAATAAACCTTCCACTGTGCCTTAATATCGTGCATTTAGAGCTCACTCCACCATGCTCATCCTTTATTTGCCTTATATGTGTAATATCCTTAGTTGCCTTATCTCTTGCCTTTGCTATTTTAAATACTTTCTTTTGCCCTTCTCTTGTTTCAAGTTCCTCATATACATCTCTGTGTGCTTCGCTTTTGGCCTTTGCCACCGCAGTCTTAGCGTCTTTCTTCGCTCTCCTATACCTCTCTTTGTCTTGGTTTTCTCCTGTGTTGACCCATGTCTTCCACACTTTTTACTTCTCTCTCACTTTATCCTGCACTTCTTCACTCCACAACCAAGTTTCTTTAGCTTTCTGGGGGTTCCCAGATGACACTCCCAGCACCCCTTCCTTCTTTCCTTATTACCTTAGCATTTTCCCGCCACCAGTCATCAACGTCGTCCAATCCCTGTGTTCTTAATTCCCTCATTATCCTCTCTCTAACGGCCTCCTTGTACTCTTGTTCCTTCAATTTTCACCATCTGATTTTAGGTAAAATATTTGGCCTACCTCTTCTAGTTTCATTTACCCTTAGGTTCATTACCACAACACAATGTTGTGGTGTTATTTTTTCACCCGGGATCACCTTACAATTCACAACTTCTTTCAACTTAGATCTTGAATACAGCACAGAGTCAATCTGGAATTCACGCCCGCCACTCTTATACGTAATCAGATGTTCCCCTCTCTTTACGAAGAAGGTATTTGCAACTGCCATATCATATGCTATTATTCTTTAATTATTCTTTCCCATCCTGGTTCCGTCTACCCACTGTCTGTCCACCATGCACTCTATCTACTCCATCGTTGCCATTCCCAACATGGCCACTGAAGTCTCCTCCAAGCACGACACGCTCATGGTCATGTATAGCTAGGCTGACCATACGTACCGTTTTGAACGGGACAGTACCGTTTGTTTTATGGGTTTTTTATGGGTTCTGTCACTGAAGAATAATTGTAAGCTCAATATGTTTATGTACTTACTTTTTCATGAATACAGAATATTACATAACCCCCGTCCCTTTTTTACCATCCCAATGTCCCGTTTTTGTCTCAAGGAAATTTGGTCAGCCTATGTATAGCACGCATTTCCTGGTCAACCCCGCTCCAAAAATCCTCCTTTTCCTGCTCATCACTAGGGTGTGTCACTTTTGGACTTTTTTTGAAAAGTTATGTTGCTTACCTCTTATATTGTGAAAAATTGACCAAAAACCATGAATAAACAAAAAAAAGACAATCGTGTAATATTTACGTTCCCCACCCCCCATTTGTACATGTTTAGTAGATTAAAATTAGTAAATTTTGCAAAGAAAAAAAATGACAACTGTAGACTTAAATTTTTATTAATCTAAAAAAATATGCAAAGTCCCATCGTTTTTTAAATTTTTTTATTATGAAATACAAACACAAAACAATTTTAATCAAATAGAAGCAAAGTGCTATTCTTGAAATTATAATGAAAAATTGTAAATGAAATGAAATTATAAATGGAAAGAAATTACAAATTCAAGAGACCTTGTTTGGAAAACTTTGGGAAAACACGCCTGTTTTCCTCTACAACTTGAAGCAATGAATGAAATTCACCTTCATCCCTACATGAACCATGAAAATCCTGCAAAAGTTTGATACCCCTTTCTACAGTGTCATTAACAACCTTAGTTGAAGAGAGTATTCTCTTCATCCGTTGAAAATCATTGTTGCTGTCCCACGTTACAGCTGGAGTCCTTATCCAATCTCCCGTTCAACCAAGGACTTTGAATACAAACCATGAGTTTGCACCAACTAATTGCTGAATTTTAATTCGTTCTTTTAGGATGGGAAATATCGGCTTACCGTGTTTGAATTCTGGTGGTTGACTGAAAGAGGAAAGTTTTTTGGCCACCTTGTCCTTTTCACTATGATGTAAATCTCCAAAGAGAGAAAGGATTACAAGTTCTTCAGATAGGTACCAGTAATGACCTTTTAGAGTGTTGAGGGCAGCTTCCGCTACTTCCATGTCACTCGTTTTGTACTGAACTAATTCGTTGTATAGGAGGAGGTCATTTTCAGGAGCCTCAAGTGGGTTGGTGACTGATAGCCAGTACTTGGAGTAGATCAGCGATGTAAACAAGCATACTCTTTCCAGCTTTTTTATTGTAACATTGTCATATCCGGCTTGGTCTGAAAATGCTAACATCTTATTCGTATACAATATGACAGCCAGCCATCTGGCGTGATGGAGAGCTCCTGGCTTGATCCAGTGTATTCCTCTGGCAGGAATTTCTCCTAAAACGGGCATAGTTGTTTCAGCTACCTCTTTGTAATCAGCCCTGGGAAGGCTCTGGTTATCTTTGAGCAAATCTGTCATAAAATCTATGACGCATTTTTTCAGGTCCTTGAGATGTCTGTCATTGATAGATAGCTGTTTGAAGGGTTGCTTAGTATCTAGCTTCTCCCATATAATATCTCTGAAGGTCTTGAAAGATTCGTTTTCGGGTGAAGTAGATTTTCCAAATACCTTTAGATACATTGCTGACAAAACTCGTTCTGCCATATGGTGGCGACAAGCGAGCTATAATAATTTTTTTCCAAAGCGGTCTTCTAGTTTACAAGCCCCTTTTATCCAGCCAGTATTGGATGAAGTAGTATCGAATACCATTCCGTAAACCTTATCCTGTAATTTCCATTCTTGGATTGTGCTAAAAACAGTACAAGCTTGTGTCGATCCAGTTGAGACACCGATATCGGGTATCGAGAGAAGTTTCTCAACATTCTCTCCCGATATAAGTATTGCCAATCGATCCTGCTTTCCTCCTGAAACATTCAGTGTCATTTTGCTGTCCCAGTGGACTACACAATATTGAGGTGGGTTGAACGACTCTTTAATAGTGTCAGCAGTAGCTTTCCTCGACTTCTTCGCAGCTCGCGCAGAAGTACTTTTCGATAATGACATCTCTTTTAAATCTAGCCCACATTCAGCTGCTACCACAGATGCAAATGTCGAGCGTTGTCCGAATGATAGTCCTAAACGATCAGCTGTATTAGATATTAATGTTGACTGTAGTAACTTAGGACGTTTTGATGGGCCTGGACTCGGAGTAAAATCATCTTCACCATTACTTGAGTCCACTAACTCGCCTTCAGATGATTCAAGTTTGTGTGTCTCTTCTTCTAATGTCTTTCGCTATTTTTCTTTCAATTTTCTTCGTTCTTCACCTATTCTAGCAGTCTCTTTGATCAGTTTGGCTACATAAGCTTTATCGATCGGACCCAGAGAATATATTCTAGCACTTCGTGATCTTCCAAAGAGCGAAGATCCTCATTCTTCTGTTGTATAGTTCTCAATGTATCATTTTGGATCTCATTACATGCATTTTCAGTTGATATATCAAATAAGTTATCTAAACGAGACAGAAAAGATGTTTTTTGGGTTTCATAACATTTCTTCTTTATATTTTTACCCAACTTCTCCTGCTCTTTTATCAAATCCCACGACATTTTTTTGGGTCCTTTCTGCTTTCTAACGGATTTCGATGGTATGCCAGCCATAATCAACACCTTTTCTACCTTTTCTAATACTCTCAAAATATTTTCTTCCTTTGACACATTGTCGTTTTTCATTTGATCCCTTCTCAAGAAGAAAAAGTGACTGAGAACTTCACTATTCGTTGGAAGCATGCTTCCTTCTCTTGCGTATATGTCTTCCACTAACTTTCCCAATAAAGAATCATATTTTCTTAAGTCTGTTCTTAATATTGCTTACTGTTAGCCATGACTATTGACTAATTTTAATAAACTATGAAATTAAGCAAATCTATAATAGAATTCTGAAAGAAAAGCAAATTTATCATACATTTGGTTATATTTGCATACTTTTTGTAGATAAAAACCTGGAAATACTGTAAATAAATGTTATAGAAATGAAAACAGGGAAAAATTTTATAAGGTCCACTCAAATATCAGCACTGTATACAACTAAAATAGTTTTAAAACGTTTACAATAAGAGGATACCGTTATTCTCCCGATTGTTTTTTTTTGTTTATTCATGGTTTTTGGTCAATTTGTCACAATATAAGAGGTAGGCACCATAACTTTTCAAAAAACGTCCAAAAGTAACACACCCTACTCATCACATCCCCCCTGCGGTACATACACACTCAGTATATTTACCACATCTCCGCCGCATTCAATTTTCACTTTGATCTTTTTATCATTCACTCGTTTGACCTCTAGTACATTCTCCTTCACTTCCTTCGAGAGAATAATCCCTACACCATTCCTTCCCTGCTGTGATGTGCCACTATAATAAAAGTCATAGCCGGCACCAATCTCCCTGGCTTTATTCCCTCTCCATCTAGTCTCCTGAACACACAACACCTGTATCCTCCTCCTCTCCATCAGATCCACCACCTCCCGTCATACTACCAACATTCAGCGTTCCAAATCTCACTCCCGTCTCCCCCTGAGCTCCCTTCTTTAGCTGTACCCACTCACGATGCAGTAGCCCTCGTCCATTTTCCGCGGAGTTAGGGCGATATGTCTGCGCGTCGCCTCCAGGGTACGCCCTAGCTCTATTTGCTCTATCTTCATCGGTTGTCATTCCATGAGGTTTTGGCAAAGGTTTTACGGCCGGATGCCCTTCCTGACGCCAACCCTCCCCATTTATCCGGGCTTGGGACTGGCATGAGTACCCCGATTTGAGGCACCCATGGCTGGATTTTGATGCATGTTAAATTTTAATAACATTATAATATTACCAGATTGATGGGTATCTGTGGGTTTCATACGTCGCTGCTTAGAATATCTTTCAACTGGCAAATGGACGACAGCTGAATGGATACTACTGGTATGGCATTGTTATATCTCGAGCAAATGCTATTTCTAGATCAATAACACTGATATAGTAATAGAGAGTCACTGAGAGAAATATTATTTAGAAACGAAGAATGTTTTGTATTGAGGCAGCGTAATAAACGTCTAGACAGCTTGATGATGATAATCGGTGTTCATCGAGCTCGTGCAAGCAGGCTTGATTTGGATATTGTGGTAAATAAATTCAAAGCAAAATTTGCTGATTGTAGAATTGCGCTTTAAAGTTTTATATACGATATTGAAGTTTATTTTGAATTATGTTTTGTGGTATAGAATGTAACATAAATATATCATATTACGATTAATGAAATTTCGTCATAATAAGGCTAATAATTTTAGTTTTTTGTGCATTAGATGCTTAAACAACAGATACCTAAAATATTTTGGGAGTATGTATCTGCATGTATGCTGCATTGTTTTAAAATTTAATAGACTCTATCGTTAGTATAATAGACATAATTTTCGCAAATACTTTTTATTGAGTATGGTTTTAAATTTTTAATAAATAAATATTTGACACATTTCTTTATTGTGGTTTTAGTAAATAAATATTGTTTCAAACATTTTCTTATTCATTCTTATTTTGGTGGGGTGAACATATATATATATATATATATAAAATGTATATATGTATGTTCGGTGAATTGTATGGGCGATGAATTGTGTTGCGGTGAAATGTATGAGCGAAGAATTGTGGGCAGTGAATTGTGGGCGATTAACTTTCCTAAAACCGTTAGTATGTATCTCTATGTGGAAGTGTTGTGACTTTTACAGTTTGTGAATTAATAAAATGTAAATGTAGTACCTCTGTTTTTTGCACCTTTCAAATGCATTTTGCAAACATCATACATCCATACTAGAGAATTACGACAAGTGATCAGTCTACGAGTATGTAAGCGTAAGGTTTACCAACGTGCCCATTGACTGATGGTTCATCTGGTGTAGCTCCCATCGGGGAAGTCAGCCCAGTGCCCAAAGCTATGCTTAGATTACGAGGCTACGAAGCCCCATGGCGTCATCAATTAAAAAATATTCTAATTCATGCATATATTATACAGAGGCAGGCAGAGGTTGCCACAAAAAATTAAAACTAATGATCTAACTAAACCAATTATCTTGCAATAAGCCAATTTGCATTATGATCGAGATAACCTCAAATGAAGATATCCTATTACGATTTCAAATTTAGTATTAAAACTTTTATTCTACAGCAACAGTAGTGCAATTGTGCAGATCAGCAGTTATTAAATGGAAACGGATCCCATTTGTATTTAAAACGTTTTATTTCGTGATTTTTGGATGTCAAAATTATTGATAATGTCGTCAAAGGATAAACTGCGAAGTTTGTCACTCTCTTTGCACAAAATGCTTAGTGCAGACAGCTTTTCTTGTAGCATTGTCGTCCGTAGTTCATTTTTTATTCTTTTCAGTCGCGAAAATGACCTTTCACCCGAGCAATTTGTTACCATTAGACTAAAAAAGAGCCGCAGTATTGCTTCTACATTAGGGAAATCCATTTGAATATTATCCTGGATGATGATTTGATACAGATCCTGGTGGCATTAATGTCTTTTATCTGAATAATTTTGTTTGATGTAAGCATGAAAGTGTTTTAATTCTCCAACAAGAGTGACATCAACATCTTCAGGATAGTCTTTAACCAGACGCTTTACACTTTCACTCAGCTGTTCTTCCGAAGCATCTACATCAACCAAAAAGGAAAAGTTGCTTGCAACATTTTCGTATATGTTTGCTCTTTTATTTAAATTTGCTTCAAGAGCATCCATCAAAGGAATAAAAGATTTAATTCGAAACTTGTCTCTTGGAGAAAGGGTTTCATTGGCATTACTGTAGGTGCATCACCATCATTGATTTCTTTTCTTCTCAATCTTTTCTTTTCATTCGCACACTTGTAGTCTACCGAGGGCAGGATCTTTTTTGCTTTTAATTCAATTTCACCAAAACTTTCACGGGTGTCTTTCAAGAAGTGACGTGTAACGCTTTGCACATGTACTAAGGGTTATCTGTGTATCCTGTAGGGCTTTGCTAGTTTTGTTGAACTGATCTAATAAACGGTTCCAGAGAATTAACATGAACAAAAACTCTAATTCCTCCATTTTCTCCAGCAGAATGCCAGCCTCTCTCCTTATATCACCCTTTTCACTGTCATCAGTATGGACATGAGTAAGGGCATCAATAATTGGATCATACCCCTCAGCTATGGCTGAAGTGGCCTTTGCATGTGCTTCCCATCTAGTGTCAGAGAGGCGTTTTGGTACTGTGGAATCAGGACCCCAGAGGCTCCTCCAGGATTTGGGTGAGAGGGGTGGCCGGTATCAAAATCTGCTTCAAATAACTTCAAAAGAACGTTTTCTGGTGTCTATTTCGCTCATTGATGAGCTACACATTTTGCCGTGCTTTCGATTTCAAATGTATTTCGTACATAAAAATGTTCTCTTGTAGATAAAAATTTCCGTTACAAAAAGTTAGCATTGTGAAAAAAGTAAATTTACTAAGGTAAGGGGGGTGGTTAGTCACCTCTGCCACCACCCCACTGGAGGAGCCCCTGAATCCAAATATCATTTAAGTGCTGCCCAATGTTTTGTAGAGGCAGAAAAGAATGTGTATAATTGTTGCACAACACCAAAAAAATTCACTGCATTTAGGCAGCAATCAACTGCAGCACGACCAATAAAGTTAAGTAAATGTCCAGCACAAAGAATATATATAGCATACTTATTTTTCTCTAGAAGTTTCTGCTGCATGCCATTATACCTCCCTGACATGTTCGCTGCATTATCATATGACTGTCCTCTGCACTTACCAAAGTCAACTTTGCAATCATTGACTAGATAATCCAGCACCATGTTGACCATACTTCCACCACTTTGCTTTTCTAATTCAAGGAAAGATAGAACGCATTCAATGGGAAGACCATCATTGAGTGACACATATCTGACAATAACAGTTAGTTGATCAACATGTGAAAGCTCTGGTGTAGAGTCAACAGAAAAACTGAAGTATCCTGCTTTTCTCAAGTCTTCCAAAATAGATTCTCTTACATTTCCAGCCATAAGCTGGATGAGTTCATTGCACATTGTTTTAGACAAGTACGAAGGCTTTCCAGATCCACTACTTTCATGATGCTTAACATGGTTAGAAAGATATGGATCAAATTTAGCAATGAGTTCTATCAAACCAAGAAAGTTCCCATTATGGGGCAACCCAAGCTTTTCATTGCCTCCCCCTAAATGCTAATCTACGTTCTGCTAATGTGCACACAGCTGCAATAATACGTTGAAGTACATGCCTCCAGTTGTTTGTTCCTGTTTCATCTGTTCAGCTAGGTGTGAATCCAAGGTTAACCCGCGAATCCTTGTCAAATATGTAAGGAAAGCTGTTCTATGCTCCCCAGAATTCTCATGATTTTGAATTGCAATAAGGTTTCGCCAGTCATTAAACCCATCCCTAACCAGTACGGTTGATGATGTGGAAAAGAGCGTGCAAACAAAACAGTAAACACAACCGGTTGTTGGAGAGTATACTAATCATTCCTGATTGTACTTTTTCCCATTAGCTTTCGTTGAATAAAAAAGACCCCTTGAACAATATCTGATTTGATTTTTGAATGTTCGCTTCGATTTCTCAAATAAACCATCCCAATATTGGTACTCTGAGGGGCCTTTCTGTAACCAGAATGCAATATCATCCTCGGTTAAGACTCCCTGGAGGCCAAGATCATTGAACTTTGTGTATTTATTGTCTTCAGCCTGGACTTCAGTCTCTGTAACACGATCAAATGAAGTAGTCACATTCGCGTCTGTATTATCTATTCTAGTAAAAGAGGTGGATGCTTGTGGTTGTTGTTGATCTGTCTGACTCTCTTGAGTCTGCGATCCCTCCTTTATAACAGTGAAATAACTGTCAACTTTCGGTAATTGTTTTATCTGCCTTTCAAGCTGCTGCTTTTTTTATTTTTTTGAAATCCAGTACATTGCATTTTGTATACATTACACGTAGGCTAAACAAAAGTTGTTTTAAATGTCCGTTACATTTTAAACATATACGGGGCTCCAATAAACCTTAGCCCCCCCCCCCGCCTATGGCCTAAACCATTAGAGGTACAGTAAAACTAAACATACCTTACAAAAGAGAATTTAATCCTGCATTTAATAAGAAACAATTAAAACTTGGTGTTTTTGCCATTGGCTTCCAAGACAGCCTGAATTCGCTTTGGGTAGCTTGCCAAAAGTGATGTGAATAGATCTTGATCGTTACGCAAATTTGCTAAAACAGTTTCAATGTGTTGCGTCATTGTATCCTTCGAAAATCGATTTGCTGCAGGTTCTTGAAACAAGAGACATTCAACCTTGTCCTTTATAACTGATCCAATGTGTTCACAGACGTTCAGGTCAGGAGAATTTCCTGGCCATTCTTCATTTCCAAAGAAATCGATCTCATGGTTCCGCAACAACTGTTGAGTGGCTAATGCCTTAAAGCAGGGGGCCTTATCGTGCAGAAGTGTGACCTGATCGACATCCATAACATTGTTTGTTTGGGTTTGTTAGAAAAGGAATGACATGGTGGGATAGAATAATATCACGAAAATACTGTCCATCCCAACTCTGACCATTTGGCTTCACCACCCACATGAACTTCTTTGCAGTGAACAAAACAAACACACCAACACAGTCTGGACTTTTTAATAATTCGCGATAATGTTCATTGTCATCGATTTCATCTGGTGTTGTGGCCCACACTCGATCATTTTGGTAGTTAGGCTGACGTGTTACGTAAACAAAAAATTCATCGGAGACAGCTAAATGCATGAAATCATCCACATCCCAATCTTCAAGATAATAGGCAAACCACATTCTGTCATCGATGTTAAGTTGAGTTTTTCTTGGCTTTGGAAGTTCATACCAAGGCTTTAAACCTTGCATATGACGGTACAGTCGAATGATCTTACCACTAACGATCTTTCCTCTCAACACTTCGATCTCTCTAGAAAGTTTAGCACAGCTATTTTTCCGCTTACGCGTACCGCTTTCAATGATGTCCTTTGTTTCCTGAGAGAGTGGCAAATTTGGGCGCCCAGATTTGGTTGTATCCATTTCACATTCATCCAAAGTTGTATTCCAATTTCTTTTGACGAAGTCCTCACTTCTTCGCAACTTTTTGGCAACCCATGAACGTGTTATAAAGGTGGCTCCAGCATCACGAGCCCCCCGAAATGTTATTGCTCGTATGCGATCTATCACACGTTGCCTCTCCGAATCACCAATTAATTGAGAAGCCATTATATTATCACTTTATCAGCTAGAGTAATTTTAATACCTGCAATAAATAAAGAATTTTATATATTTTTATAATCACTAAAAACTATTTCGATATAAGCAAACATGTAAGCTGCAAATGGGGGGGGCTAAGGTTTTTTGGAGCCCCTTACATACTGCCATTCCCACTTGTCTTTGCAGATAAGGAGCTCATCAGCAATGGACCCTGTAGCTGTCATCAAGCTCAAGAAGAAACGTCAGGATGTCAGTGAGGATTGTTGCTTCTTCTGCCAAAGCAGCGCTGGTGACCTGCGCACAGCATCAGCAGAAGGAAAAGCAAGAACTATGACTGTGGGCGATGAGAGAAAGAACCTGGGAGATACCTACTATCTTGATGTTTTACAAAGACTGGAAAGTCATTCCAAAGATGATTTCAATGCATTGGAACTCAAGTGGCATAAATCATGCTACTCTTTATTCACCTCTGAAGGCAAACTCAAAAGGCTGCGATGTCAGCAGCAGACTATGGGAGCATCGGCGACCACAAAAAGTGCAGGCTCTCAGGCTTTTCCCCCAAAGCGTAGACGTTCAACACCAGTGATTGATTGCACCCTCTGCATGTTTTGCCAAAAGAAGACCACAAAGAAACTGCACAGGATGGAGACAATGGAGAAGTCAGATGACTTGATCCAGCGTGCCAAACACGACCCTGTCATGAGCATACCGTTGTCAGCGGTGAGTGATGTGATTGCAGTTGAAGGCTGCTATCATTTGGCATGTTTGGTGACATCTGAGAGACGTACTAGAAAACAAGCGGTTTCAGAGGAGCAGCAAGGGCCTGAAAATGAGTGCATGACGAAGCTGTGCAAAGACTTGACAGTAGGCCTGTCTCGTGGTCACGTATATGACATGGGAGACGTCTGGGACAGATACGAGAGTATGTGTAATGACACGGGCATCACCGTGAAATACTCCAGGAGAACAACGTTCTACGAAGATGTTCAAAGGCTGCTTGGATCAAACGCCAGCTATGTACGCCCATTGTCAAGGGGCCCGCTGCTGATTTACCCTAGAGAGAGCTCAGATTTCATCATCTCCAAAGCACTGGCTAAGTCTTGTGAACACGGTCCTGTCATCTTTGAGTCAGAGTCTACTGAAGATGAAGATGCTGATGTTCGCATGTGTGCCACTAGCAGCATATTCCAAGATATGGTACACGTGGCTCTGAAGGTTCGACAAGATCTTCTTGAAACTCTTGGACACTCCGCGACATGGCAAGGTCTTGATCAGGAACATGTTGATCGCGTCATACCCGACAGTCTGTACCTGTTTCTACGATTGCTCTTTGGGGGAATGGATGCTGTGAATGACGGAAGTGAAGAAGACCAGAAAGTGAAGCAGAGTGTGTAGCATTGCCCAGGACATAGTCTATGCAGTCTCCAACCGACGAAAGTTGACACCAAAGCATGTGGGTTGGGTCTTACTCTGCACCAAGCCACCTGCTCAGAAGCACTCCTAGATCTGTTCCACGCGGCAAATCACACTATTGGTATCGACACTGTAAGAAGGATAGACACCACCATCGCTCAGAACATCCTGGGGAGGTATGCTGTGAATGGATGTCTCTACATCCCTGACATCATCGTCAAAGAGAGAATGATTCACTGTTCATGTGATAACATAGATGTCTTGGAGTCAACCTTAGACGGGAAGAACACCTTCCACAGCACTCAACTGATGGTATGGCAGAGAGGCCCACCTCCACAGCAGAGTCATGGCCAAAAGGGTGACAAGCACAAGAGATCGAAATCTATCAAACCTGATGATCTACAGGAGTTCCAAAGGCTGGACCAGGCTATCCTCCCATCTGGCAAGAGGCCATCTCCTCCTGCTACGACACTGACATAGACGACTTGTCACATGAACCTGAGAGGGACCGGGCACGTGCCAAGGACTTGGCCTGGGTGGTGTCACGCATCCATGATGAAGCGATGTCCGTTCCAAGCTGGGGAGCATTCAATCAATCTGTCAGCACTGCGGATCCACCAGTAACGACCGCCGGGATGTTGTCAATCCTGCAGGCACCAGCAGATGACAATGACACCATGACCACCGTCATCAATCGCTTCATGGCCATTTCTGAGTATATCAGCTAGAAGTACACCATCATCACTGCTGATCAGCCTCTGTACAGCAGGGGTAAGGAACTAGTCTGGCCAAACTCGAAATTTGCCAACATGGTCTTGCTCATGGGAGGCCTCCATATCTGCTTCAACTTTCTGAAAGCCATCATTGGTCAACACATGGAAAGTGTGGGATTTGATAACTTATGGACAGAGGCAGGTGTGTACGCGGCTAACACCACTGAGACAATGCTGGACGGCAAGGCCTACTACCGAGTTGTGAGAGGTCACCAGCTGACGTATGAGGCACTGTGGCGCATCAAGTGGCAGATGTTTGAGTCATGGCTGGCTGCAACTGGCAACGGAGATGAGAACGTCAAACAGCTTGCCCTCAATGATGCTTCACTTTTCAAAGACAGAGCTGACATAGATAAGATGCGCGATGCTGTTGACAACTTCTCAGACGTTTTGGCAGATGAGAAATTCCACAGTTTCATGGAGGAATTCAATGACCAACACTCTGAAAATCCCAACTTCATGCTGTGGTCATCCTACATGGAAACGGTAGAGATCCTACTGGCTTTCATCAGAGCTCAGAGAGATGGCATGTGGAGTCTCCACATAGAAGCCTTTGCTGCAATGCTGCCTTGGCTAACTATCTATGACCACACAAACTATGCACGTTGGGGGCCGGTCTACGTGGCTGATATGAGAGGTCTTGAGAAGTCAGCACCAGAAGTTCATGCAGAGTTATGTAATGGGAACTTTGTCGTCAAGAGGACGGCGAAGCGCTTCAACCAAGTTCCAGCTGATCAGGCAACCGAATGGATAAATCGTACATGCAAGATGCACAATGGTATCATCGGCATCACAAAGAATGACCAAGCAAGAGACAGGTTCTGCATCACATAGTCAGAACGGTCACGCATCTCTCAAGACACAAGCTGCCTCTTCAAGCTTCAAGATGATGATGGAGAAGCCACCTTCACTCGGGTTGACAGTCTGCCTTCTCGCACTAGGCATGACGCTCATGATGTCATGAAGCTAGTTCAGCAGTTGAAGCAGTTTGACGTCTTCAGAGTTCACGTAAGTGAAGCAGGAGATACAGATGCCGCCACTAACATCCCACTTGTTTCACTGGCAACCAAAGACACTGCACCCACAGATGTTGTGGACAACCTGCTGACAGTTCAGGATCGAGGAAAGCAGCATGTAATCGGCTTCATGAAGGAGAGACTGATTGAACAGATAGTGGGCTTCTATGAAACGATCAAGAAACATCGGTCGAAAACCTTCGCTGATGTGTACAAAGCTACAGTTTCCACCAAGCAGAACATGCAGAAGACCATCAAAGCTGACAGAAAGCTACTACAGCGGCTCCTGAATGTCGTGACCGCAGGTCGCATGGTGGAGATGGTCAACGTCTTGAAGCATGAACTGTCCCTAGTCCCATTTAGTCTGGCGAAGGCAGGAGGAGAGATGAATTCGACATCGAAGTCTGAGCTGATAAACATCCTGATGGCTCAGCAGACCATAAGCTCAGAGGTTCCAACCTCTGATCTGAAGACCTGTGTGGTGATAGATGGCCATGCACTCATCCAAGCTCTTGGCAAGCCTGGCGGCTGTCGGACATTCGGCGACTATGCTGAAGTGTTCTTCAAGGCCGTGACGAGTTATTTCAATCCTCAATTTGAATCATATTGATTATGGGATCTAGGAAAACTTGTCAGAACGAGCTTATCGCGGGAAGAAAATCAGAAATGTTAATCACCTGAGGGATGTTCTGATTGAACAATGGGCCGAATTCCCACAAGACCAGTTTGATTCAGCAGTAGATCAATTTAGACGAAGACTTCGAAAGTAATAGAAGTTGGAGGAAAACATATTGAACAGTATTTTTAGTTTGACATTTTAATAACAATTTTATATGAAAGGAATTTTTGGTTGTATAATAAAGAAATTTTGAGTATTTACGGTATCTTTACATTCTACTTTTGTTTACGTGCTAAAATGAGGCCTATTCAGCTATTGTGCTAAAAATTTAAAGAAATGTTGTCAGATAACGTTATTTTATTTTGTTAAAGTTTTATCAAAAGTTAAAAGAAATTATTGAGTTTAAGAGGAAAAGTACGGAGGCATGTTTTTTTTGGTGGATATACATATATATATATATTAGTGATGTAGCGAATGTCATTTTTTTCGGATGAGGATGTTTGATTTCAACATCCGCGGATGCGGATGTCTACATTTTCGTTATTTTTTAGGATATATTCGAGATTTGTTGTGTTTAACGTATATAATAAGTTATTATATAGAGAGAGCTGTAGCTATAATGTAGTATAATTGATTAATTGTACAATAATTGCTGTACTTTTCTCTGAACATATAAAATAATATCAAGCATCTAACTAATATAGAAATCAATTAGTGAATTCGTCTGCAAATAAATTCGTTATATTTTGTTGAGTTTCAGCCACAATTAGAGACCATAATTGTGTTACCAGGATGCGGGACGTGAACCCAACTCAAATGCACCCCACTGACCTCTTTCCCCAACCTCCACCCTTATAGAAAGAGATCTTTAATTAGCTTGATAACTATTTATATTAAGTTTAAAGTTTTATTAGGCATATTTATAAATGAGTAATTAAAATAAAGTAAACTAAGATGTTCATCGTTTAATGTTCAAACTTAATTATAGGAAGGTTATGCTTAAGGAACATTAATTTTTCTGCCTTTTCTGCTGCCAGTCTGTTTCTCTTTTCATCATATATTAATCCAGCACTGCTAAATAATCTCTCGCTTGGTACGTTTGTTGGAGGACAGGCTAAATGTTTCCTTGCAAGTTTACTCAAGTATGGATAGATATTCTGCGTATTTTTCCACCAACTAATAGGATTGTCACATGCAGCCAGGCGTTTTTCTTGGTGATAGCTCTCGATCATTTTTACTACATCTTTTGACATCGCGTAGGTCTCGTCATTGCTGCTTGACTCAAGAAACTGAGAGACAGATTCTGTGATAGATTTGCTTGTTGAAGGTGTTGGTTCTGTCACTGAAACTTTTATTCTTTTGGTGGGTGGCGAAGCGACAGATTCAAGAGATTGAAGCTCTTCAACTGCTTTGCCAAGTGATGATTTAACTCGTTCTAATGTACTAGGTGAAAATAACTTAGCTTTGTAACGTGGATCTACAGTAAGTAGGTTGCAAGAGAGTAACTTCATACAAGAACAGCCTCTCGTCTTGTCGCTTGCATCACTTTTGCGCACAATGAACTAGTTCTATTAATATAGTAGAATTTGATAATTTCCGCTTATTAATGACGTTTTATCTCAACGGTCCACATCCGCACGACATCCGCAGTCCAAAGTGCGGATGCGGATGCGGATGCGGATGTGACCTACATCACTAATATATATATATATATGCAAACAATTCACAAAACAGCACGTGATCTTTTTAATAAGCAAGGAACCACAGGGAAAAGGAAAGGCAAACGCGAAGTCGGAGCGCTTTCGTGATATATTTGTCCTTGAAGATGTGAATATATCACGAAAGCGTTCGGACTTCGTGTTTCCCTCTCTTTTTCCCTGTGGTTCATTGCTTATATATATATATATATATATATATATATACATTTAAAATGCAAACACGCAGTATAATTAACGTAAAGAACGACGCTTGTATAGGAGAATATTCCGCGCAAGATGAGAGAGAGAGAGAACGAAACAAATGAAAAAATGAGGTAACCACCTGGGAATCGAACCCGGGATCTTCCGATTGCCGGTCAGATATGATAACCATTACACCATGGGCCTCACTCAAACAAATGCCGTAATTCTTCTACATACGCGCAGAAACCAATGCCCCAAGGGGGCACCTCCCGCATGCCGTACATTATATACATTTAAACTGCAAACACGCAGTATAATTAACGTAAAGAACGACGCTTCTATAGGAGAATATTCCGCGCAAGATGAGAGAGAGAGAACGAAACAAATGAAAAAATGAGGTTTCTGCGCGTATGTAGAAGAATTACGGCATTTGTTTGAGTGAGGCCCATGGTGTAATGGTTATCATATCTGACCATCGGAAGATCCCGGGTTCGATTCCCGGGTGGTTACCTCGTTTTTCATTTGTTTCGTTCTCTCTCTCTCATCTTGCGCGGTATATTCTCCTATACAAGCGTCGTTCTTTACGTTAATTATACTGCGTGTTTGCAGTTTAAATGTATATAATGTACGGCATGCGAGAGGTGCCCCCTTGGGGCATTGGTTTCTGCGCGTATGTAGAAGAATTACGGCATTTGTTTGAGTGAGGCCCATGGTGTAATGGTTATCATATCTGACCGGCAATCGGAAGATCCCGGGTTCGATTCCCGGGTGGTCACCTCATTTTTTCATTTGTTTCGTTCTCTCTCTCTCATCTTGCGCGGAATATTCTCCTATATAAACGTCGTTCTTTACGTTAATTATACTGCGTGTTTGCAGTTTAAATGTATATAATGTACGGTATGCGGGAGGTGCCCCCTTAGGGCATTGGTTTCTGTGCGTATGTAAAAGAATTACGGCATTTGTTTGAGTGAGGCCCATGGTGTAATGGTTATCATATCTGACCGGCAATCGGAAGATCCCGGGTTCGATTCCCGGGTGGTTACCTCATTTTTTCATTTGTTTCGTTCTCTCTCTCTCATCTTGCGCGGAATATTCTCCTATACAAGCGTCGTTCTTTACGTTGATATATATATATATATATATATATATATATATATATATATAGGTAAGTATGCAGCAAATAGCCCCACCTCGACTTTTGGTACGAAAGTTAGTTATTAGGGTGTGTTTTCATGTGCTTTCCTCAGAAATGCTACTCATTTGCCACGCATTTAATTGAAAGTACGAAAAAAAAGTTGGTTTTTGTCGTTTTATTTTCAAGTAAACACGGGGCAAATGAGTAGCATTGCTGAATAAAACACATGAAAACACACCCTAATAACTAAATTTCGCTACCGTTATTGCTAACCTAACCTAACCTAAATGAAAAGATTTCGAAAAAAAAAATCGTTAAACTAACGAAAATATCATGACTTAACCTAACCAATCGTCAAGGGTGTACAGTTGACCTAACCGGGCATTCAGTTGACCTAACCGGGCATTCAGTTGACCTAACCTGGCATTCAGTTCACCTAACCGGGCATTCAGTTCACCTAACTGGGCATTCAATTGACCTAACTTTGATATACTGGACCTAACCAATCATCATACTACCGAATGCTAACATAAAAAATTATGAACTCGTGGTGGGGCTATTTTGCGGCGCTGACTGTAAGTATTGCTCACAGTAGGATTAGGAAAAATGTTTTCGGAGGAAAACGCTTATGAAAGCTAGATTAACACTTGCCGGAATGTGTGACTTCGCTAGCCACGTGCCCTTGAAGAGAGATTTTGAGCCCGTAAATTTGCACGGAAAGAAACTCTTCTGCTTGTTTTTTGGAAATTTGCGTTTACACACGAAAACGTCTCGGTCACTACGGAAATAAAGGGGCTGGGAACACTCTGGACAGTTTCGCGTACGAGGAACGACATCGTGTTCTTGAAAAATGTGAACCGCTCGTGAATCGTCTCCTAAAATTTTCAACACTTCAACGTAGCCTAGGTCACAACTTTCACAAATCTTACTGCACATGTTTACGCCGCAAAAATTAAAAAAGAAAGAAAGACCTCAGCTGTATCAAAATTCCTAATTAGCTGTCATTGGTTCATTAAGGCGTGGTTGTTTTTGAGTATTTAATAGCCTACTATTGGTTAAAAAAAGGTGCACTGTGATTGGTCGTCTACACATTTCCAGAAAATTGTCTGAGAACGAGGATGTCTTATGTCTGCTGGCAGGTAGCGAAACAAAAAAATTGTTAAAATTTAAAAAATCAATAACTTCGTTAATTTTGAATTGCGGGGTGTCTGGCTTTCAACAAATTTATTCTATTGCTGTATACTACAGAATGTTAACAAAAAAAATTATGAACTCGAGGTGGGGCTTTTTTCTGCATATTAACTATATATATATATATATAACTCACGAGGAGAGGATGCCTCTCGGGTGGACTGCGAATCTGCCGTTAAATAGTAAAGTTTTTTGACTGTTTCTACGGGAAAGTTAGATATCATTATGTCCTTGAACTCACAGTGATCCCGCGTATATACTTAGCATGTTATAGTGGGTAATAGTGTCGTGATAATTAATGTGAAAGAATGGTTGTGCATGGAGCTGGTCGTATCTGGAAAGTGATTTAAAGGGACGAGAAGTGGGCACTCCTATTAGCATCCCCTTCCCCTCATCCCGCTCCACCCTCACCATCTACGCTGCGAATCTTCCGATTAATAGTAAAGGCTTTTGATGGTGACTGCGGGAAATGTATGTTTCATTACGTTTATGATCTTACAGTGACTCCGCGTATATACTTAATGTGTCATAGTTAGTAATAGTTTCGTAATTCTTAATGTGAAAAGATGTCTGTGCATTGAACCGGTGGTATCTGGAGCGTTATTTAAAGGGACGAGAAGTGGGACCCCTATCGGCGTTCCCTCCACCTCTACCAGAACTACCCCTACCATCTATGCTATCCTACAAGCCTGCTCCTCCATCGATACAGATACAAGGGGATCGTCTGCTGAAAATCGTGATCTTGTAGAAAATCCTTTTTACGTTTTATATTTGACAAAGTAGATCATATTAAGTCAGACCTTCTCGTATCTGTCTGTCATGATTTCTGTGATTCGGAAGAAATAGAACATGCGAGGGTACAGTTAAACACCCTGTTCAATGCTACACTCCCAACTCATAGAGGTAACTCTAGAAACAAGAATATCCTAAAAGACATTATAAATAACGTGTCGACCCTCCGAGATAATGACAACAATATTACCTTCTACGTTATTAACTTCCATAGAATACCAGTAATCTCTATGGGTGATGTAGACGTTTCGGTGCTCCTCAAACAGTATACGGAGGTACAAAAGTCGTTAATTGAAATGAAACACCAACACGTGGTGTCAAATCAGAAAAATGCAACTTCGCTAGAACAATTTCGGTCAGAGTTAGATACGTTGAAAGAGACGCTGCTCCAGAGGCCGTCTAGTTACGTGAAAGTCGTTCAACAAGTCTGAACCCCAAGAAGCGCGTCGGGCAGCGAGAGAAACGAAATCACCTCCCCCAGCTTCACCCCCGAATGTGGGGTGGAAAAGCAGCCTGCAGGGGAAGCGGTCAACCTCCATCCTGTTCAGGAAAGGACTTCTGTTCCCGATTTCACAATGGATCGACAGGTGGTGAGTGTCAACACCTTCGACAACATTAATATTAGGAACAGGGACTGTCCGGTGCCAAAAGATGAGGCATCACTGGCCACTTTACCTCCGACTGCACGGGAGAGGCGTTCGATTACTCAAACGCCTCGCTCCGTGTGCAGTTCTCCCCCTCCCACCGAGAGGGGCACGCGCGTCCGTCATCATATAAACACCGCTAACAGACCCTCACCAAGCCACAGAGTAGGGGAGGGGCCTCCCATCCTCCCAAGGTCGGCCACCCATCCCCCAGTCAGGTGAACCCTGCCTCATGGAGATTGAGGGACGAGGACAGGTGGGTTACGGTTAACAGATGCAATTCACGGAGGGCTCCTCAACCTGTCCTCGCAGCAAGGCCACCATTGAGGAATCTCACCCTTTTTTTGTCCCGAATTCAGCTCTCGAACGAGGAAAGCAATATTCGACACATGGTGGAAGGAGTCTGTGGTGAACACAATATATTGCTAGTTAATAAACTAAACACAAAATCTCCGTATTATAACTCATTTAAAGTAATAATTAGAGGTGTAAACGCGCAATTTAAGCCGTACAATATGAGTCAGTGGCCAGACGGTATTATTGTTAAGGAGTTTATTCACTTTCTCAGGAGATTTGATAACAGGCAAAATAATAATAATAATAATAATAATAATAGGCGCCCTAACTGTAATATCTGAAATTTGTACTGTGTATAATAATAATAATAAATTTTCTATCAGTAATGGCGGATAACTTGTTAAAAATAGTTCATAAAACGTAAGGTTAGTAAGGAATTCAATTGTAGATGTTCATATAACACTGGTCAACACTCATTTTATTGCCAATCATATTAGAGTGATTTTGGGGTAACTTTGTGGTGCTGATTCCGAATATGACATCGGTTTTGCTAGATTGGCCTCTATTATGATAATTGACAAGAGAATTGGTACCCCATTGAAACACGTAAAAAATGCCAAAAAATTTAATGTTCAGGCGCGAGCCCTACTTACAAATCGCATTGAAAATTGTCTCAAATCATACAAAAGTAAACACATGAAACATATGGCATTTATTTCGGTATAATAACATAAACACAGTAAGCTGATTCGCATAATTACAATTAATGTATAGTAAAATCTCTGTTTTGTACGATTCTCTTTTATGTGGGTTATCAGGACAATCCGTTGGAGGTTTCCAGCAATAGTCTGCATCATGTGTCTGTCCCATCTGCCTTGATACCTTTCCTCCATCACCTGATATCTTGATGAAACCTCTCACCCTTGTTCCTCGCTAAAATCACAAGATTATCCGGAAATCTCTGTGTAAGTGGCTATGGAGAAAGTGTACCTTTATGCTCATATTAGTACCAACAACTTTTCAAAGTTTGTGAGCATGTTTTGCACCAGTTTCTTCATAATTGTCCTCTGCTTTGTGGTTACCAAGAAGTTCTTGACAACTGAGACATAACTGCACCAGGCAGAAGCTTCAACACCATTCATAAATTTTGTGAAATTAGAATCCTTGATAAGTGTAACGGATCTTGAGGGCCATCAAGATTCCAGCTTTTAGTTTTTCCATACTTAGTCCAGGGAACGATCTACTGTACAAATGTATTAGAAGCAATCGCCATCTTTGTCCAAGGCCTTAACAAATTGTTTCATTAGTCCCAGCTTGATATGAAGTGGTGGGAGGATGATTTTTTCCCTGTCAACCAAAGGCTCGTTAATGATGTTCGCTGCACCTACAGTCATGTTTTCTCTTGAAGGCCATGTCACTTTTTTCCAATGATCTTGCCTTGCCCTACTATCCCATAAACAGATGAAACAAGGGTACTTCGTATATCCACTTTGCTGCCCAAGCAAGAAGTTTACCATCTTTAGATCAACACAAATAGGCATCTGGTGCTCATGATAGCAGAGTTTCTGCAGGACCATTTTGATATTTTCATATTCTTCTTTAAGTTTTGTTGAGTGAGCAATTGGAAGAGATGCATATCGGTTACCATTGTGCAATAAAACACATTTCAAGCTTCTATTGGAGCTGTCTATAAAAAGCCGCCAATCTCCTGGTCGATATTCCAGTCCCATTTGAAGAACAAGTCCAGGGATGTTATTGCAGTATACAAGTTCTTCATCTTGGCTGAAGTAAGGAAGAAGTCCCGCCTCTCTTGTCCGATAACCTGTTATTTTAGCTTCTGGCTGTAGACAGTTCTTTTCTTTTAGTCTGGATGCTAAAAGTTCACATGCTTGCTTTGACAGACTGAGGTCCCGTATCAGATCATTGAGTTCGTCTTGGGAGAACTGCTGAGGTGTTGAAATGCTTCCTTCATAGTCACTTCCACTACTACCACCTAAGTCCTGAATTTCTTCAAATTCTGACAACGGAAGGTCGGGCAGTGTGGTAAACACTGGTATGGGAACGTCTTCGATGTGTGACACAGGTCACCTTGCTGATTCCAAATTGGGATAATCCCACTTGAGTTTCTTGTATCGATTGAAACCTTTCACATTAACCACACAGAAATAACAATCGTCGTGGTGGTTTTTCGGCTCTCGCCACACCATAGGCACACCGAAGTTTAAACTTTTCCTTTCTCGATTTTTCCACTGTCGTAAGCATTCTACACAGGTTTTGCAAACCTTATGGGGAGCCCATGACTTGTCTTGGTCTCCAAGCGCCACGCCAAAATACGCAAGATAAGCTTGCTTTACAAAGTCTGTGATGTTTTTTCTTTGTTTTTGCAGAGTGTATTCGCCGCAAATGTAGCAGAATACATTAGGATTGTTTAAGCAGGCTCTTCGTGAAGAACTCATATTTCTCTGAAAAAAGAAAACAATAAAATTATAAGTTCATTTCATATTGACTTATGTACACTAAGTACATGTATACAAATACATTACACGGACGAGAAACACGAAAAACACAACAGACAACACGTACCGCTCCACTGCCAACTGTCAACTGACTACTGGTTGGGTGGCCGATGACTTATATACGGAGGGGGAATATTCTAGAATGATCGTGGAGTAAACACTAAGAATATTCGCGTGTCTCACCATCTAGAATGTTCCGGTAGTTTCCCATATGCACGCGTTATGGTTACGTTTCCTATTAATTGAGGGTATTCATTATCTCAAGAACTAGAGCCAAATCGGAAAAACTACTTTCATTTTGGAATTCAGCAACCCCAAAATACCCTAAATTCGTATGAATTTCCTTGGCAACGAAACAAAAATTTTTTTTTGTTGAGCTGTGTAATCTGTGACAGTGCAGATTTGATACTCTTGCAGGAGCACTGGCTACCTAAGCAAGAGCTAAAATTCCTCTCTTCCATCCATGATCAAATGAATTAATGCACGGTATGCCTTTTGGTGGTGTTGCTTTTTTAATAGGGATGCAACGGGTAGCGTTTTTACCGGGTAATCGGGTACGGGTACCTGAAGTGTAATACCCGATCGGGTATTGAAGACGTTCCAAAATTTGTTGGTTTAGTACCGCGACTTACTAACCGTGTGCGGTTCAAGCACTTGGCTTTACTATTATCTAATTTATCAATGACAAAATAGTCCCAAACCATACTACGATTTGCCATTTTGAATGTTTTGTTAAAAATTATTATACAAAAAATATATGAAGAAAACCTGCAAAACAATAAAATTAAAATTAAATTAGAACTTGGTTTTTACTACCCGTACCCGATTTTTTAGCAATTACCCGATGGGTCGGGTATCATCGAGTAGTACATTACCCGATCGGGTACCCGTGACATCCCTATTTCTTAATAAGGAAAAATTTGTCAAAACATATAAAATTTTTAACAAGCGATAAAGTAAGGTTGTTAGGCACTGAATTGCGAGTGAACAATGATTGCATATTAAGTGTACACTGCGTTCGCACTTATTAAGCAGATTACATTTTCTCCAATGTTTTCAAAAGTTTTTCCCCGATTTCAATGAAATTTGTAGCAAATAATCACTATATATAGCAGCATTGGTGGTATTCATTTCGATAAAATATTTTGATAATTAAAATAATTATCTCATTTTATTGAAAAATATGTAAAATATTGTGTTCCGAATTATTAAGCAAGTATTCTATTTACGGATTTAAATGGTGAAAATGGGTAAGAAGAAGGATTTAACACTAACTGAGAAAAGAAAAATAGTCAAGTTACTCGCTGAAAATATAAAATCTATTGAAATTGCGAAGCAGTTTGGCAGAGCTAATCGAACTGTAAACAAGTTTGTAACGGAGGGTACCAAACTGAGGCAGCGAAGTGATAAAGGAGCTATAAGAAAAGTGACAAGGCGGAAGATATCTGTAATCAAGCGCAAATTGCAAAGCATCCATTGTCCTTAAGTAAAGAGGTTTTTGAGCAGGCTGGCATACATAATGTACCAAGAACATCTCAATGTGCAATCCTACCAACAATTGGCAAGACGTGTAAACCTACGATTCAGTCACCATTAACACCCAGGTACAAGAAGCAGCGTGTTGAATGGGCGCGTCAGTAGGTGAAAACAGATCTTAATACTGTATTATTAACCGATGAATGAAAAGCAACCCTTGAGGGATCTGATGTAATGGTTGGTACAAAATTAAGTCATTATCAGATAACCCCAAATATTCTCACTGTATAATAATGGGGGACTTTAACGCACATGTGAACTCGGAATTCTTTGTAGAATTGGGTAACATGTGCGAGTCAGCCAATTTAAGTATAAGTGATGTAGATGTATTAGGGGTAGCCAGTGGTAATTTTACATACGTTAGCGGTATGAGTGGTACCACCAGGTGGATTGATCATTGTCTCACTAGTATTAATCTAAAGGATCGAATTGTTGGAGTTCATATTCTGCATGATTTCCTTCTTTCTGATCATAGACGATTAGAAATATTAATTAACGTTACCAATTTATGCGCAACACGACTTAACAAGAACTCAATAGCTAAGAATAATCGCGTCGATTGGTCCAATGTTAATATGCAGCAGAGAATAGAATACAAAAACAGAACAAGTCACCTCTTTAATAATTTAGAAATTTTGCACCTTCCTGTAATAATCCCTGCTCAAATGATTCTCACTGTAAACTCATAGATAGGTATTATAGTAAGATAATATCTCTGTTAAGAGAAGCAGGAAGCCCCCTGATTAAGTCTTACAACTATCATACTAAAGTTATTCCTGGATGGAATGATCTTATTGCCCCATGAAGAGGGATTCGAAAGACGCCTATAATTTGTGGTGCTTTCATGGTAGACCCAGATTAGGACCAGTATACATGAATATGTGTAGAAGTCGGGGTCAGTATAAGGCGGCCATAAGGCGATGTAAACAGGAAGAAGAGTCTATTCGAGCATCAAAAGCCTGTGAAGCTCGCATAAATAACGATAATAACAAATTTTGGAAATTTGTTAAGAATCAAACGGGTGTCAAAAATGTCCTCCCTCCGACAATCGATGGGGTGTCGGGGGAGGATGAAATTGCAAAGCTGTTGAAAAACCACTACTCTAACATTCTTAACAGTGTGAGTAGGGATAATCTTAAGATAGATTGCAGCGAAACGATTGTGGGAGGGGCAAGGGAAAATACTTTGATATAATTTTCTGAAGTAAAGAGGTTAATTAAAGAGTTAAAGACTGGTTCTGCGTCAGGGGTACATGACTTATCGAATGAGCACTTAAAATATGCAAATCACGTAGTATGTCTGCATATATCATTGCTCCTATCAGCCATGCTTGCTCTTAGCTATATCTCTGCAGAGTTCATGAGGGTATATATCTTGCCCCTGGTCAAAAATAAGTACGGAGACATTCTGTCCAGCAATTTCCTGCTTCTCGAAACTACTAGAAAAACTCTTGTTACTCCGATTAAATGATTTCCTATGGACATCTAATCAGTTTGGTTTTAAAAGGTCCCACTCAACTGACCTGTGTATCTATGTATTTAAAGAAACAATATCTAAATACATTGACAGTAATTCAACCATTTATAGCTGTTTCCTTGATATAAGTAAGGCATATGATAGGGTGAACCAAAATATTTTATTTGCAAAACTAGAAGACAGGAAGGTTCTCATGTACATATTAAATTTATTGAAATTTTGGTATTCCCACCAATCTTTCACTGTTAGGTGGGGCAATGTACTTTCCAAGTGTTTTGGCTCCTCTTGCGGGGTGAGACAAGGCTCCTTGCTCTCTCCTATGCTGTTTCATGTGTATATCGACGGATTAATTGCTTCACTTAACGAGGCAACAGTAGGATGTTGTATAGATAACACAAGGATAAATAACTTAGTTTATGCCGATGATATGGTGTTAATAAGTCCCTCTGTTAAAGGTCTGGATCGGCTACTAAATGTCTGCGAAGTGTATTCGCAGAAACATGATATTCTTTTTAATGTTACAAAAACTAAGGCTTGCAATTTTATCCTAAAAGCTCTAATCAGCCAGCTGATATAAGGTTTAAAATGAATGGTGAAGTAATTGAGGAAGTACAAGAGTTTAAGTATTTGGGTCAAACTATTACCAGCTCTTTGAGTGATGACTCGGATATAAGAAAACAATCTCGAAGCCTGTGTGCTAAAGCGAATATGACCATAAGGAACTTTCGTTTCTGTACAAGTGAAGCTAAAGACACACTCTTTCGTACTGCTGCAGTAATATATACGGTCAGCAACTCTGGGTGAATTATAAAAAAGGTCCTGGCAGAACTCTAAATTTGCTGTACAACAGGTCTTTTAGACTCTTACATAAATTATCCCCGAGATGCTCAGCTTCGCAAATGTTTGCTACCCGCAATGTCCCGAGCTTCCGGGAGGTAACAAGACGTGCTCAACACAGTCTAATGCTATGAACTTCTTGGTACGAAAACGTCTGTCTGTAGCTCCACTTAACTTCGACAGTGCAGTATTATTTCTAATCAATTGTATATATTTCTGTCCTTAGTATACGAACTGTCATTGTATTAATAATATTTGTCATATGGACTATAGTCTGCCAATAAACCTTTTCACTTTCATTTTCATTTTCATATATATATATATATATATATATATATACAGGGTGAGTCAAAAGTAGCGCCCGATTTCTGTTTTTTCGGCTGTCAGATTCTTTCTGGGAAGTCATGTTGTTAATAATTGTCTTGCAGATTATTAATTTTCTTAGTTTATTTATTTTTGTTTTTGTTTTGCAGGTTATTGCTGAGAGTTTGGAAAGTTACTGAATTTGCACCAAATTGAACCATGAATTACCTTTCAATGAATCAACGCATTGCGGCCGTGAAACATTACTACAAATGTAATGAACAACCAACGATGGCGGCAGCCGTTTGGCACAGGAATTTGATATTAACCCACCCCAGGGAAGAAACATACGATTGATTGTCGAGAAATTTGAAGCAACAGGGTCGGTAGCCACTGCAAAGAAGTCCAGTCGTCCGAAAACGGCAACGAATGTAGCTAAGGCTGAAGAAGCCATCAGGAGACTGGAACAAAGTCCGCAAAAGTCAACTCGCCGTTTATCTGCAGTTGGAAGTGAGCCAATCAAGTGTTATCCGTATCCTTCACCAGAAAAAATGGAAACCTTACATTCCACGCTTACTGCATGCCCTTCATGATGGAGATGACGACCGCCGTCTTCAATTTTGCGAAGAGTTCTTAGCTAAACTTGACGAAGAGGACACAATGCTAGACAACATCTGGTGGTCAGATGAGGCATGTTTTAAGCTTAACGGCACAATTAACACACACAATTGTGTCTACTGGGCTGCGGAGAACCCAAGAGTGACAGTTGAGAAGGAGGTAAATTTACCTGGCGTGACAGTTTGGGCAGCCATATCTCCATTAGGTATAATTGGACCCTTTTTCTTTGAGGGATCTGTCACTGCAGAAATTTACCTGGATATGCTGCAAACCTTCTTTTGGCCCAGGGTACAAGATCAGGACTGTTATTTCCAGCAAGATGGAGCTCCACCTCATTATGGACGTCATGTTCGTCAGTGGCTTGATGAAAACTTTCCCGGAAAGTGGATCGGCCGCTGCGGTCCGATCGAGTGGCCGGCACGCTTCCCAGACCTTACACCTCCAGATTTCTTTCTTTGGGGGCTCATGAAAGACCTTGTTTATCGTGAAAAGCCTCGTACCATTCAGGAATTGAAGGCTCAAATCACTGCAAAGTTTGAGGAAATTGATATCGAACTCTGCAGGCGTATGTGCCACTCTGTGCCTGCTCGGCTGCAATTGTGCATCGATCACGAGGGAGGGCACTTTGAAAATTGCAAGTAAAACAGCTTGGTACAGTTCCGTAATACTTTTCCCCCGAATAAATGGTTGGATAAACATGTCATTCATTTATTTCTACCTTCTTGTACACTGTAATACAAATGGCAAACAAACAATCAACTGACAGAAATCGGGCGCTACTTTTGACTCACCCTGTATATATATATATATATATATATATGTGTGTGTGTGTGTATATATATATATATATATATATATATATATATATATATATATATATATATATATATATATATATATTAGTGGTGTATATAACAAAACAAAATAATAAATTCTGCACTTTCATATATCGAAAACCTACATATACAGTAGGGCGGAGTGAAACAATTTTTTTATTTCAAATTTATTTGCCTCACTTGTTTTTTGGGACCTAGTATGTTTCATGGACTGCTCTCGAATTTCCTACGAAATTGCAACCAAGGGCAGTCGATGACCCTGATTTTGTTTCTGCAATCGGTTTTCTTGAGAAACCTAACCTGACCTGACCTGACCTGACCTGACCTAACCTAACATGACCTAACCTGACCTAACCTAACTTAACCTAACTTAACCTAACCTAACCCAATCGAGTTTCTTATACTATTGTTTTTTGCAAGATATCGCACTAATTCTTGTCATTTTTTGTGAATTTATATGGCGTAAGCGCCACACCAGCTCGGACTTATTCAAAAAGATGTTGGAGTGTATTGCGTCGTTTCAGTAAATAAATTTATTCAATATCCAATAACATTTTTCTTTATCATTTCTCAAGAAAACCGATTGCAGAAACAAATTCAAGGTCATCGACTGCCCTTGTTTGCAATTTCGTAGGAAAATCGAGAGCAGTTCATGAAACATACTAGTCCCGTTTTTTGGTGTATTAGAACATGAAAATGATGTATTCAGTCATTTAATGTTTGTAACTCAAACCATCTCTCACATTTTTACATAAAAGCAAAATGGCCATCAGCCGGTTGTCCATAAATAAAAATGTGCTCATAACATAAAAAGTAAGTGTTCTATCAAAAACAATAATTGAAGAAAACCGCTCTATAATGCAAAACTATACTTAAAAAACTCCATTGTGCATACAAATACAATGTATTGAAATAAAATTGTATCTGGTCTCACTTGGTTGGATGCCATAAATCAATTACATTTGAATGCGATATAAAACCCGCTCATCTCAAATATTATTATTTTTCAGGAGAGGCATCAGATCCTTTTTGATTTCAACTGAGGGAAGCAGAGAGAGCGACTTTTTATTCTTGACCTAATAAATCCGTCTCTTGATTCCTGTGATATTACTAATGCTGATGCATCTGTACCCAACTTCACGGCTCTTTCGACGTTCTGTGTGTGAATGGGTTATTGCTCAACTTTGAAACATTTTGTTTCGTACTCAAGCAATTCTTCATCACACAATTTAGAAGTGAGAGGTGGTTCACTGATATCAATCCTATCCCAGAAGATGAGGTCTGTCCAATGTGATGCTTTGAAGTTCAATTCTGGTACTCTAAATTCTCTGATTTTCTTTGTATTGGCTTCCTTACACTTTCTTGTCTGTATTATTCGATCGATTGCAACTTTGCGCAGCTTTTGCTCACTATCTGACAGCATTGATAGGAGAATATTTTCTGAGTGAGCAAAATAGGCATTCCGTGATATTTAAGGTTGGACAACTTTTTGTATATCTTGGGGTAGCAGATTGAACCTTTTTATCGCATCAAAGATATGTTTGGGTCCATCAGGCAGATACGGTTTAAATTTTATATTGAACCAATTAGGACCATAGTTTCTTACTATGAACAGAACAAGGCTACGTAACTCTCTGGAGGGATTCTTTTGGGAGACATAATAACGACATAGTCTGTTAGCTAGAGTTAACCATCTAGAGTTGGAGCATTCATATTCGGACTCAGTTGTTGAACTCTCTTCGGTACTAGAGAGTTCAGTATTAGTATCAGGTGAAAGCACATCATCAATGACTACCTTTTCGAATTCTTCATGCATGATTAGTTTTCTTCGCTTACTTCCTTGTTGCTCCTTCAAATTTCTTGCATTTCTTTTTGCTATAGATCTTGAAAGGGTAACATCCACACCTCCAATCACCATATTTCGCATAGTCCTCTGATCCTCAAGGAATTCCAGTTCTTCTTTGGGTATTCTTGATTCTTTTGGACAAACACAAATAATATGTTTTTCTTTACATCCGCTTTTCGGCAGCCAAAATCTTGGTGCGAAACGAAGTTGCATTTACAGGCACAAATGTCAAAGAGTTCTACCAATGATTTTTTGAACAATTCAATAAGCTTCGCACTGCTTTTGGATCGATTGAGTTGCGTAACCTTGTCGGTAAAGCGTTTCAGCTTGGTAATTGTGGATTTTTTACTCACTGAGGGTATTGGTGAACGTTTCCACACTCCGACCAATGCTTCTGCTATCGTTTTGAGAATATAATTATTTGTCACTTTTGCAGATGAGCCTTCCTTCAGTAGGAGAAAATATCTCCCAACCTGCATATTAGAGGGGGGCAGGGACAATTCGACGTGGCCGACTCGATGCGACTCAACTCGATGTGGCCGACTCGATGTCAGGACAACTCGATGTCAAGCCAAGTCGATGCCAGGCCAAGTCGATTTCATTTTCTTTATATATTTAATGTAGGTTAACTGAATGCCCGGTTAGGTCAACTGTACGCCCTTGACGATTGGTTAGGTTAAGTTGTGATATTTTCGTTAAAACTAACGAAAATATCCCTTAGGGATATCACATCGAGTTGTCCTGACATCGAGTCGGCCACATCGAGTTGGGTCGCATCGAGTCGGCCACATCGAATCGTACCCAACCCATTAGAGGGTAAGACATTATGTGGCAATTCACTTGGAATTCCGAACAGAAAATGTTGTTTCACCGACTGTCTAGTTAGTTGGGATTTTGCCATATTTAGATCTGAGGTTAAATTTCTATAGAAATATCACATTATGAAAATCTGAAAAAATGCAAAACACGGAATTAGTTAAAATAAATCATATATAAGCTCTAAAACTAAAATGCAAACATATTTTACTCACTATTCTTTGTAGCCACCCATGCTACAATATGCAGCATGCGGCTCCTACCTCTATCCCTTATCAGCCATATGCAAGATGTCATTGACCTCGAGTGAGACTGATGTTTAGATAAGCGTCTGTGTGTTCTTATGTAGTTGGTGATTAGTAAGTATCGTTTGTGTTGTGTGAATATGTTTACTCGTTATCATAGTTATAGCCAAATAACGCACAATATAACTCGATATCTTCTCTCAAAATCCGATAGATATTATACTAGGGATCTTTCGAAATATGACTTTTCGCCATTTTGTTTTCGGCAAAAATGCGGCAGGTGGAGGGTTCTAAAAAGAAAATATTATCTTTTTAGAACTTCTAGAGGGTCAATACACCAAATCATGAGTGAGGCAAGACGGTTTAATATTTTCACTCCACCCTAATATACAGGCCTAGGTACAAACTACTTAAGTCACATCCCCTTACTATATAAAATTAACAGCATTAAAATCTTAATCCACCACGCTTATCAACTTTGTTCCTCCTACTTATCCTTCCACAACGAAATAAAATTAATTCACAGTTTCAGCATTACTAACTCTTTCCCAAAACATTTATTACAATCTCTAACCTAGAAATTTTCTCAACAACATTTATGAAGCCCCTTTAAAGTCCCCACTTTTAAAAAAGATATACCATACTTTTCTTTTCCCTACTACGACTATATTACTTACAAAATACAATCAGAACTTCGCCACCTACTCACCCCTCTTTACCCAAATTAACTTCAATTTGTACTCACCAATAATAATAGCATTAAATCGTATCTCAACCATAAAGGAAAAAACCCAGCTTCTTGTCTCATTTACTATCTACTGTTTCAATTGCACTCACTGCAAAGCGAGTTATATTGGCAGCATCATTCGCCAGTATCAAACAAGAATGGACGAACATCGCGACATTTCTACCAGAACATCACAACCTTTAAATAAACCATCGAAATCATCAATAAGAGATCATTGACACCTTCACAATCACCCACTGCTCCCCACCAATTTCAAAATTATCAATTCAGCATACCAACCAACCGACCTCCGCATCCTCGAATCCCTATATATCCTTAATGCAAAACCTACCCTCAACGACTACAGTTCTTACCTCTCTACATTTTATGTAATTTTTTTAACTTTAAATTATTTATTATTATAGGACTATACAAATATGCTGTATAAAATATTTTACTATATTTGTTCACTTTCTTACTTTTTACTTCTTAGCACTGATGAAACATCTGACAAATAAACATGTACCACCTTCTCGTCCTCTTATTCCTTACTATATATATACACAAGGAATATTACCATTAATGCTATCATTCTGTACCCAGGCATGACAAATCTGATTGTCGAGCCAGGTGTGGATGTCAGTTATGTTTACATCATGGTAAGTATCCTTAAGAAATGAAATGATCTTAATAGCTAACGCAGCAGGCAATAGTTTCAATTGAGGTATGGTTCGGGTAGGTTTGAGAGGTGGAACTTTCCCCTTTGCATAAATTAGATGACTTTCTGTAGGACTTACAAGGTACGCACAGCACCCATAAGCCTCTGTGCTTGCATCAAAAAATACATGAAGCCTCTGGGGTTTATCTCTAAACCCACAACACCTTAGTTATTGGCTCATACCACCCAACATTTGTCTTCCAAAGTTCTTGGAGAAGAATCTTTGATCTTATTGTTGAAGGCAGAAATAAACCCATGGGATCAAAAATTTTGGAAGCCTCTGATAATATCTATCTTTTAGTGTTAGCTTCCTCATCAAGTTTAAAACTTTTACTGCAGATTGAATCATGATCGTTAGGAGTTGCATCGAAATACTAGTTCATACCTAACGTTTTAATTCTGTTTGATGGTTCAGTAAGACCATTATTATCTTTTAAAATCTTTTTGTTTAAATCCTCGTCATTTGAAATCCACTCTCTAAGTTCAAAGTTATCTTGTTGCATGATGTTTTGAGAGTTTTCGTAGACCTCAGATAATTCAGATTTTGTTGATGTTGAGCCTATTAGACTATCTATGTAAAAATGTTCTTTAAGGAAGTTTAGTGTTAAAGAGTTATTAAACTGGTTCAAATGATGTCTAATTGTCAATGCTAATAGGCTAGGTGAGCAATTGGCTCCAAACAACACAACATTGAATCTATAGGTTATCAGCCCTTTATTCAAATCAAATGGATCCCTGAATTTGTTATTAAACTGATTCAAATGATGTCTAATTGTCAATGCTAATAGGCTAGGTGAGCAATTGGCTCCAAACAACACAACATTGAATCTATAGGTTATCAGCCCTTTATTCAAATCAAATGGATCCCTGAACCATAAGAACCTAAGTTAATCCTTTGAATTGTTTCTTTGTAAGGCAAATGTATCCTCAATCAGGCAATCATTCAAATTGTGTTTATCACTCTCTTTGAGGCTACAGTTATAAACTACTCTGAGTTTTGTTGTTCGGGCATCTTGTTGATAAACCCACCGGTGGTTTAAATAAAGACACCATCTTTTAAAAAGGGTTAGTTGTTACTTCTTCAATGAAGCCTTTATGTAGCTGTTTTTTGAAGACATCGCTGTACATTTGAATTCTATTATCCTGTTTGAGCTTTTTCATTACTTTATATATGTCCTTTAGCTACTTTGAGATTATCTCTTAAAGTTGGACAATTTATTTTCCAAGGTAACTCAACAAAATAACTATTGTCTTTGCATTGAATGGTGTCTTCAAATCTTTCTACCATTAACTGATCTTCTGAAGTTTGATTTGTGTCATGTATACCCACAGATTCTAGCAGCCGTAAAGTTTGAATTGTCTCATCTACAGTTTCATTTGATAGTGATGAATTAATGTTCTCAGCTATTATAATATTATTCAAAGTGTTGCTATTCTTACAGATGTTATGTAGGACTGAGTTGATGCGCATAGTATTTGTTAGTCATGAATTATTCTGGTTTAGGTCTAGGTTGTATCTGGATAGGTCACCCAAGGGGGCTATCCCTGATGGTGTCTGATAAGCTATACCATTATCTATTTTCACTATGCTCCTATGAATAAGATGAATATAATCTGCCCTATTAACACTTCAATGTTAGCTACTGTGTTGTTTGTGATATGTCTATCAGCTATATTGTACTGTATTCTCAAATGATTAATAGTTTGTTCTAGTTCGGGTACAACCATTTTTTGTCCTACTTCTGCAACAATAATAGTTTTAATTTTTTTTAGTTCATTTCCTACAATTTAGGGCGGGTCGTACTCAGGTGACAACATGAATCTGAAGGAAATCCTACCATCAGGGGTGTCTAAATTATGTGTTTTTACATGGGGAATTCAAATATGAGCTTCTTTTTTGGATAGGATAACTCTAACCTCCATCATTTTGTATTTCTAAATTGCCAATTTTACCCTTTTGAACCCCTTTATATATATTAAAAGATATAAGGTAAATCATTTATATTGACAAGGCCAAATCAACTTTACATATATTTATTAATAGGTGAACTGCATGTATATCACTGGATATAATTACAAAGATCATTCTCCTGACATCTTGAACTTTGCCAGGTTGCACAAATCTTGCTTTGACTCAGACTTGGACATTAGCTTCCTGCTGGTCTCCTGAGCCCTGATCCCTCCATCCCTCTTTTCCTGTGAGAAGTACTTAGCAGAAGCCTCAGTCACCATTTTAACAACCCTCTCAATGCATAGTATTTGTTAGTCATGAATTATTCTGGTTTAGGTCTAGGTTGTATCTGGATAGGTCACCCAAGGGGGCTATCCCTGATGGTGTCTGATAAGCTATACCATTATCTATTTTCACTATGCTCCTATGAATAAGATGAATATAATCTGCCCTATTAACACTTCAATGTTAGCTACTGTGTTGTTTGTGATATGTCTATCAGCTATATTGTACTGTATTCTCAAATGATTAATAGTTTGTTCTAGTTCGGGTACAACCATTTTTTGTCCTACTTCTGCAACAATAATAGTTTTAATTTTTTTTAGTTCATTTCCTACAATTTAGGGCGGGTCGTACTCAGGTGACAACATGAATCTGAAGGAAATCCTACCATCAGGGGTGTCTAAATTATGTGTTTTTACATGGGGAATTCAAATATGAGCTTCTTTTTTGGATAGGATAACTCTAACCTCCATCATTTTGTATTTCTAAATTGCCAATTTTACCCTTTTGAACCCCTTTATAATATATTAAAAGATATAAGGTAAATCATTTATATTGACAAGGCCAAATCAACTTTACATATATTTATTAATAGGTGAACTGCATGTATATCACTGGATATAATTACAAAGATCATTCTCCTGACATCTTGAACTTTGCCAGGTTGCACAAATCTTGCTTTGACTCAGACTTGGACATTAGCTTCCTGCTGGTCTCCTGAGCCCTGATCCCTCCATCCCTCTTTTCCTGTGAGAAGTACTTAGCAGAAGCCTCAGTCACCATTTTAACAACCCTCTCAATGCATAGTATTTGTTAGTCATGAATTATTCTGGTTTAGGTCTAGGTTGTATCTGGATAGGTCACCCAAGGGGGCTATCCCTGATGGTGTCTGATAAGCTATACCATTATCTATTTTCACTATGCTCCTATGAATAAGATGAATATAATCTGCCCTATTAACACTTCAATGTTAGCTACTGTGTGTTTGTGATATGTCTATCAGCTATATTGTACTCTATTCTCAAATGATTAATAGTTTGTTCTAGTTCGGGTACAACCATTTTTTGTCCTACTTCTGCAACAATAATAGTTTTAATTTTTTTAGTTCATTTCCTACAATTAGGGTCGTACTCAGGTGACAACATGAATCTGAAGGAAATCTACCATCAGGGGTGTCTAAATTATGTGTTTTACATGGGGAATTCAAATATGAGCTTCTTTTTTGGATAGGATAACTCTAACCTCCATCATTTTGTATTTCTAAATTGCCAATTTTACCCTTTTGAACCCCTTTATAATATATAAAAGATATAAGGTAAATCATTATATTGACAAGGCCAAATCAACTTTACATATATTTATTAATAGGTGAACTGCATGTATATCACTGGATATAATTACAAAGATCATTCTCCTGACATCTTGAACTTTGCCAGGTTGCACAAATCTTGCTTTGACTCAGACTTGGACATTAGCTTCCTGCTGGTCTCCTGAGCCCTGATCCCTCCATCCCTCTTTTCCTGTGAGAAGTACTTAGCAGAAGCCTCAGTCACCATTTTAACAACCCTCTCAATGCGTAGTATTTGTTAGTCATGAATTATTCTGGTTTAGGTCTAGGTTGTATCTGGATAGGTCACCCAAGGGGGCTATCCCTGATGGTGTCTGATAAGCTATACCATTATCTATTTTCACTATGCTCCTATGAATAAGATGAATATAATCTGCCCTATTAACACTTCAATGTTAGCTACTGTGTTGTTTGTGATATGTCTATCAGCTATATTGTACTGTATTCTCAAATGATTAATAATTTGTTCTAGTTCGGGTACAACCATTTTTTGTCCTACTTCTGCAACAATAATAGTTTTAATTTTTTTTAGTTCATTTCCTACAATTTAGGGCGGGTCGTACTCAGGTGACAACATGAATCTGAAGGAAATCCTACCATCAGGGGTGTCTAAATTATGTGTTTTTACATGGGGAATTCAAATATGAGCTTCTTTTTTGGATAGGATAACTCTAACCTCCATCATTTTGTATTTCTAAATTGCCAATTTTACCCTTTTGAACCCCTTTATAATATATTAAAAGATATAAGGTAAATCATTTATATTGACAAGGCCAAATCAACTTTACATATATTTATTAATAGGTGAACTGCATGTATATCACTGGATATAATTACAAAGATCATTCTCCTGACATCTTGAACTTTGCCAGGTTGCACAAATCTTGCTTTGACTCAGACTTGGACATTAGCTTCCTGCTGGTCTCCTGAGCCCTGATCCCTCCATCCCTCTTTTCCTGTGAGAAGTACTTAGCAGAAGCCTCAGTCACCATTTTAACAACCCTCTCAATGCTTTGTGTGTGGCAAGGCCAGTTGCGCACCTCCATGGGGGTGTTGATGAAGTTTTTCACCTCTGAGGTGCTTAGAGAGCAGGTGAGAGGTGGCTCTGACACACCTTCTGACCAGCTGATCAAGTCACCGATGCTGGAAGCATCACAATTGATGTCAGGTGTCCTTCTGCTCCTAACAGAGGAGTCCCCCAGCTGAGTGTCCGGGTCCCCCTCTCTCCTGATGGCCAGGATTCTCTCCACCCCTTCAATCCTCTCCTTCTGATCCTCAGAGCAGAGTAGTGTTTGGAGGATGACTTCACTGTGGGCATACCAAGCAGATCTTCTCACAGTTGGCATCACAATATCCAGCACCTCCTTTCTCTTGGACTTGAGGCAGTCCAGCTGAAAGAGGATGTGCCTAGGCCCTTCGATCCAGGAGTGCTTGACCTTCACGTTGAACCAACATGGGTAATACACTCCAATGATGAATTCCACAATGAATTGCAGAATCTTCAGGTTCTTTCCTTTAAGTCCGTGCTTTGACACCCAGAGCCTGAGAAGTCTGTTCGCTGTGGTGAGCCAGCGGCTGTGGTTTACTGGTCCTATCTCTAACAGAGCCAGCCCTGCAGGAAGTACTCCATCCCTGACTGCACAGGCAATTTTATAGCCATAGTATTGATCAGTTGAGAGATCTTGAATGACCTTGTCAGGAAGCTTGATCAGTGGAGGGCCAACAGAGATTCGGGTGAAGTTTGGATTGATATCAAAGTCTGTAGCAGAATCAAGGAGCTTTCCTATTGGCCCGGATAATTTTTTGTCTGACAGAGTAGGGCCATCAAGGTCAACAATGAGATGGCGCAGGGGAAGTTCAACAGTGTGCAGGTTGCACACCAACCAGACCAGCTTTCTCCCCAGGTGCAGCTCCAGCTTCCGCATTACTCCAGCTTTCACACCAGTGTTGACATTTGTTGAGTCTCCTCCAATGGCCAACAAGGTCTTATCATAACCCCTCTCTTTCAGCCAGGCAAACAGGACCTTAGCAATCTTCTCCGCATGTGACTCCTCTTTAGTGGCTTTCTCTGGGGTAAAGTGGAACAGATAGTAGCTGCCAGGCTCACTAACAACACTATAGTGTTCTTCCTTGATCTTTGCGGGAAAAGATTGGTCACTGCCCTCAGCTTCCATCATCACATTGGTCAGGTCAATCCGCCCAAAACGTTTTAGAATGTTCTGAAACGTTACATTCTAGCCTCTGAGAAAGGTGGCTCAGAAAATGGCCTTATGCGCGCCAGAAAACCGTCAAAATATTTCATATACCAAACTGTATGATAATTACAATTAAGTGGAATGGCACACCTTTTTATTTGAGTATTTAAATATTATTATTATTATATGAATTAGTTAGAACAATGCTCTATGAGAGATAACGTGAGCAGCCATGATAGAAAACGTGAGAAGACATATTCTTGGGTAACTACAATAGTAAAATAATCAACAATTTAATAATAATCAACTGCAAAATGATGTAGGTTAGGGTTATCAGAATTAAATATTTTCTTCAGAATTGTGTTCTATACACCAAAATATGTCATTTGAACACCCCTCTCCATTGATTTAAAACAAAATGCATAGTATGACCCGCCCTATTCCTACATGCAATTCCAGGTGAGACAAATGTTTGTTGAGAGTCTATAAGACAGCTTGCTGGAGTGGTGCTACCCTCACCATTCACTAAATCCAAAGTAATAGTTGATAAAATAACCTCAATGTTTTTGCTACGTTGTTTGAACAAACAGAATGCTCCATGAAAGTGGCATTTTCTTGATTATCCTTGCTTGGATGAGGTATCTTTTGAGTTTGAGTATTGTTGTTTGGACACTTCAGTGAATCACACATTGATGTGACATATCTTGAACTTTTACAAAACTTACAAATGAATTTTAACCTAGATTTACAGTCTTTCTTATAATGTCCCTGGCCAGTACACTTTTTACATAGGTTCAACTGTTCAACTGTTCACATCTTTCAGATCTTGAGTTAAAGTCTAAATATTTGCCACACCCAGTACTACTGTGTTCAACACTTACACAAAATTTACAATGTGGTGTGTAAGTTGAGTTGGCAGTTACATTAAAGTTCTGTAATGTAGGTGTTCGTGTGGTATAGTTGGACATATTTGAGTCTACAGTACCAAGTTTTGTCTGTTTGGCTGTAGCTAGCTGGTCTCTGGAGACAGTCTTTGGTTTATCCATAGTCTGAGTCTTATTTTGTTTTGAACTATTTCTCAATTTGAAAATAGTTAGGATAGTTGGAAAGTGTTTTCTGACGTCTTCAAGATTAGGATAATTTTCTCCCGTCTTTTGAACTATAACATCTTTAATCCTCAAAGGGAAATAGCTAAGAACTGCGCCTTGTATGAGCGAAGCTGAGGCTTTAACATCTATCTCATTGCTAACCAGTTTTCCCATAATAGCTTCTAATTTTGAATAAAATCTTTCCATATCACTATGGTTACCTTTTACCGGTGCAAAATCAATAATTTTTCAAGATAATTCAAATATAATCTCATCTTTATCAATGTAATTACGTTTCAAGAGATCAATAGCTAATTCATATGAACCACCCACAGCTGGTAAATAGCTGGACCTTTAAGGAAACTAATTAAGTAGCAAAACTTAACAACGAGAGGAATATAAGGTTTACTACCAATTGAACTCTCAAATTTTTTCATTGAAAGATGGGGATTTGTCCTGTCCCCATCAAATGTTGGTACTAGCAAAATGGGTAACTTAGTCCTAAATTCTTGTGACTCGGGAATTGGCATGCCACTTAAATTTTGTTGAAGGTTAGCTCTACTTTGATTAAAATCAGAAATAGGTTTATTTGGTGTTAAGTCGTTCAAACGAGACTGTAGCCTTCTGATGTGCTGCTTAATTGAGATTACCTGATGATCCTTATCAGAGTAGAGGTCTGTAAGTTGTTCATCAGCCATTTGAGGTTCAACTAACTTTGAAATATTCTCATCAATGGCTATTATACCTCTCTTAAATTTATCATAATTTAAAAAATTACATACTCTAAATCTTCTTTGCCTGATTGTGTAATATTGTTAAAAGTGTTGATGGCCTTAGTAACAGCACCCAACTTCCCACGCCTTTTCTTTTTTAATTGTTGCAATTCATCACTGTCCATGTTTAAGTCAAAATAGCTTAACTAGGGATTGTAATGAAATAATAAGGTGAGAAGAAATTGTCAGAGAGGAGAGATCAAATAAATTGAGTAATCAGACAATCAATCGAGTTTTAAATACGGAAATGGGTTATCTGTTGCTTAAACTGCTTCCAATAGGTTGTTGGAGACAGTAAACTATTGGGGTTAAGTGCAGGACATTCAAACTGTAACATCACTACTGGTAAAGAAAATACCCGAAAAACTTATGACAAGTACTCAGGGGCACGTATATTTTTCAAACAGCACCCCCACAGTGATAATTGGTTTATTTATCCTTAAAATATACCTTCATCTGTAAATCATGAAAAAATTACGGGGATCAATATTAATTACGCTAACTGTATATATATATATATATATATATATATATATATATATGTAATAAAAAGTCCGTTGTCAGGGAGACGGACCCTTATCACAAATTGTTTGCTTCTCGAAGGCCACTGCGAAGGCTCGATGAGTAAATTGAAGTTATAATAAATCTTTCTTTTAAGTTAGTGACCCTCTGCGTGAATTCTTTATCCTCCGCTTACTTCTGTACCCCCGATTTTAGTGTGTATTTGATAATGAAACAGTTTGTTTGTTTAGCTTTTAATCAATAAATTGAAGTCACATTTGGCTACAAGTTCAATCTCAAATTCGAAATATAATGCGATTAAGTTCAGGTTTTTTCTTAAACTAGTCTTAACATTAGTTAAATAATTCAAGATTTGTCGTTGCCCGTCCACTACTTTCCTCGCTGTAGTTTAGGCTAACGGCTCTCAATATTCTCTCAAAAACTCTCAATATTCTCTCGTAACTCTATGTCTCAAAACTCAAATCTCACACAATAACTCTCAATTTTAGTCTTTAACGAGCAAACCCTCTCAAGACCTACTCGGAGAATTACTAGATCGCCACCCGGCCTATCACTCATTCCCGACGAAGCGCAAGATATATTCTAACGGTTTTTTCCCCACATCTGTTTACGTACTCCATCCCTACTACGTCAGAGTCCGAGGCACGCCGAAGCGAGCCCAATCAACGGAGACTAATTGGCAGGGGAGAGCGCAACTTAGGGGTTTGCGTCCTGTTGATGCGCTGTTCAAGTGCTTAAGAAAAAAAGAAAAAAGGGGGGGGAGCGTCGCACGAGTTGATGAGGACACTCGAGGTTTATCTCATGGGCTGTTTTAAACATTGAAGATAAAACATGGGGTATTATGTGAAATCAAATGGCTCGTGTATAACAAATCCGTCCCTTCCAAAAAAAAAAATGTATTGATTCCATGAGGGAACTTGAGGCCGAACGAAAGACTTCAATGGTCCGTGAATACGGAAAGATAAATGCTCCGTGAGAAGAAATGCTTTGTAGTGGAGAGGCAACTCTCAAAACATGGAAGAAAAGTCATTTAGGTTTACCTACTGCATTAGTATTCATAGTTACGACAGAATTACAGGAAATTTAAATAAAACGTCTATATATAATATATACAATAATAATGATGGTTGTACTAGTAGTGGAAGCGACAAGAGCAAGATTATAGAAGAGCGTGAAAAGAAATGCTATATACATGAAGACGTAGGGAAAATGCGAGAAAGAAAAGGAGGAAAAAAATAAAAATAGATATTCAGGAATGACCTGTTCATTAAAATTAAATTAGAATAAAAGGTATAAAATGACATAAACTTCTTCGCGCCCAGCGGTAAATGTGGGATCTTAACAACTGTTTACATACTCTTCGAATCATTATGAGAACAGCGTGGGCATAAAAATGTAAGCATTTTAGAGTATACACAGGAACAGAGACCTAAAATATTTATTAACTCACTGTACAATGGATATTTCATTAAAGGAGAGGATAGTTTTAGGAAAAGAAATACATAGTAGGAGGATTTATATTATATGGGGTGATTTCTAATTGCTGAAGGTTGTATAAGGGGAATGCCCTTCGCCCATTTAATGGCTGAGAACTGAGCAGCACTTAATGTTGCTTATCTGTTCTCATTTATTTCATTGTAACATCGTGAACAAGATATTTACTGGGTGAAGCCAATTTATTTTTTCTTAATTAGGGGTGGAAAGGGATAACTAAATTAATTTTACATGACGCGAAAACACTCTGTGTATTGAAACTTTGCATACTAAACCGAAAGACGAAAGCCCACATTACGAGGGCCTACATTATTAGTTAACTGAATGAAATTATATGAATTTATAGTTTGCAGTATAATTTAGTTATCAGGTAGGGTCAGCAATTAGTTCAAATGCAAGCGCTTCACCCGCATCGTCAGCATAAAAACAAGTTGGTTAGCATCCGGTCTTTATTTACAGAAAGTTGCTTTCGAGAGACAACTTTCGCAATCTCGCTTTATGACGAAGGACGATATTACAAATCATAGTGATATTATAATTGCAGGGTGTCTCAATATACATGCAACCCATGTCACTGCTAATAATTCTGCCAGTATTAATGTTCTCGTTCTATTTTCTCAGATTTGAAGAGAGGAGACGATAACAACTAATAATTATCAATCAAAATGCCTTGGACAAAGGAGGAAAATTTTTTTTGCGTCACTACTTATTTGGAGACGAAATCATTCAAAACTGTGCAAGCGAAATTTCGCAGGAAGTTCAACTTCAACAATTATCCCCAGAAAAGCCAAATTTATCGTTGGGCACACAATTTCAAGCCACAGGATCAGTAAACAATCTCAACAAGAAAGCAGAAACACCCAGATCTGGCAGGAAGGTGACTGCAAGATCACCTGACAATGTGAATGCGGTGAGAGATTCTGTCGGAAGGAGTCCGAAAAAGTCAATTCGAAGACGTTGCCAAGATCTGGGTCTTTCACGTGCGTCAGTGCAAAGAATCTTGATCAAGGATCTTCAGCTGTACCCATACAGGATCCAGATCAAGCATAAACTCACACCAGCTGACATGGCAAAACGTGTTGTGATGTGCCGGTGGTTCGAGAACAAGATCGAAGAGGATCCTGACTTTCTTGATGATGTTTGGTTCAGCGACGAAGCACACTTCTTGCTCAGTGGGTATGTCAATAGCAAGAACAATGTGTTCTGGGGCACACAAGCCCCAGACGAGGTGCTTCAGAGGCCCTTGCACTCTGTGCAGGGTGTCAGGGTGATTGACAACTTCGCTCGTCGGCTTCAAGTGTGTCTGCAGCGCAACGGCGGTCATTTGGAACATGTGCTCTAATAAATGTGTCCTTTGATCTAGAGACCTCAAATCTTCAGTTTTTAATTGTTATCATATCAGCTTCCAGGAAATGTAATCTTTTTTGGAGTTTATTTTCTGAGTAATAAATTATTATCATGTCAATGGGTTCCATCTATTTTGAGACACCCGGTATAATGATATTATTATAATGATATTATTATTAGTATAAATGATGAGTTAACACGCTTTTATGATAATGAAAGGAAAGTCATACAGCAGGAGGAAATTGGAAATATACAGACGTAGGAACTTATAATTGCATAGATATCATTTCAGTAAGGCACGTAAATCGAACACGTATTGCTAATTATTTATTCATTAAGCACTGTTCACTGACGGAAACTTCAATGATTTAATTTACATAAGCACTTATTACTAATTGTCAGTTAGTTACGCACTAACTACCGAATAAAGTTATTAATTTAGCAATTCAATTCTACCATGTAAATTTAATTCAATGAATGAAACTACCTTCATTCGGTCGTTTTTTCGTAAGCATTAAAATTGGGGAAAAACACTAAGGGGCCAGATGGGAGAAACGGTTTAAGTCTTAATTACGGGAATGCCCCATTTCCTCGTAGCCAACGTTAGATAATGATTCCGGGATCCGGTATGACCGGACAGCGCTCGGACTCACTGGCGCAAAACGAAGTCGGTGAGGGGGGCTTCGAGGGGGCGTAGGTGATCGGGTCATCGGAATTTCTTCCGGGGAAATAGGGACCTGGACCTCCAATCGGGCCGATGGCACCGGTGGAGGATTCCGGTGACAGCATTTTTTCCGGGTTGCGATTCCGACGACGGCCATTCCCAGTATGAGACATAGGGTGAGGGTGGAGTAAGAGACAATGGAAGACATTCCTTCGTCCTGTTTCTGGAGAGTGACCTTTCTTAGATACCTGGTTACGTCCCGAAGGTCGACTCCCTTGGACAGGGAAGCATTGAAGTGGTGAAGAGCTTCCCTCGTAAATGAGGAGTTCACGATGTAGGTGATTTCGAAATCACTGGGTGGCTTGGGAAGATGGGTCTCTAGCGTGAGATTACGAGGGTCGGAGAAGAGGGAGATGGATGTAATTCTCCGATGATCCGTAAAGACGCTGCATCCTTCGGAAGAGTGAAAAAACCCGTCTTGGAGACTCGCAATTCCTGTTCTTCCGTCTTCTGTCCTTGACACCGGAGCATCAGGGCGATCTCTCTAGGCACGCTGTAATAAATCCCGTGATGTTGTCGGACGAGTACCGGTGAGAAGTCCTTCCTCAAAACCCGGTGGCAAGTGGTCAAATTCATTTCTCCCTTTGTCTGAAAAAGTCTGATTAGGCATTCTTCGGACCCCTTCGAGAAGATGAACGTGGGCGAGCAGCAATGGTAAACGCCTTCCACAGCCGAGCAATTATTCCAGATCCTCGAATTTGACGTAATTTAACCGATCCTGGCTTACTCCGAGGTAACGAGCATCCGGGAGGATGTCTGAGTAGAGGGCTTCCTTATTTATCCAGACCGGCAGGTGAGACACTAGGAAGAGTGTCATTGGTGATTCTATGGCCTTCAAAGGCACGAAAATCAGGATTCGTAGTTCTTCGGGGTTGACCTTTCTCAGTCGGGTGTGACTGACCTCGAAGTACAGGGGGATGGTGGCTTCGTTCAGGATGTATGGCAAGAGCCGGCCCACCTTGGGCTCAATGCCTTTTAGGACCCTTAGGCAGAACGAGTGGTCAAGCAAGAACGAATCCAAACGGCCTCTGTTTGCGTTGACCAACGCCGTTTTCAACCGGGTGAGCCTTAAATAAAGACCTTCAGTGTAGGTTGAAAGGCTGTGTGCCAGGATGCCCAGAAAGGTGAGGTATTTTTCTTCCTTCATTTCTTTCTCCAGGCTGTTTAAATATACTCCCACTGTGTCCTGAAAAGACTTCACATTCGAGGTAAGGAGTTGGACGTACTTCTTCAGGTTGCTGATGTCGTACACCGTGGCGTTTAACAGGGTAATGTGGGAATTTAGGCTGTCGGCGATGGACTTTTCATTGGACTCGATTAACTGGACGCGACGGACCACGGCTTCAACCGAGTCCTGGTTGGCGGATCCAAAGGCGAAATTTAAAAATCTGCCGACAGCGTCAACGAGGCCTCTCTTTGTCCTTGTTACTGCTTGGGGTTTGGAGGGGCGTTCTTGGTTTAGGGTGGCGACGAAGGCCTTTACCTCGCGCGTGGTGGAGGTAATCTGTTCTCGAACACTGCGAAGAGTGTCCACTAATATACCTAGCTCCTGCATTGTTTCATTTGGGGTTCTGCTTTTTAATTTCCTCATTCGTCCTTTTTGTTGCTCCAGTCGTGCTTGCTCGCGGCGGCATTGAGATATTAGAGAGTCCATTTTGCTGCCCAAAAATAGCAGGCTTTGATAGTAGGGTTTCATACTTAGACGTACGCTAAAAGTGTACGTGGGGCCTTGTAAAATTAGGGGGCCCATTGGTCGAAAGAGGACTCCGTGACTGGAGAGGGCCTGCGTCCCGACTTGCATCACGCAGAAGGTTAAGAAGACGGGGATCATGATTAAATTCAGGAGCAATTTCGTTAAGACAAAACAAAAATATTTTATATGAGCAAAGATAAACAAGAAAATTCCTTCTTTCGAAATCTTAATGAATTCTTTTTTATAAAATTTCCACTCGATTCCCGTAAGCTCAATGAATTAAAGAGAACTGATTCGGACGTGCGAAACATGCTATCTTATCATGTTACCATTTCCGGCCTAGGCATTCACGCTAACCTCTTTCTCATGACTATTTTCCCGTTAAACTTCTGAGTCAGACGCTACGATATTAGAATGAGAAATATAATATAAAACATTTTAGAGACGATATGCAGTAAATAACCTGAAAAATGTATACTATATGAAAAAAAAAATATAAAATATGTATAGTTATATGAACATTGTTAACTCCAAACCGGAATCATACCTTTCAGTCAACCCTCCGAGAGGGGGAGGGGGGATTAATTTGATTATATATTGAATGGTAAAAGATTTGTTAAAAGGAAAGAACATCTTTCTGTATTGTCTCGGGGAAGAGTTTAACCCATTTGTTCCCTTTGGTTTAATTAGTTTGTTTGTGTTGTTTATTCGTTAAGCCGCCTTATAAACTTTAGCCGTAAAGGTCATTCTCCTAACCCAGCAATCAGGAACTTTAAATGAGTTCTGGCGGTCTACCTGCGTGCGACCACAGACTGTCCGTTTCCGAATACAGGCTGCGGAAGCGGCGCGGTTCGTTGGTTACTTCCCCTTTTCCTTTCGTGTTCATATGATTGTGTTCATTTTTCTGGTGTGTGTAATTCGCTTCGCCTGTTTCCTCATCTTCGGTTGCAATTTCAGTCTTGTTTAATTTTCTCTTCTTTTGTTCAATATAGTCCTTAAGAACGGTTTTTAATCTATTTCTTTCTTCTGGGTCTAATTTAGGATTTTTTACAAATTTTCGTACTTCCCTTCTTTCCTGCTCTACAGACTTAGGGGGTAACAAGAATTCGCTCATCATTTCCCTGTTATAAATTTCCTCTGAAATTCCATCTTCAAACCATTTACGCTCAGGGTTCATGACTCGATTGATCTCCTTTTCACTCACTTCTTTCTTTAGTTCTTCGCTGTTAGAAGAGCATTCGTTTGGCGCGCTACAGGGTTTTTTCCCTCCGCAATCGCAGTATCGTAAAACTTCTCCCGCCAGCTTTGTCCTTTCTCCCGTAACTTTAACTCTATCGTTGGCGGATTCATTTCGCACGATAACGGATACATTCCCTTCTTCGTTCACGCAAACCAGTTGCGGTTCTACACTTAGGTTTAAAGGGGTTTCTCTCGCCTCTACGATTAGAGTGGATCCCTCCTTCAACGGGGAAGGAGTCCGTACTTCTAAAATTGCTCCAGCTAAAGGGGCAATGGAAGTGGATCCTCGTTTTAATAGGAGAGGGAGGTTATTTACTTCTTTTCTCTCCGCGTTTTGGTCTTCTTGGTTTGGGGCTCTCATCAATTTCGTAATCAAGGGGATTTGTATCTCATTTATGTAAGCCACAAACCTCGTGCCTTTACCTGCAATATGTATGAAGTTTGCTCGGATGAAATCCGCCCCTAAAATAAAGTTTAATCCCTCAGGCAATTCTTTAACGAGTAACGCAGTAAGATCATATTTCTCGCACTCAATGCCTATTTTTGTTTTTATTTGTCCCATGGTGGTCAGGACTTCGTCATTTACCGCCTTACAACTACGGCTAGTCATTTCGACTTGGGGTCGAAATCCCACAGCGTCAATTAACGCTTCTCTCACTAGACAGACATCAGCACCTGTGTCGAGTAACCCCCAAAGACACAATGCCACCCAAGGTCACACGGATGACGGGGTATTGGAACACTCGAGTAGTGTGTATGGGACCGTTCACATTCAAAATTTTTTCCTCAGCACTCTTCATCGTTTATTTTAACCCGGGTCTCTTCCCAGGGGCATTCATTCGAGGGAGATACCTCAGTTATGTCTTTTCCACTGAATTCAGTCATTTCCTGTATAGCCAGTCCCTCCGCGTCCATTATCACGGTATTTTCCTCACTCGTTTTTAATTCATTTTCGTAATTTACATTTTTGTTCGCCGGATTCAAACTACTTCCGTTCCCACAATATAGACACGAATCACTCTTCGTCCTATTATGTCTCATACGTACGTCACAAGAATACATATTATATACTCCATTTACCCATTTCGTTTCCGGTGGGGGATCAAGCTACCTGGGGTCTATAGTGTTCTCATTTATCGCACAGTCATGTAACTTGCTCTCGGATTTTGATTCATGCATTCCTTCTATTTCCCTCTCATTTAATGCGAACATTTCGTACATTTTTCTCGTACACACCGCTATCGTTCTCACCGCATCTGTGTTCTTCGACTGAGGCTTTACCTCCAAGTCAAGGTCACTTTCTATCATTTCCTCACACTCGTTATCAGGTGTGCATGAGGCAGACTCCACTCTCAAGGTCAGATTCTTCTGCAGACACGCTCCGTCCTCTCGCACCGTATATGCACTTTCAATATCACTCGTTTCACAGACATTTAAACCCTCCTCTTTTGTATCATCATTTATGCTGCGTCTTTCATTTCTTTCACTCATTTCATTCATCTCTTTTGCTTCCTCATTCTTGCATGTTGTCCTCTCTTTCTCATTCCATTCGTTTACTTTCACTTTCTCACTTTTATCTCTTCTGTCCCGGTCCCTGCCTTCGTCTTCTTTTTTCTTTACTAATATCTGCTTTAATTCAAGTTCTTTTGTCTTGTGTTTTACTTCTTCCTCCTCCTTGAATGACACTCGACGGGGGGAAGGATCCCTTTCGTTTGAGGGGTCATTTCTTCGGGGCCACGGAGAATTATCTTGCCCTTTTTCCCATTCTTTTTCTGGGCGTCTTCCACGGTTAGGTTCTCTCTCCTTATCGTATCTCCAATATGGTGACGGACTTCGGTCCGTTCTTTGGTCAAGATACCTGCCTCTATTTCTGTTGGGGGAGGGGTAACTTCCGTCTCTCCTGTCATAAGCGGAGTAGTCCCTTCTTCTTCTTGGTTCATAGGCTGACGGTGAACGGTACCGATTCTCATACCTGTTGTCGTATCTGGGGTTACCCTCATACCTGTTTTCGTATCTGGGGTTACCCTCATACCTGTTATCGTATCTGGGGTTACCATAGTTATCTCTGTTTCTCTCATACGGCGAGAAGTTCCGTCTTCTCGAATATTCGGAAGGGGAGGAGTACCTACTTCCTCTTCTTTCCTAGTCTTCGTACCGTCGGCCTCCTCCTGGAGTCCATTCCCCCCGATAATTTCTTTCATTCTCTCGCCTATAGCTCTCATCCCTTTCACGCACCATTTCACTCTCCTTCAAAGTCTTCATTCCTTCAATCAGGGGGCACTGACTAGCTTTGTGTCCCCTCTCCTCACATAGAAGACATCGAACGTGATTATCCAGGCATTATTTGGATGGAACTTGGGTGCATTTCTAGTGTTATCAGGGACCGTATTAACGTGTGGATCGGGGAAGCCTGCATTGGGGGAATACAAGTGAGGATGCATTGGATAGAAAGGGGAAACATAGGGATGAGGGAAGAGGGTAGGGAGTGGTTGCTGATACATGGTTGGGACGGATTCCTTCTTGGCCAAGAGGCATGTTCTCGAATGAGATCGGCCAAAACTCGACCGATTTTGAATCTCTAAAAATTGTTACAAACGGGTTTGGATCCGGATTAGTCTCAAACTCGAGTCTAGGGGAACCGATTGGAAGGAAAGGTATTCTATTTATATCAAAATTTGGGGGAAAGAAATGAACGTTTGTTGGGGTTAATTTAGGGGAACTTCCCGCTATAGGGAGGCTCTCCACTTGTCCTCTGAAACCTCTCGCAACACAAGATGGGTCGCTTACCTCTCTTTCCGCGTTGGTGGGAAAGTTTATTCCTCCTGCTGCTTGGTGTCCAGTAGTGTGTATTTGATAATGCAATAGTTTGTTTGTTTAGCTTTTAATCAATAAATTGAAGTCACATTTGGCTACAAGTTCAATCTCAAATCCGAAATATAATGCGATTAAGTTCAGGCAGGTTTTTTCTTAAACTAGTCTTAACATTAGTTAAATAATTCAAGATTTGTCGTTGCCCGTCCACTACTTTCCTCGCTGTAGTTTAGGCTAACGGCTCTCAATATTCTCTCAAAAACTCTCAATATTCTCTCGTAACTCTATGTCTCAAAACTCAAATCTCAGACAATAACTCTCAATTTTAGTCTTTAACGAGCAAACCCTCTCAAGACCTACTCGGAGAATTACCAGATCGCCACCCCGGCCTATCACTCATTCCCGACGAAGCGCAAGATATATTCTAACGAGTTTTTCCCCCGCATCTGTTTATGTACTCCATCCCTACTACGTCAGAGTCCGAGGCGCGCCGAGGCGAACCCAATCAACGGAGACTAATTGGTAGGGGAGAGCGCAACTTAGGGGTTTGCGTCCTGTTGATGCGCTGTTCAAGCATTTAAGAAAAAAGAAAAAAGGGGGGGGGGAGCGTCGCACGAGTTGATGAGGACACTCGAGGTTTATCTCATGGGCTGTTTTAAACATTGAAGATAAAACATGGGGTATTATGTGAAATCAAATGGCTCGTGTATAACATATATATATATATATATATATATATATATATATATATATATATGTCATACGGGACGACCGTCATACGAAATATTAATTAAAACTGAAATAATTACGATGAATGTTATACACAAGTACGCCCTATTCTTGATCTTCTACAAGAGCAGGTGCTAGCCTATATCTTAATGATTGACGCGAGAAGTAGCCTAACCTTTCATACGCCCCTAAGTAATTGCCCAAAACATGGAAAAATATAAATTATAATTTTAAAACAGTCAGTCTTTCCAATTAAAAGCGCTCAGATGCACTTTCGTTACATCTCGCGCTTGCTGATTGCCCATGTACCTTCCGAGCTAACATCTCACATCCGTTTCGAGTTTTGAGATAGGAACTCTTGACTGTGGGAATCACAAATTCTCTTGGTCTTACGGTGACTCACCACTCTGACGTATGTGAGAGTGGATTCCTTCCTATATAAGGAGGGGTCCAGCCAGTGAAGGACAGATTCTAGATTCTGAGTAGCTCTCAGCCAGACTTTGGGTAGAGCTCAACTCACCTGGGTCTCCGCGGATAACGAGGGTGCGAGTTACCTCGTATGCATTAGTTTTGCTTCGAGACGATTTTAGAACGAGCTTAAGGGTAGTAATTCTTAGAAGGAAATCGTTCTTCATTTTATCGCGGGCGACGAGGAGCGAGTTGCCCGTATATCATTAACTTGCTTTGTAGCGGACCTAGAACGAAGCACAGAGGTTGCTTTCAAGAAGAGGGCCGTCTGATTTTGAATTAACGTAACTTGCCCCTGGGTGAAGGGTAAATTTCACCTACTTCAATTAGGGAACGAGCTTCGTATCGGAATATCGGTATTGATGATCTGACTGAAGGAAACGCCAGCAGACTTAGTTCGTTTATTTCTACGTGACCTTAATTGTCACGTCTAAACTTCAGAATAACTCAATTAAAGCCCGGTGAACTTAATCTAAATATGACCTTGTGAACTCAAAAGTTAACCATTTATTATAAACTCTCGCCTGTAATCCGCTTATTTTAACTTCATTAAAAAGCCTAAAATTAAAGCTGACTCTCAGTTATTCCCATCATAATTAATCTAAACTCGACGAGTGAAACAAGGGCTAAGGAAGCTCCCTGACTCCGTAAGTGACCGGGAGGTCAGCGCACTCTGTAGACCCCCGCAGGACCGCAAAGGAGTACTCTATTGTACTTGAGGGTTAAACTCACGGCACGGGGTAACCCCCAAGTATAATATATATATATATATAAATAAATAAATATAAATTACTATTTAAGATGTATATTGATGGTTTAATTGCCTCAATTAATGGAAAATTTGGGTGTTGTATAGATAACACGAAGATAAATGACTTAGTCTACGCCAATAATATGTTAATAAGGCTTGGATTGTCTTCCAAAAATCTGCGAATAATGTACAGAGAACCATCATATCCTTTTAATGTCATAAAACCAAAGTTGGGAAATTCCAGCCCAAAAGCCCAAATCAGTCGGTTGATATTAGTTTCAAAATGAGAAGTAAACCTAAAGAGGAAGTACAAGAAATTAATTCTAGAAGGTTAGTGTGGGTTCGCACAGACAGGGGGCTCATAATGAAAATTACATTTATCGATTGAATTAAACAATATACGAGGGCCACTCAATATATTTTGCCCCACCTTTTTTTTTTTTCCAAGTTTCCTTGTAAGTTCCAGAAATTTTGTACAGAAGTAGTTACATACCTTTTTTACAAGTATTTAGTTTTCCACATAGTCTCCATCCTTTCCACGGCTTTCCTCCACCTCGAAAAAATGACCTTTATCCCTTGCTGGTAAAAGTCCGCTGGGTTCCGTTGGAGCCACCTTTTAAACTCCTCAACAACCTCATCGTCACTCTGAAACTTTCTTCCACGAATAGCATCCTTCATTGGCCCAAACAAATGGAAGTATGAAGGTGCCAGATCCGGGCTGTATGGAGGGTGGGGTAACACAGTCAAGCGCATTTTTGTGATGGCCTCTCTTGTTTGCAAACTGTTGTGTGGTCTTGCGTTATCGTGCAAAAGAAGGACGTCTTCCAGTTTACACTCGCTTTATACGTCTCTGGAGTCTCTGTAGGGAGCAATATATGCCTCTGAATTGATTGTTTGTCCTTTCTTCATAATGTCCACCAGAATCACCCCTTTCATGTCCCAAAAGATGGTGGCCATAACCTTTCCTGCAGAGGGAGACATTTTGAACTTTTTCTTGCGAGGGGAGTCTGCGTGATGCCACTCCATGGATTGGCATTTTGTTTCAGGTTCAAAGTGGTATATCAAGTCTCATCCCCAGTCACAATTCGTAAAAGGAAGTCATCCCCTTCTGTCTCGTATCGAAACAACGACTCAGAATCAATTTCTTTTCTTTGGACTTTGTGATCTTCAGTCATTTCGCGAGGAAAAAACCGTGAACACACTTTTCAGTATCCCAGTTGCTGAATTATCGTATTCACACTTCCTTCACTAATTCCTAGCTCCAGTGATAGCTCCATGTATGTGACGCGCCGATTTGATCGAATGATGCTGTTAACACGTTGCATAGTGTGATATGTCACAGCCGATGCCGGGCGACAGCTGCGTGGCTCATCATCGAGGCTGGCTCTCTCTCTCTCTCCTGTGATCTCACACGTTTAGACCAGCGTCCAACTGTGCTTCGATCAACAACAGCATCTCCCTAAACGCTTTGTAGACGTTTGAGAATATTTCCAACTGTTTCCTTCTCTGAGGTTAAGAACTCGATAACAGCTGTCTGTTTACGACGCACATCACTGTCAGACGCCATTTTCGAAACTGCGTTAACCATTGGTTTTATACAAGGGCGTTTAAAAGTGTTTTTATACAAGGAGGGGAAGTTCAAACTGGAAAAATCTGGTTATGTGAATACAGAAAGTTCAAACTTACGACCCAAAAGACATTTCAACCCCATGGCCTTTTATTTAGCTAAGAGAAAAGGGTGGGGGAAAAATATATTGCGTGTCCCTAGTATTTTACTAAACAATAATAAAAATTGACTTGCTTACAATAAAAAACATAATTTCGCGAAAAACAAAAGTACTTTCATTGTAATAGCCCATGCTGGCTTTCTAGGGCTAAGTATTTGGGTTAAATCACTAACAACCCCTTGAGTGATGACTCAGATATAAAAAAAAACAATATGGAAACCTCTGTGCTAAAGCAAACATGATTATAAGTAACTTCCGATTCTGTACAGTGTGTTTCATTATAGTCGGTTATGAGATGAGATAAATCTTCAAGCTGCTTTTGTAGTGTGTGCGTGTTTGTGTGTGCCCAAATACATACACATCCAATACATATATATAAATATGTACATATACAAATGATCGAGGAAAAAGTTAGCGAGATTGTTAATTTATGAAGGTAACAAAACTGTCAAGATTTTAATCTTCATTGCCGTAGACAATAAAACCCAAATTCATGAAGCATCTCTCAAAATTTAGTGGAATAGTGAATTTAAAATAAGTGAATAAGTGTAGAAGGCTCAATGGCACTAAATTTGTATTAAACTACTCACATGTAATGTGGTGGTGAATTGAATAGAGATAAGTTATACGGTATGCTACTCACCGAATTGTTCATTCTTACAAGTCATGCTTGTCGGACCACCTTAGTCTTACAGCTTAAAGTGGAATGCGAACCACACCCAACCACGGGCCTAAAAAATTACAAAGTCCTCGCTCGGATTTGAACTCATGGTCTCCCAATCAGCATCCCAGCGTAGTTTAGTGGTATTTTGTATATATATATATATATATATATATATATATATATATATATATATATATAGCGGACAGCCAGCCAGAAATAGACTAACCAGTAGACAGACAAATTCTTCCTTCCACGCCATCATCAAACATTCTTGGAAGACACACGTGGTCAAGGAATCAGAAACAATGAAAACGTCTCTTTCTTCCCAAAAGGCGCGAAAGCAAGCCATTATCAAGGACGCGTGGGCGGAGTTTCAAGAAATGCCCGCGAATGTTTCCCGCGTCACAGAGGTTATATAAGCGAGTTTCCACTGATACACTCCTCACTCTCACTCTCAACTCACTTGCTCTCCACCTTCACGAGCAGAACTCGTCACGTCAACCGCCCTCCGGCTCCCGCCGGAGGAGTGGCCTGCTGTTCCTTCAAGGCCTTCGATCTATCATCCAGTAAGACCTTCCGCCGTCAGCCTCCAGAAGCACTTCTTTGAAGCCGAGCGCCGTTTCGATTACAGCCGGCTTGTCCCTCAAGCATCATCTCAACTCTACACGAAGCGAATCAACACTTGAGGCGACAGGCGCCCGTTCAACTAACTTCAATGGGACGGTCAGCATCACCTCGGGCCTACAGTCTACAAGGTCAGCCTTCAAGTATCTCTTCATCTACAGAGATATTCAGCATCTCAGGCTTACGTCTGCAAGATCACCTTCAAGCATCTTCTCCATCTCAAGAGGCCAACCGACACGACCAACGCTTAGTCAACCAGCTTCAATAGGACGGTCAACGACACCTCGAGCCTACAGTAATAGGTTCACCCTCAACACATATTCAACAGAGGTTTTCATCGTCCCGGTAAGCTAAGTGCATCTTTTCTAAGTAACTCTCGTGAAGCCTACACCAGCCTACCCCCGAACGGTAGGCTATACTCCCAAAGTGTGTAATTAAGCGTTCCAACTGACTCTCGTTAAAGAACGCAGTAGGCCTATTTCCCAATTCAAGTGTCATACCAAAACCGTAATCGTGTAGCATTTGCTATTGTGTTCATTCATATAAATACTTTACAGCCGTTTATTTTATGTGATAGATTTGAGTATTCTCTTACTGAAGGCCTAATTCATTTACGGTGGACCATCTTAGTACATCCCTTCCAATTATCATTAGGCCACAGCATCTTGTTTCTATGTCCCATTTCGGCGTAATCACTTAGCATCCTATAATTGCCTTTATATAAATGATATTCGTGTAAGCCTTTGTATAAATGACATTCGTGTAATCATTGTCATAGCATTTCTCCCAATTATCATTAGGCTCCAGCATCTTGTTTAGCAGTCCACTTATGCGTAATTCTAGCCTACGTAATCCATTTACAGTGTACCAATTTAACGTGCATAATTTCCATTATCATTTGGCTGCATCATTTATTCCATGTTCATTCATGCCTAACCTTCAGCCTACATAATCAGTGTTACGTATTCTATTCAGTGTACCAAAACGTATGTGCATAATTTCTATTATCACTAGGTTTCATATTTCATGTTGTGTTCCATTTTGCATGCCATTAGCCTCTCATAAACGAGCGTATTTCTTAGCAATTGATCTGTATAGTTCCTTTTATTTACTAATCCTCAGTCAGACTTTTCCATAATACAAATGCCGTTATAGAATTGTTAAGCGTGGGTGTAATCCAAGCTGGTGACCTCGAAGCAATTCGTGTCACTCAGAAATATTATAGTAGGCCTACTCCATTAGCCACCTTCAACCGATGATACTGTAGAACATCATAAATTGTTAACCCAGCCTGTCATTAATACTCAATCATTGCATCAATTAATCACTAGCATTACATTAATCATTATCACCTTAAACGGCTAAAACCGGGCCCACTATATATGTATATATATATATATATATATATATATATATATATATATATATATATATATACAGGGCTATTTAAATAGATTCATCCGATTTCAACTGAGAATACTTCCGTACCTATCAACCGTGCATCAACTGGGCATACACCACATGAAAGAGGAAATCTCCGAGTTTTACAAGATCACCGCGAGAGGGCTCTAAAGTCACGCTGTGGCCTAGCCTAGCAAGAAACAGTCAGTGTGAAAATGGCGTCCGCACAGCAGAAGGCGTTTTGTGTGTTGCAGTTTCCGAGCTGTAAATCGGTAGTCACAGTGCAGCGTGAGTTTCGTCGACGTTACAGAACAGATCCACCGGGTGCTCAGAGCATCCGTCGGTGGTATCGGCAGTTCGAGGAAACAGGATGCCGTAGAGTCAGTGACAACGGACATGCTGGAGCGAGTATGGGAGGAATTCGACTATCGTGTCGACGTTGCTCGTGTAACTCGGGGAAGTCACATGGAGCATTTATGAGGTGAGAGACAAAATTTGGACAGTTTTCCTTTTGGTTGATGTATCACAAATCACTCTGTATTTGTAACATTAAAAAATATTCTCATTTGAAATCAGGTGAATCATTTTGAATAGCCCTGTATATATATATATATATATATTTATTTATTGGCAAATTAATGTATTGGTTATTAATCTGATATAGTTGTTGTTATTATCGGTAATATTATACATATATATATATATTATATATATATATACACGATACTTGGTGCGAAAGCAGTCCCTCTTAGTGCGTTTATGAGCTGGGAAAAAGAGGTTGAAAATTTAAAGATCTTCATTGTCATTAAGAACTCAAAGATTTATAAGCAATAAGGTACTTTTTTGGTTATTTGTATAATAGGGATGTTTGGTCGATGGGTTTACAGTTGAATGTGTATTTGACAGATGTTTTAGTACAGCTATGATTAGCCGCTCACTTGTTACGTCATCTCTAATGTATGATTTCACTGAGGTTAGCTGATGTCATTTTTGAGGAGAAACCCTGTAAGTAGATAGGGCTTTGCACAATTAAAGTACTCATTAGCCTGCATATGTCTCTATGAAAGAGTTGTTTTGCACTCTTGATTGTGAAAGCCTGTAATGATAGAATACTAAAACATTAATTTTGAGAATGTTACGCTGACGGAGCGACTGAGAAAATGTAAAGACAACATAATTTATTATGTGAATTATTGTGAAAAGCCTTTAATTTAGAGGGAAAAAAATTAACTTTGTGTATATTAAGGTTAGATTTGTTTCTTTTAGTTCAGACTTGAAAATTTGATGATTGCGATATATATATATATATATAAAGTGTGTGTGTGTGTATATATATATATATATATATATATATATATATATATGTTAACAGGTTTGGTAAACTGTAATAAGTTTTTGTTGAAGGATGTGAATCAGTTTAAACTAGCAAGCCCTCCACTTTCGTAGAAATATATAAATACTTTTTTGTAGACTTTTTTATTACAAGGGTGGCTTTTGAAGTGAAGGAGCGAAAAGGGCAAAGTATGAATTAAAAGAGCATTAATAAATAAAAAGAAGAGAGTGGGTGAGCGGGCACAACTCTGAGAAACACCTCTGTTAATAGCTTTAGGAGAAGAACAGTAGCCATCTACAACTGCAGCTATAGTTTGGCCAGTAAGGAAGTTAGAGATGAAGGCACAGATAGAAGGAGAGAAACCGTGGGAGAGACAGTTTGACAATTAAAGATTTGTGCCAGACTCTATCAATAGCTTTTGATATGTCTAACGCAATAGCGAAAGTTTTGCCGAAATCCCGAAAGGAGGATGACCAACAGTGAGAGAGATATGCAAGAAGATCACCAGTAGTGCGTCCCTTGTGGAATCCATACTGACGATCTGAAAGAAGATTGTGAGAAGAAAGGTGTGTAAGGATCTTCCTATTAAGGATAGATTAAAAAATTTAGAAGGGCAAGAAATCAAAGCATTTAGACATTTGTTGGAGGGTTTAGAGCGGTCGCTTTCTTTCGGGCAGGCTGAATGAAAGCGAACTTCCAGCAGGAAGGAAAAGTACTAGATGAGAGACGAGGAAAGATAAATTTTTAATGTGTTCGTTCCTCCCTAACCAGAAATTTAACATCAAATAAAACTTATGTGAAAGATAGAGAGCTGTCATTTAAAGTTAAGCGCCTTCAAACCTAATTTCATATATATATATATATATATATATATATATATATATATATACATTAATGTAGGCTCACAGAATTCTGAACTCGCAGGCATCTCACATGATGTTCAGATTTTTCATTTCTGAAATCTGAATTTTTAGCGAATCAGCATTCCAATTTGATTGTATCTATAACTATAACGTCTGGATGTTTACCTAACTAACTGTTTATCGATGGTCAGGTAGATAGATAAAATGAGGTGATTTGGGTGATAGTTAATATGTTTTAAGTGAAAATTTTCATTTGATACGTTGATTGTTTTTTGGTAATTTAGTCGTAATGATGGTGATATCATAATAAAAACCCACTCTAATAGACAAAGTTTATTTCCACAACAGTTTCGATGCCCAATGGCATCCTCTTCGGGTGGATTCGTTTTTCTGTATCCACCCGAAGAGGATGCCAGTGGGCATCGAAACTGTTGTGGAAATAAACTCTGTCTATTAGAGTGGGTTTTTATTATCATATTTTGACCTTCACGTAGAAAAAAGTGGTTTTTTGCATTTATGGTAGTGATATCGTTGTTGGTTAATATTTGTAAGTTAGTACACGATGTACGAACTGCCTTTTGTGTTTATTAAAGAGTTATCATGTTTGTACGCTCATGCATTAGACAACCGTTGGATACATTTTGGTGTTTCAGATATACTACATACCAACATCGGTGTAGTGAATGCTCACCTAGACAGCTATGTAGAAATGAAAATAAGTTTTAAACTACTGTTACTACTACTACTACTACTACTACTACTAATGATAATAATACTAATACTAATAATACAGGTTCCTCCTACCCCCAACTTCTAACTTGCATCAGATGAATGGTGTATATTCTGTTGAAGAATGAGTAGAAATCAACCACAGACACAAGTAAGAAGTCATATATATATATATATATATATATATATATATATGACGGGTCCCGCGTCTTAAGGTACCTAAGCGCCAAAATTAAAATTCGCCAGAAATCGCCTCTAAAGTTCAGCAATATTCTGGCAATAATATCTGTTATTAATTGAGCTAGAACGTTCATTTTTGGCTAAATTAGAGTTCTAAGTATGCTAATGAAGATGTTGATGAGTTTTTGGAATAGATTTTCATATTTTATATTATATATATATTTTTTTTTTTATTTTTTTATTTTCTTATTATGCCGAACTTTGGGTGCGATTTCTGGAACAGAATGATTCCATATTAATGTAAATCACATGTATGGCAGGTAAATAAACATTATTGAGTAAAAAATCAATGCCTTATTGCCTATTATTGGTGCAAAAATGAAAGAAATTAATAAAAAAAGAAGAAATAGCACTATCATATCTGGGCCGCAGAGCCCAGCTGGCGATAGAGGTGAAAAAAGTAGTTCGCTTCATAAGGTTTTCAACCATACTTCTAGTGTCGTAAGGTCATTATAACCCAAACCACGTGATAGAGGAATGGTGAAAATAGTGATATCCATCAAAAACACGTTTTCGCCTGTGGTGACGATTAGGTACCTTAAGACGCGCGACCACTCATATATATATATATATATATATATATATTATACATGAACATTCGCCCATCAGTACAAAGCACTGATGCAAAAACTGACCCGAGAAGCGAGATATCATTCACTCGCTGCTCACGTATTTGCCCTTCAACCAGCCTCAGTTTGTCCTTGCATTCGCTTATGAACTCCGCATGGGAATTCAGCTAACTTGAATACATAGTGCTTTGACTCTGAGAACTCTTGTGTCTCACGGTCCAACGACTAGTTGACTCATGTGAGAATGGATTCCTTCGTATATAAGGAGAATCAGATTCTAGAACAGAATTCCAAGGGTGAGATTCTAGGACAGATCTCCGCGAGTGAGATTCTTGAATAGGTCTCCGCGGGTGACAGGGTGCGAGTCACCCCGTATGGAAATAGCTTGTGCTTGAGAACCTCCAACGGGCCGGCGAGTGCCTTAGAAGAGGGTCTCCCCCTGGGTAAAGGGTGCATTTCACTCTGTAGGGAAATTACTTTATATCGGAATATCGGGTTTGAGGATCTGACTGAAGGAAGTGCCAGCAGACTCAAACATTATTTAATTTAACGTAACATTAAATGCCAATTCTAGAATTAAGAATTAAATCATTATAACTCTTATAAACTTGTGTAAAAGAAATATTTTTATCATAACCAAATCGTGTTCTGTGAAGAAATATTTGATTGTAATCCGCTTGCCTAAATTTCATTAAAGTAACTAAAATTAATCAGTGACTCTCAGTTAATCCACTCTTGACTTAGCGGAAATACGAATTAGGGAAGTATTCCCGGACTCTTAAACGAAATTAATTTTTCTATAGATATCAGTCAAGACACCAGAAGTCGGCTGAAGGGTGCATGGGGACCATCTGCACGGAGAAGAAGAAGACGGAAGTTCCACCCAGAATCACGAGATTGAGGGCATCTACCCAGGCACGATTGAGTCTGCAACGAGGATACAGGCAACAGGCGAGGACGAGACGCTAACTTCTTCAAAAGAAGAAGAAAAATCCGAGGTAAGCAAACCTGTTTGTATTGCAACCGGTTTCAGGGAACAGGAAGACAGTTTTCCTGTAGCAGGCAGCACCCGAAAAGTATCCCCTTCAGGTGTACGATTTTTCCCACCTAATTTTGATATAAATAGAATCTCTCACGTCCCTTCCTGGACACCTGCAAAATCAAGGGTGAACTCGAATTGGGAGATAGCCCTCTATTAGCGAATTTAAGAGATTTTGTGGAATTTTGGCCTTTTTCATTAGAGAAAACCCCCAGTGTTGAAATGCCAGTTAGCCAAGACAGCCGCTAAGAAAGCATAGGAACCGGGGGACGTAGCCCGTCTCCACCCTTATCTTCTCCTCTTCCCCATAGAATACCCGGATCTAGGTAATTTCAATACCCCTCTTATGCCGAGGAGGATGATTTCTCCCCCGATGAAGAAAAGAGGCTGAAACACACCGTCTAAATCTGCCCCATATTCTGTGGCACGTACGCTGAATATTTGATTGCAGCGAACTAGTGGGTAGTACGAAGTTATGTGTTCTTTCAGGACTTTACCTTCGAAATAGCCAGATTAATTCCCGAGAGAGAGAGGAATTCTGGTAAGATGCGGATTGCTTTAGCAATAAGGTGTTCAGTTCCCCCTAGTAGATTAGTGTTTGTAGGTTTTGGGAAAAATGTTAAGACCTGGACGGAGTTTTTCGACGTCTGTTCTGACCTTTATTGTCAGAACAGACGGGATGAGATGAATAGATTATTGAGTATAGAAAGGGAATGTAGGCGTCCGGATGAGTCATTTACCTCATTCGTGTACCGCATAAAGAGAGAGATCGAAGGGTTGAAACAAGACCCGGGCGAAATGGCACAAAGTATTGATGTCCCCTTTGTGATAAATAAAGTTATTCTCAATTCAGTACCTCGTAAGCTCTGGCAAAAGTATGGTGACCAGACGGAGGACGTAAACAAGAAAATTAAAAGGATCAGGTGTGATAACCGGATCATTTCTGAACCAATAACTCCTCACATGAATCCTTTAAATAATGCAAATTATTTGAGTGAGAACCTGGGGTCCCTACCATCCCCAGATCCCCAGCTCAATCATACTACCCGTCCAGTTATCAAACTCCGGCTTATTTTCAAGTGCCAAATCAGCCTTCATATTCCCCTTATTAAAACGTACACTCGCAAGTAGTATCAAACCCTCATCCATATAGTGTTTCTTTGAATCAAATGCCATATAATAGTACGCCCCCGTACGATCAATTAACCCCTCCATTTCCCTCAATGCAAAATGAATTAATAAACATAAACTCAGTACAAACGCCACAAACGCAAATACAAACCTATTTAATGAACAATCCCCGATGTTACATATGCGAAGGGACTGGACACAAGGCAAAAGTCTGTCCATTGATTGAGATAGTGAAGGCACTGGAGTTAGACAGGGGCAAAGCGCGAGAGTGTGAAAGAGAAAGCGAGAGAGATTATTATGACTATCGTCGATTCGCGTCGCCGTCTCGGCAGAATTGGAATAGAGGGAAAGAAGAAAATCGAGCGTCACGAAGATGGAGAGGCATAATACCAAACAGAAGTGACTATTCCTATGATAAGGACAGGAAACGAGACAACTACCCGGCAGACTGAGGACTGAGGCGTGATAGCTATTCCTATTATAGAGAAGACAGGTATGAAAGGTCACCCTCTCCCTATGAAAATAGGAGAGAGAGATTTCATTCACCTTATAACCAATCAAATACTCGATCCGAAAACTGGAGCAGAAGAGACTACCGACCATACGGCCAGAGGAATCGATCCCCTTCTCCTTACGTAAATCGAAGAAACTATTCTCCATATGAAAGATCAAACGAAAGGCACTGGAATGAAGAGAGAAGGTACGGAAATGAAGGAAAACGAACAGATAATTTATGGCGAGAGAAAAGGTATAGAGATCGAAGTGAGTCCCCATATGGGAATGGAAACATCGCTCAAGAACGAGATCGAGCACGATCTCCCTCTAGAAATTTGGGGAATCGCAGAATCGATTCCCCAAGGCCCAGGAGAATCGACCTTCCTCAAAATAGGGACAAATCCCCACGAAGAGTTTCCTTTAAGGAGAACGAAGATTCAAAAAACGAAAAATGACTACAGGTATCAGGCAGAAATAATCCCATAAAAGAAATAAGAAAAGAAGAAATTGAAGTAAGCGAGCCCGAACAAATGAGAAAAGAAAAACTGTATGAATGCAAGGCAAAACTATATAAATTAAATATAAATGAAAGTGATCCTGAGGCAAGAGAGAAGGAGGACACGAGCAAATCGAGAAACTGCCCGACTTTAAGCATAGGGTCTAATTTCTGACAAAAGGAAGTACAACAGAAAGAAGTACATGAAGAAATTCTCGCAACTGCCTCAGACAATCACGTGAATGTAGAGTGCGATTCAGTATCGAGTGACGAAAGCTTGAATAGGTCATCCGAAAAAGAAGCAAATGAAGATATAAATAAATTACAAAGAGAAAGAAATCGTGAGAACGGCGTTTATGAAACAAGCGCGTGTGAAAATGAGATTAAAAGTGCAATCGAAAGGCATGATTCATTGTCAGAATGTGTGAACGGAAGTATGAATGAAAATGCCGCTGTACAATTCGAAAGCTATCGTGTGAATGGAGTGTATGACATGGGCACATGGGATACTGACATTAAGGGTGCGAACGGAAGGCATGATTCATTATCTGATTGTGAGAACGGAAGTGCGAGTGGAATCTCAGACTATGTGCAAATAAAAAATGATCGTATAAATGAAACAAATGATCTCGGTACGTGTGATTTTGGAATTGCAAATATGAATGGATGGTATGACTCAAATACAAACTGTGAGAATGAAACTATAAATGATAACACGACAATGCATGAAACAAATGAGGAAGATTTAAATGAAAAAGTCATAATAATGGATGAAAACGAATTGGTCATTTGGACGGTTCACGCAAATAGCGTATATGTGGAGGAAGAGAAATTAAATGTTAATATGGTGGAGAAGACCTCTCCTCCACAAACCGCTTTACCTGATATTTGTTTGAACAAAGAGAAATCGGAAAGGAAACTTGATATAGCTGAAACTCTACTAACCCATCATGAATGTCCACGCAAGAACAGAGACAGAACGAGCCTTATAAATAACCTAAGAAAAAAAAGAAACAAGAGGAAATTTCCTCAAGAAATTAGATCTAAAGATTTAAATAATGAACCATTGAAGTACAGACGTAGAGGCATGACATAAGGCCACCAAACGACCTCACGGACGAAGAATCTTGTACATAAATAATCATAATTGCGTTTTTGCACTAAAACAAACAATTTGCATAAAGACGCTTAGTGCAGAGCTTCGCTTTGGTACAAAATTTCGCTTCATGCTTGCATAATTACAATTATAAGAAAGGAGTTCAAGTAAATGCTTTTAAAATATTAAGTTACACATTAAAATAAATAGTTTGGGAAGGATAAAGAATAAACCGCAAAGAGATAGAATGTAGGCATTCAGAGGAAAATGTAGGCGATATAGCACTCTGGCTGACACAAACATAAAAAATCACGCCATAAATAAAATTTATAAGAAAGACGATTCCTAAGTAAGTTCGTTTTAGAATTGCTGAGGTGACACAAGAAGGAATTAAGTGTATAATTTAGTTAGTAAAATTTTTTAGGAAATTGCTAAAAAATTAATTTAAATTAACTATAGTATTGCCAAATTAATTTAAATTAAATATAGTATTGCCTAATTAACATTTCTCATTTAATATTACCCACTCCCTATATTGGAAAAATGAAAAATTATCAAGGCTTCCTGCTGAGGGAAATAATCACCCTTCTCCTGTCACTGCGCGCTTTCCAAGTAGGGGCGCGAATCCTTTCCAACAACGAAGTCTTGTTCAAACCATTGGATCACTAGTACCTTATGGTTCAGTCTACAACGTCCATCTACTCCTAATCCTGAATTTACATTTATTAAATGCACTAAATTAATAAGTTTATTCATCAATGCAGCCCAAAGCAGGTGACGCAGCCCTCGACGTTACTCTTCCCCGACCGTCAGGACCACGACAACCCCTGAAGTCGATGAGCTTTCATCAAGTTCCCTTGAAGAGACCCCGATTCTCAGATCACCGACACCATCGGGAGGAGTACCTACCAACGCTATTGCCGATCAGAAGCGACACAAAACCTTGGTGTAAAGAAGACCTTACGGAAGACCACCGGAATATCGTTAAGAGAAATCCTCCAACAATGAAGCTAAGCTAACATTCAGCCGAATTAGTCGGTCTAAATAAAATGTAAACTCTTTATTTTTATCAGATTCGTCAGCCAGACTCTGTACTGAACGGACGCATTTCCTGAGCTCTCTGATTTTGCATCTACTTTTGAATATTGCTGAGAATTTTACTTTTGGATAGTTTTGAATTTTATATACTTGCGTTTAAATTTACGTTGTTATAGTTAAGTAATTGAATATTAGTGGTTTTTAGCGATTTAGAAGTTTTCATAGCGTGCCGGCTTAATTTAACTTATACCTGTGACGGTTTAAACTAATTTTTAACCCAGCGATGCCGTCGCAGAAAGCGTCGTGTGTTAGGTGTAGGGTAAACCGGTGGTATTCGGAATTTAAGGATTATAACGGCGGTCCAATGGCGATTACCGATAGATCAGTTTGTTTCTTTTGCGAGTTCATGGAGGAATTAGTTGACATAAAACGCAGTGTACGTGAGGTAGCGGAAAGACTTACAACGCTTGATGAGGGCAGGGGTAGGGCTACGGTTGACGTAGGCCGAACCAATACTAACGTTGTAGACGTTAGTAATTTGAAGGGTGAGGTGCGTAACCTAGTTTCTAGTTTAGGTAGCTTGTCGGGAAGGTTAGATAGAGTTGAGGAAGGGGTTAAGGTTAGTCCGAGAGTAGTAGATAGCGAGGGATTTAGAGAGGTTAAGGGTGGGGCTAGGCCGCGTACGTTAGGTGATAGGAATTCCCCCCCCCCTATCGAGGTTTCGAACCCTTTCGCCCATTTGGAAAGGGACGTGAATGAGGGGGAAACTATTTTAATCGGGCTCTTTAGTGCGCCACATGGACAAAGAGTTCGTTGAACGGCATCCAACCAAGAGGAGGAGGGTCTGTCTCCCAGGGGCCAGGGTTGACAGAGTTAGAGACGAAGTGGATAGGATCGACGTTGCCTCCCGTCACTCAATGTTGGTGACGATGGTAGGAGGCAACGACTCGTATAGGCCCGATACGAGAGTGCCTGACCTTTTGGAGAGATATAGGGGGTTAATTAGGTCCCTGAAGGCGAGGTCAGATAGGTCTTTAGTTCTAGGTATTACCCCTAGGCACGGGTTGGGTCTTAGAATTACGCCAAAAACAATATTTTTGAACAACAAATTAGAAGAGATTTGTGCTGAGGAAAATGTACCCTTCGTAAAGCTGTGGTCCGAATTCAGTGATCATAGCCTTTTTATAAAAGATGGGGTGCATTTTAATGAAATAGGTAATACTAGGCTAGGTAGGTTAATAGACGAAAACGTGCGAAAGCTGTATAGGTCGAAGCCTTCTTGAAACTTTGTGGGTCCAGGTAACGTGGGTCCGACGTGATAAATAGTTTAAAACGCGGGCCCGTGGTAAAAAATAACTTAAACGTCTTTTATTGCAACGCGCGTAGTATTAGAAATAAATTAAATTAATTTAAGGCGATAATTTATTCCGGCAACTATGATATAGTTGCTATCACTGAAACTTGGTTAAATACCGTGACTCGGGACTTGTTGGGGGAACTTGATATACCGGGTTTTAAACTCTTTACTAATGATAGGTTACATAGGTTTGGTGGAGGCGTTTTGCTGTACATTCGTAATTCTCTTAGGGTTATGGAGGTTAAGTTAGATTTTCCAGCAGCAATTAATGCGATATGTGTTGAAGTTAGGGCGCGTAGTATTAGTTTTAATTTTGTTGTTGTTTGTAGACCTCCGTTCAACCCCTCGATACAGATGCAAGATTTTACTCACTTCTTGGTAATTTTATTGACAATCGGAATAGTATAATTGTCGGAGACTTTAACTGCCCTAATGTTAATTACGAGAATTTTACTGGTAATGAGGAGGGTTTGAGATTGGTTGAGTTTATGGACGATAACTTTTTACGACAGATAGTTACCGAACCAACGCGCGGTGACAATATTTTAGATTTGGTGATGACGAACGGCGAGAATATAGTCGAAGGTTTAGAAGTAGGCGAGAGTTTAGGATGTAGTGATCATCAAATTCTCAGGTTTAAGTTATTGATAGAAAACACTAAGGATAGTAACGTAATAGAAGTCCCTGATTTTCCTAGGGCTAATTTTGATAATTTTGCTGATAGGATGAGAGTAGTGGACTGGGATAACTTATTTATGGGCAATGACACAAATTTGCGTTGGGTGGCGTTTAAAGAAAGTTTTAGGAATATTGAAAGGGAGTTTATTCCTCCTAGGCCCAAGCGCGCTAGAAATCGTGGTAGGCCGAAGTGGTGGACTAGGGAAGTCGGAGAGTTTATAAACGAGCGTAATAGAGCGTATAGACTTAGTAAGCGCAATGGCACGGCAGCTAACTTTAATAGATATATCGAGCTGAGACGTCAGGTTAAAAGATCAGTTAGGAATGCCAAGCGTAATTTAGAGATACTTATAGCTGCGGATAGTAAACATAATCCAAAAATTTTTTTTGAATACGTTAATAATCGTAAGCCGGTAAAAGATAAAATAGGCCCTCTAATGGATGTTAATGGCGCTTTGGCTTCTGACGCTCAGGCGATGGCGGGTATTTTCAATAACTTTTTTGCGACAGTTTTTACCGTAGAAGACTTAAATAATGTCCCCGACGTGGACGATATCGTTCCATTTAGTAGCGAGACTATTTTGGATGAAATAACTGTTTACGAGGTTGAGATTGCGCATTATATCGATAGGCTAAAGGTTAGCAAGGCTCCAGGCCCTGACGCTTTTTATCCCAGACATTTGAAAGATTTGAAAGAAGTTATCGTAGGCCCCTTAACGAAGATTTTTAATCAGTCACTCGAAACGGGGATTATTCCTGAAGACTTCAAATTAGCTAACGTCACGCCTATTTTTAAAAACGGCGACCGCGCTGTAGCTACCAATTATAGGCCCATTAGCTTAACGTCAATTGTAGGTAAACTTTTGGAATCCGTAGTTAGGGATCGTATCATCGATCACTTAGAAAGTAGAGATTTGATTAATAGTAGCCAGCATGGGTTTCGACGCCATAGGTCTTGTTTAACTAATTTGTTAGAATTTTATAACGAAATAGTGCGCGAATACGAGAGGCATAGAGCAGCTGACGTTATTTATTTAGATTTTAAAAAGGCGTTCGATACAGTTCCGCATAGGAGACTAATTGCGAAGGTTAAAGCGCACGGTATACGCGGTCAGGTAGCTAACTGGTTAGAAGAATTGCTTCGTGCTAGGAGGCAGAGGGTCGTAGTTAATGGTAGTGAATCCGGGTGGTTAGATGTAGGTAGCGGTGTCCCACAGGGTTCAGTGTTAGGCTCATTGCTATTCGTAATTTACATTAACGACATAGATGTAGGATTGACTAGTAACGTGTCAAAATTCGCGGATGATACTAAAATAGGCGGTAAGGTTGTTAACGAGGACGATAGAAATAGGATCCAAGACGATGTAAATAGGATTATGGAGTGGACAGATAAGTGGCAGATGCAATTTAACGTAGACAAATGTAAAGGTTTGCATATAGGTTCTCGCAACAATAATTACGCGTATACGATGGATGATAGGGAGTTAGCGAGCGTTGACGAGGAAGTAGATTTAGGCGTACGCGTATCTAAGGATTTAAAGGTTAGGAACCAGTGCCTGGAGTCTTGCGTAAAAGCTAATAGGATGTTAGGTTTCATAGCGCGTAATTTCGAATTTAAATCGAAGGATATTATATTGCCCCTTTACAAGTCCCTAGTCAGGCCTCATTTAGAATATGCAGTTCAGTTTTGGTGCCCGTACTTGCGTGAGGATATTGATAGGTTAGAAAGGGTTCAACGTCGTGCCACGAAACTTATTCCGTCATTGCGCAATAAGCCTTATGAAGCTAGGATTAAAGAGTTAGACCTGTATTCACTCGAAACGAAGATTAAGGGGGGAGCTTATTGAAGTTTTCAAAATCGTTAGTAACATGGATAACGTAAATTTTGACAAATTGTTCACTTTCGATAATAGTAATACTCGCAATAACGGATTTAAGTTGCGTGGCAGACGTTTCATTACTAATATCGGTAAACACTTCTTTACGTTTAAAGTAATTGATAAATGGAATAATCCTCCCGCGTCAGTCGTTCATTCTACCAGCGTTAATATGTTTAAGAACCGTTTTGACAGACATTTTAAAAGTATTAACGTTGTTTAATATAAAAAAACAAAGTTAGCAACAGGAGCTCTGGTGGTGGTACTCGAGGATGAGTCTGTTGACGATGAATGCCAGCTTGTGACATGCCAGCGTGTGATGCCAGCAATAAAATTATTAAAAAAGAAAAAAAAAATTAGACTAACACGAACGTAGATGTAGCTCGTAGCGTAAACTAACCCACTTTTTGTTTAACTTTACCTACTTTTTTTTTCTTCTTACTTTGCATGTCTGTAACTCTTTCCTTGCATGTTTGTAGTTTGCATGGTATGACAGTGAGTTAAGACTGTGTTTGCATGGTTTGTAAGCGTTCTTATTTTACTTCTTTTCATCTTTCACCCCTCTTCTATTCTCTCCGACTATTTTTCTGACTTGTCGGCAGTGGCCGGCGGATGATGATGGTGAGTCTTTTTTCTCTTTTTCTGAATGAATGTTAACCCACGAGTGATAGGTGTTCCTCCTTACTTAACCCCTTATTCTCTTCTCTTCTCTTCTCTTAACCCCCTACTCTTTCCTTTCTCTCGGGCTAACCTTAGAGTGGATCTTAGGGTCTTTGTTAGTCTTAGCTTCTGTAGATCCCTCCTAAGAATGTGTAAATTTACGTTTTTAAAGTGTAAAAGTGTAAAAGTGTACTTCACGAGTTTAAAATTGGTGAGTAAAGTGATGTAGTGTGAGAATAAATAAAGGGAGGTACCAAAGTGTAAAAATAAAATTAGTAATAATTTAGAAATCAACCTTTCCAGAATAGAAACCTGGAAGGATGCATATCGACGACCTCCCAAACTGAAATGTTGTGCTACCTATTTAAGTACCTAGATGACTATAAATTTATCCTGCGATTTAATACACGAAATTAAGGTAATTATCGTTTTTACACCCAGTCTGTTTTTATGATGAGAACAAACTTTTCTGGTCAATTTTGAGGTGTTTTGAACGAATCTGCCATCCGTTTCCTGTGCAAATGCGTAGTTTTCGAGATATCGTCATCTCGAAAACTACGCATTTGCACAGGAAACGGATGGTAGTTTCGTAAAAAACACCTGAAAATTAACCAGAAAAGTTTGCACTCGTCATTAGGACCGATCAGTTTGTGATGCGTTATCATTACGGGGGCTCCGCCCCCCCCGTACCCCCAAGACCTAAATTATACACAATACCTTACCTTATTGCGGATGGTAGAGTTCTGCAATTGCAGTCAGGAAGTGATGCAATTTTGTGGACTCCTCGGTATGTTTTGCTAGGAACAAGTACCGCGCAAAATATTTCCGGTAATGAGGGCGTTTGTTCCCAGCGCGTAAAACCCACGATTTCACGTCCTTCCACAGGCGTTCAATGTTTTGTGTGTGGATACTATTGTCGTGGGGATCCACAAAATTTTCACTGTGGTTAATTCGCTTATGCATGTAACCAAGCTCACCGATACGATCATAGGCACGCCAACCGTCGCTGATAATGATTGAACCCGACTTAATATTTGGTTGGTTTTTTTTCGGCACCTAAAGACCTTCTGGTCTTTTTTTAAAATACAAGCACTATTGCATTTAGGGCAGGTTACGGATGTCTTAATTATTCCGTGATTGAAAAAAAGGTATAAACTCTTGTCTTCATCGAGGGCAATATGGCGGATTACGTCTTCAAAGTCGAATATGCAAAACTGACACGTCATACTTCTGGTCACAAAAACACCGAACTGAACAGAGTTCAACAGACCAACAATTGCTAAAAATGATTTAATTGTAAAACAGGACAAATTGAATTACGCAGAAGTAGCCAGAATCACCAAAAATAGGAAATATTCACCAAATAGTCGATATATATATATATATATTGAAAAAACACGAAAAATAGGAAATATATTTTAATAAAACACACATTTTATACAAATCTGCACAAGATAAGATAAGCACACCGGACAAAAAATTAGTCACCCCTAATAGCACCGATAGTAGGAAGTTCAAGGTCACACAGAAAGCGCTGATGTAGCATTGGTAAGTGACAAGTAGCGGTGACGTAGCACACAGGATCAGATCTGTTTCGTGAGGTGGTGAAGAACAAAGTGTGTGTTGGATATAGTCTGCAAAATGGGTCGTGAGGCAGACGTTACTCAGTGGCAAAAAGGAACCATCGTGTTTGGCAGAGCCCACGGACACAAAATGTCTGAAGTAGCCCAATTTGTTGGTGTGTCAACGCGTACTGTCCAGCGAGTTTACAAAGAGTGGTGTAGTTCGCAATCAACTGACAATCGACGACGTAACTGTGGCCGGAAAACAATTCTCGACAATAGGGGCCGCCGCCATGTTTCTCGTCTAGTAACTGCAAATCGTTTTCAAACCAGAGAACAATTGCTCCAAGAAACCAATGAGGTTCTCCAGCGACCAATTTCCGAACGGACATTGCGACGAGAACTGCATGCGATGGACATCTGGAGCAGGGTACCACGGAAGAGGCCGCTGTTAACAGCAAGTCACAAATTGGCACGTTATAAATGGGCTCAGAGGCACAAAAACTGGACTGCGGCAGATTGGAAACGTGTAATTTGGTCCGATGAGTCCCGTTTTTGTTTGTTCTCCAATGATGGGAGGCGACGAGTACATCGCAGGTCCAATGAAGCCTTTAATCCTGAATGCGTCGAAGGTGTTGTTCAGGCTGGAAACAGAAAGTGAAGCGCAGGAATAGACACCCACGGACTCTGGCGGAACTTCGGGACCGGCTGATGAACGAGTGGCAGCAAATCGATGTTCAGTACATGCACAACCTCGTAGAGTCTCTGCCTCGCCGGATTCGTGCGGTTATCAAGGCCAGAGGCGCCGTCACACGTTATTAGGTACATTCTGAGAGGGGTGACTAATTTTTTGTCCGGTGTGCTTATATATTTTCTTAGTCAGTTTTGAATGGCAATTCAATATATTGTACTGTTTTAACCGTGCGTGAGCGGGTTCAAAGACGAATATTAACCGAAATTGATCCCTTAAAGAATGTTTATAAATCATGTTTACATACCACTCTTACTCTGCTTTCCCTTTCATGATTACTATTCTATCCTTACATAAATGACTTACACGAGTTTTCCTAAGAACCACAATCTTCTGTAAACAAGCTTCGGATATGACGTCACAGTTTCTCGTAAACAACATTTTAATAATTAATGTGTTTATAATTGCTTTCTGTTCATAACGGCTAAACTCTCTATGTTCATTGTTATCAAATTGGGACTTCGAAATGTAACGCATCTTATTGTAAGAAAATATTTTACAATATTCAGTTACAATTGAAAATTTAGTAGATAATTGCTCGGTGTAGTGTAATGTTCCACTCTAGTTGCGAAAAATTAAAGTCACCCTTAGAAGTAAACCAACCCGTTTTAAGAGAGGAGAATGATTATTAGATGACCCTGTACTAAATAAAATAATAATTTCCTTTAAATTTAATTGAACGGGTTTCTGATTAAATTATAAAAAATTCTCTAAAGCCTTTAAAACCAGGCTTGATAAAGTCAACATCCAGGAAAATACTGTTCGAATTGTTGTATTACAAATATTTTGGAAGGGTTCTATGTTTGCATGGAAGCCAAGAGAACATTGCGTTATGAACAGAATCAATATTATTCACCCTCTGTGTTTTTCTCTTCTGGCTATGGGGCGCCTAATGTCAAGCGTCATATTTTATACTACGAATCGAGAATATAAGTACGAGTCTTTTTATGCAAAACGTGAGTTATCCCTTGAATGAAGATTCTGAATTATAAATTAAACTAATGTTACATGAAAGATCGAGTTCCTTTAGAAACTCAATTCCCCTTTTGGGATTACAAAATAGATTCCGTGAATGATTTCAAAATTTTTAGAGGAATTAGACTCTTAGTTATAAAACTACATTGTACCGAGTGTTTCTCGCGAAGTGGTACCCAATTCACGCAATTTTTAACAGGGGCTCACGCCCTAAAAAAACCGTAAATTAAAAATGTTTCCTATCCGTAAAGCAAAAATTTTGAAGTTGACCGTCTATATTTTACGGCTAATAGTACACAATGTATTACGTTTTCTATGAACGCGACAATCTTAATTCTTAGCACGATTCGATCCTGATTTTAGTTACCCCTAACCAAATAATGTAATTCGTTAAAGATTTATTCCCTCATTACTAATAAAAGATAAACTATTGTAGTAGAACTATATCCCTTAAACAAAATGCATAACAATTCTGTGCGAATAACTCAAATTTTACAAACTAATCTAGTACCAAAAAATTTAATTTCAAACCACATCTATAATGACAGACAACCGGACAGCTAACAAAACTTTGTACTAATTCCGAACCTTGTACCGAACTTCCACCGAAATTGAGGATGTGATGAGATAAAAAAAGTTTTAACGGGTTTTCGGGCCTTAACTATACTCATGAAGTCAACTCCAATAACATATTATAAACGAAAGAGATCATTCTAGGAATTTGTTACGTATAACAGGATTCGTAACGATTCGAGAGAATATCACACACTTCTTGTTTGTGTATGATGTTTACCTTCCATACGTATGTAGTGTACTAAGTTGTATTTCACTATCTTATCTTTGCTTAATTAATGTTGAATTTCATTTGATTCGCTATAGTGCTAACCATAGTATGACAATATATTACGATTTAATGTTCACTCTAATTATGCAAAAAATTATGCCAAAAAATTGATGTTGCTATTATCAGAATTACAAATTGTGGAACTAAAATTTCCGTCTTGATTATTATTATTAGTACCAATGATTTAAACATTGCATATTTGTATTCTCCGACTGTGTTTATTTTCCATATCTCGCTATCTTTATACGTGCAAATCGGACATGACTCAATTCTGCCTCCTATCCGCTGTACGGGAAGTTCGGAAATCATACATACATTGATATTATAAAACATGAAATGTTCATTGTCCCCTCCCTATAAAGGTTTTACTTAAAGAAAACAAATTCCCCCTTTTTTATTACCAAATTAAAATGTAACATCAATATTCCCAAGGGGATTCTTCCCCCTGCGGAACACTAAACAATGCCTCCTCCAACAACTCAAATTAAATCAAAACGTTTAACCCCTACGATTATTCCCAAAATCACTGCTAAACGTAATTGTAGGTAGCTAATTACAATCCTGGGAGTATTTCCTACGTACAATGGAAATTTTTAAATAGGACAAAGGATCCTAATAAATTACTCAATGTTCCTTATAGCAGTTGATTGTTTTTTAATGTCCTGATTGCACCTTATTGTCATATACCTTGCTACTATGAATTTATCTTCTTACTATTCTTCCTTGATTATAATTATAATGACTTCGAAATTTCCTTATAAATTAAAACATTATGTTATTCATTCTTTATTAAGGATAGTATGCCTTATAACTCTTTTTCTATGAATCTAAACGAGAAGTGATTTCAGATCCTTTTTCGCTCGAATATTACTTATCCCTCCAATAAAATATTAAACTCCGTAAGGATATGTAATATGTAAATAACTCCGTATCCAAGAAAAATTGAAAATCCCTCCACGAAGTTAAATTAGACATTCCCCGTTAATCTTCCAAACTTAATCTTTCACCTAATCCCTATTTTACCCTGAAGTTTTAGCTATTTTCAATGTGATATAAAATCTGGTACCTCTGAGGCACTAGAAGACCGTATTGTCTTATCAATTTTTTCAAAGGGTTTCAGGGCGCCCGACCCTAAAAAATTTCGGTGCTACTATAGCGTGATTCCTACCTCGATTCGGCGGTCTACCTTTTAATTATAGCTTCTTACCTTGTTTACTAATTGCTTGTTTACATTCCAATGTCCATCGCCCTTGACGATTGGTTAGGTTTAGTGATGATATTTTCGTTAGTTTTAACGAAAATATCGTGACTAAACCTAACCAATCGTAGGTAGACCACATACTATAGTAGCACCGAAACTATTTTTTAAATAAATAAAATTGAATAATAAATAGCATTTTATATTTATTATATTTTCATTTATACCTTGGATAAGAATCACACTCTACAGTACTGTAGTTTCGAACCAAAACGGGTAGGAATCACCCTATAGTATCGAAGTCACCGGTAGGAATCATGCTATAGTAGCACCAAAATTTCTCCTTAAATAAAAAAATCATCCCTTAGTTTCTAACACCAGAAGAAAGGATCGGAACGCTAAACTGTAGTTCTTCTTTCATCTGACTTTAATATCTCTGTGTCACTGTTATTAATATATTGAAAGAATTATGAAACCATGAACTGTTTCATGTATCAACATAAATGTAATAGGTTAAAGACATCGTTAAGAATGTATTGGCTTTTAATTTATAAGTCAGCTAAGGTTAAGAAAATATCTGCTTTTAATTTATAAATGATTTAATTGCGAAAATTGATAATTGTAAAATGTTCACGATAAGACATCATATGAATAACATCCTGTGTGAACTGAGATCATTTCAATATAGTTTCCCTTAAATAAAATTAGGAAACATTCATTTATAAATCGTTTTTAATAAGAAATTGTTTCCCATTCAAAAAACTCTGCAATACCTTGTTTTCCCTCGACCATTACCCAATGTGTTTTTGTCAAACTTTTAGAGCAATAACATTTGAAATAGACATGTCGCACTTTGGACAGTGTCCACATTTATAAGGGCTTTTTTAAATTTTGGAGTTCTACTCCAATAATAAGGTTTTCGCAAATCTTTGACGTGATCTCAGTGGCAATGGCAATAAGGCCGTTTGGCATGTTCTTCACGACTTTTCACAAGACCAATCTTCCGATACAAGCAAAGTTTTATTGTTTTTATAATTTTTTTAAGGATGGACGAATGTTATGTATGAACAGTCACCCATCAGTAAAAAGCACTCATGCAAAACCTGACCCGAGAAGCGAGATATCATTCACTCGCTGCTCGCGTGTTTGCCCTTCAACCAGCCTCAGCGCGTCCTTGCATCCGCTTAGGAACTCCGCATGGGAGTTCAGCTAGCTTGGATACAAAGTGCTTTGACTCTGAGAACTTCGCGCTCTCTTGTGTCTTACGGTCCAACGCCTAGTTGACTCATGTGAGAATGGATTCCTTCGTATATAAGGAGGGGTCCAGCGATTGGGAATCAGATTCTAGAACAGAACTCCATCGGTGAGATTCTAGGAACAGATCTCCGCGAGTGAGATTCTTGAATAGGTCTCCGCGGGTGACGGGGTGCGAGTCATTCCGTATGGAAATGGCTTGTGCTTGACATCCTAGAAAGTGCCGGCGAGTGCCTTAGAAGAGGGTCTCCCCTGGGTGAAGGCTGCATTTCACCCCGTAGGAAATTGCTTTATATCGGAATATCGGGTTTGAGGATCTGACTGAAGGAAATGCCAGCAGACGCAAACATTATTTAATTTAACGTAACATTAAATATCAATTGTAGAATTAAAAATTAAATCATTATAACTCTTATAAACTTGTGTAGAAGAAATATTTTTATCATAACCAAATCGTATTCTGAAGAAATACTTGATTGTGATCCGCTTGCCTAAATTTGATTAAAATAATTAAAATTAATCAGTGACTCTCAGTTAATCCACTCTTGACTTAGCAGAAATACGGGTTAGGGAAGTCTTCTCGGACTCTTAAACGAAATTAATTTTTCGGCGCACTCTGTGGTCACGCCTGTGCAATACATTGAGAAGGCCCAGACGATCCAGGAGTATTATATTATACCCTCTTGGAATAAATATAATTTACCTGACTCCCATAGGGGCGTATAATATATATATATATATATATATATATATATATATATATATATAATAGTTTAGTGTGACTCCTGCTTCAGAGGAAAGATTAGTGGAATTAGAACTGCTTTGAAAGAAGTTGTAATAAACAGAAGTTGTAATAAACAGGCCTCGCCCCGGTTTGCACAAAGCGACCAGAATTTGCAGAGAATGCAACTTTCAGGTTTGATTAAATAATCATCTCTGGGAAGCGACCGTGTAGTGAAAGATTTTTGTTGCAATTATTATTGAAAATATGTATTCAATTACTTTTGTGGTATTGCTCCATGAAAGACTGGGCGATATTTTTTTAGGCAACAATCATTGCTCAACAATCCTAATATGTGGACGCAAGAAAATCACCATAATCCTTTTTTATCCAAAAGATACAGTACAACATGCGTGATGGATAGAAGGTGAAAGTATATAAAACTCGTTTCATCAGATTCTGCGGATAGAATTAGGGCCACAATGGTGGAATGGAAAAATTAACGTGTATTTGTTCGCAGCTCTTTTGATGGTATAACTGTTTCGAGATAAAAGTTGATTAAATGTCTAGTAATACGAGGTTAAATACCAGAGTATGCCCTGTAAAACTCAAGAGTCGTTTTCTATTAATTGGTTATTTAAGAAAGATGTTTTTTGGCACAAACCTACTTATCTGGTTACATAATTATATATATATATATATATGATACACACAGACCGCACATGGAACAAGGAACTCTTCTAGGAAAAATAAATCCACTATAGTTGGAAAAAGTAATGGTAAATGACAAATACTATAGTTCTATCTTTTTCATGATGCTAATATAGTATAGTATTTGTCATTTCTCATGTCAAATACTATACTGTGCTAGTATAGTATAGTATTTATCATTTCTCATGTCAAATACTATAGTATTTGTCATTTACCATTACTTATTCGGACTATAGTGGATTTAATTTTCCTAGAAGAGTTCCTTGTTCCATGCACGGTCCGTGTGTATCATAAAAACCTCAGGGAACCATTCTGAGTTCATTCCCATATAAATATATATATATATATATATATATAATATATATATATATATATTAAGGTAGGTTGATAGAAATAGTCTAGATAGAAATGTATTAATGTATAAAAAACGTTGCACCAACTCATATTTGTGAAAATGATTGTATTTTTTGAGAATTGTTAATTATTTTTAAGTTGTAAAATTGCCGAATTTTACGGGTAAAATCACGCGCGCGGCATTCGCGCAATGTAAACAAACAAAATATCGGACCTTATTTCATCAAAATAATCAATTAAAATTCGGCTTTTTTAACAAAACGATGCTTGAAACTTATTGTAAATGCATTATAGATGTTTATTAGTGTATATTTTGTATTTTTTAATGATATTTACCTATAAAATGTGTATTAAATTAAGTTATTTATGATGCGTCATTTAATTGTGTTTATTTTCAGATATTTCATAAAAATGGGTAAAAAACGGGTCTGCAGTGTTAACTCGAAGTGATAGTGCCAAAAAATTCAGTGGCCAGCCTTCCCCTTTGGATAAAACAGAGCCTCCTACCCTCCGCAAGTTATTCAGTACAGTTATTTCCTCCAAAACAGCCACCCGGAATTGAAAGACTATGATATTGCTAAAATGATAGCAAAGGATGTGATTGAGATCTGGCAGGCAGTGAACCCGCGGCTGCCCCTGTATGAGGAATATTATGTAGTGAAACTGGTGGATAAAGTGTGCTTCAAGAAAGCAAAAGAGATAAACAGGAAATCTCTTTCTACAGTCCAGGAGCAGAATCTGGAGGAAAAGCTGGACAAACTTTTTGACATTTTTGCTTGCACCTGTAAGTTACCTGTTCGTCCCTGTGATGACAATGCTGTGAAGTGCAAGAAAGAAAATTGTCAAACACAGCACATAATCTGCACTTGTCCTCCCAGTAAGAAGGTAATGCTATTATTTTTTTAACTTTTAACTGGCTTAACTTAGTGCAATTAGGTGCCTTTTAAATGGAAGGAAATTCAATGCTTGTAATTGAAAAATATCCGCATTTTCCTCCTGTAATCTTCCTTCCCCCCCTCCCTGATAATAGAAATTAATAATCAATTTTTTTTCAGGATTTTATCTCTTATTTTAGATCCACTATTTAATATACTTTAATATTTCAGGTTCCAGTAGAGGAGAGGGAATACTTGAGAGATCAGAGGGCCAAAATAGGACCCAAGGGCTCTTTCCAGATGGGATCTGTGGATAAAGCTGCTGTGAAGAGAGACCAGAGGGCTGCAGCTGAAGCAGAAAGATTACAGAGCCAGATTCAACAGCAGCAGGAAGTGGATTTGGCCACTTTTGCCTCCACACCTTCAAAAGATATTTCTTTTGAATCCAGCTCAGAAGAATCAGGAGAGGTTATATATTTTTTTTCTTATATCTTATCCCATTTTTACCCAAATTTTTCCCTACTTTTTGTCCTTATTTCCCCCCTTTTGTCCCCCATTTTCGCTTTAGTAATTTATTCTTTTTTTCGCCCATTTTCGCCGACTTTTTACGTGAATTTTTACCCATTTTTCCCCCCATTTTCCCACTTTTTTCCCCCATTTTCGTTTAAATAATTTATTCTTATTTCCGCCCATTTTCGTCGATTCTTACTCATATTTTTCACTGCTTTTTCCCCTATTTTACCCCATTTTCGCTTCAGTAATTTATTTTTTATTTTCATTTCAGCCATCTGGTGGTGAAGCTGAAGAGTTCAAGCCAAGGAGGCATCCAAGTGGAGGTTACAGCTTTTTGAAAACCCCCAGATATGCCATGGAACTGATCAGGGGTGATGTTTCTTCCAATCTTGGGGCAAGTCTTGCTAATGCCTTCCTCCTGGACTTACAAGCTATGGACCTGCTTAAGCTTGGCCTTGATGTGAAACATAATAGTTGATAAATCGAAAATGGACAGGGAAAAAGCTAGAATGAAAGTGAAAAGTGATGAAAAGCACAATGAGGGTCTGGAAAAGTTAATCTGTATTGGGGTTGATGGGAAAGTTGAAAAGGACACTTTGCTGTACAGAGAAGTTAAGGATGAAAATGGGGAGACTAAGCTGAAGAAAGGAAAGGGACAAGAGCACCATTTGACTTTCACAAAGGAGCCGGGAACTGAAAGTGGAACATATCTTTCTCACAGAGTCATCCCAATTAAAGGTGCGACTGTTGTTCTTGGTGAAGAAGTTGCTAGTGTCTTGGAGGAGTTTAACAGTGTTCATACCCTGAAAGCTGTCCTCCTTGACAACACAAATACAAACACTGGCTGGGAGGGAGGCCTTGTAACAGCTCTGGAAAATAAAATTGAGCGGAAATTGCACAGCATTGGCTGTTCACTCCATCAGAATGAGCTTCCTTTCAGAGCTGTTTTCAAGCATCTTGATGGCAGTACCAAAAGTCCCACTGCTTTCACTGGTCCGCTGGGAAAACTCTGTGAAATTGACTACCAAGATCTGCCACAAGATGGTTGACTTTGGCAATTAGATTGATGTGTCTGTGGACCAGAGGTGCTTACCCTCCAGAACTACAGGATAAGCTTTACCAGGCCATCAAGTTCATTGTGGAAGTGTATGCAGTCAGTTGGTTTGAGATCAAAAGGGACAGCAAGTTCCACAATCAGCAGCTGTACATCTTCAACATGATCCAGAGGATCAAGCAGCAGTCTGAAGAAATCCAGGGTGTTGCTTTCAAGAACCTGAAGTACAATGCTTTTGCCTTGCTGCCCGAGAATGTGCTGTACTCCATGATGAAATCTGATGACTTGGAAGTGAGAGAAACTGCTCTCAAGAAAATTCTGTCCATCAGGTAAGCATTTATTAATTTAAAAAAAATGTGAAAAAAAAATAATTTGATTATGGGGATTTATTTAATAAAAAAAGGCCCGAGTTCTATAAATCCCCATAATCAAATTTTTTTTCACATTTTCTTATCCCAATTCCCCCCTCCCTTCTGATAATGGAAATAATCTTACCTTCTTTCTGAAAAAAAATTCGATTATGGGGATTTATAGAACTCGGGTTTTTTTTTTAATTTAAGTTAAATTAAATCAGCAATTCTGAGACTAATAGGGATTAAATCTTAAACTGGAATAAAAAATAAATTAATTATTATTCTTCCAGAAGTGGGAAGCCAGCCAAGAAGAGGCTGAAGAAGATCATAGCCATCAACATTGAAGCTACCCACTGGTCAGAACTAATCAACTTTCTCAAAGTGGCATCTGTGAACCTGCTCTCACAGAAGACTTTTCTGACCAGGAGCTTCAAGAAGCATTGCTGAATGGCACCAAGCTGGAGCTGCCTGATCTGCCTTCACATTCTCAGAGTATTGAAAGGGCCGTGAAGCTGACATCTGAAGCTTCCCATACTGTTTATGGACTCGAATCAAGGCACAACCACATCCTGGCCAAAGCCCTAAGCCGCCAGATGAGGCCTTCCTTTGCTTCTAAGGGCTCTTACAGTGAAAATTATGATGATCGTGGGATCTAAATGTGTCTATTTGACTCTGTACATATTTTTTGTATTTTTTTTCAATAAAATTGTAACTTTTTTCAGAATTTTTTTTATGAAAATAGCATGATTTTTTCGGCCAAAAATTGCGAAAATGCGATATTTTTCGGTACGATTTTTTGACGATTTTTGAAACGGTTTCCTCAAAAAACGGTTAAAGCTAGCGATCTGAAATGTTTTGTCAGTTATTATCATATTAAGCCCTGACTATCTCGACTAGTCCAAAGTCGATATCTAAAAAAATGCGGAAAATCAACCTAACTTAATATATATATATATATATATATATATATATATATATATATTATATATATATATATAATACATATATATATATATATATATATATATATACACACAAGGGTAATTCAATTAGTATCCGCACTTTTTATTTTAAAATTTTATTTTCACATCTGATAGATTATAAACACATCACTTCTCAACATAGGCTCCCTGTTTCTCAATACACTTAGTCCAGCGCTCTACAAGCTTCCTAATGCCGTCACAAAAGAATGTTTTTGGCTGTGTGCGTTGCCAGTCACGCACCGCCTCCTTCAGATCATCATCGCCAATGAATGGCTGACCTCTCAAAGCATTTTTTAGTGGTCCAAACAGGTAAAAATCCGAACGTGCCATGTCTAGACTGTAGGTTGGATGGTCGAGAACTTCAAATTTAAGTTCTTGAAGGCATTTTCTAGTCTGTGCAGCGGTATGAGGGCGCGCATTGTCGTGTAATAGAATAACACCTTCCGACAATCTCCCTCTCCCTTTTGTGCGAATTGCTTGCTTTGATTCCGAGTTATGTTATGCTAACACTGGAACTACAGTAGCGTGGAACTACAGTGACAAGTGTATCGTATTCTGACATACTTCGGAATGAGTTTAAGGAAGCAATTCGCACAAAACGGAGAGGGAGATTATCGGAAGGTGTTATTCTGTTACACGACAATGCGCGCTCTCATACCGCTGCACAGACTAGGAAATGCCTTCAAGAACTTAAATTTGAAGTTCTCAACCATCCAACCTACAGTCTAGACATGGCACGTTCGGATTTTTACCTGTTTGGACCACTAAAAGACGCTTTGAGAGGTCAGCAATTCCATGGCGATGATGACCTGAAGGAGGCTGTGCATGACTGGCAACGCCCACAGCCAAAAACATTCTTTTGTGACGGCATTAGGAAGCTTGTAGATCGCTGGACTAAGTGTATTGAGAAACAGGGAGCCTATGTTGAGAAGTGATGTGTTTATAATCTATCAGATGTGAAAATAAAATTGTGAAAATAAAAAGTACGGATACTTATTGAATTACCCTCGTATATATATATATATATATATATATATATATATATATATATATATATACATACTTGTGTGTGTGTGTCTACATTATATATTGCTAATGGTATGATGATATTGATAAACTTAAGTGGGCCATAGGAATTGAAATAGAAGCATAAAACAGCATAATGTTCGCGTGATCGCTACTTTCCTTTATACCTACGTTAAAACATCGAGTTAGCAACTGTTATGAAGGAAACCTAATGTTTAATTTAAATAATTTTGTACATAAATAATAATAATAATAATAATAATAATAATAATAATGTTTAAGTGGATGTTTAGAGAGGGATTTCATGATTCCGAATCTACCCGAATATGCATGACTAGGTCATTTTGTTTGCACAAACTTGACGTAATTAGTGATATAAATGGATGAATTAGTGCCAGCATTTCTTTAAATTTATCCTACAGATACATAGCTTAGAATAGCAGTTACAGGTTAACTGGATGAACTATATGACAATGAAGGAAGACATCAATATTTGAATTTCTGAGATATAAATTGCATGAATTCGCGTGTTCATCGTGGTCTTTTTAAAAGGGCTGTTATATATATTATATATATATATATATATATATATATATATACACACACACACACACATATATATAATATATATATATATACAGGGTGTCCCATAAGTCCGGCATCATAGGAGAAATTCATATTTTTCTATTTCTACAAACCATAATTCATAATTTTTTCTTTCTACACGCCATAATGTCTGTGAGTAAGGAAGAACGAATCCAGATAATTCTACTCATAGGAAATCGGAGTCAAAGAGAGGCCGCTGCTGAACTTAACAGACTGCATCCAGACCGCGAGCCAATAACACAGAGTTGTGTTAGCAGACTTGTTGCAAAGTTTAAGGAAACAGGATCCATAGAAGATAAACCACGCAGTGGACCTTCAAGGAGGTCCACTGACGATGATACAGCGACTGCTATCCTGGCTCATTTTAACAGAAGTCCCAATAAGTCTCTTCGGCGATTGTCCGCCGAGAGAGGAGTGTCGAAAAGTAGCATCCATCGCATTCTTCAGGCTCACAAATGGCATCCATATAAACTTCAGATCCTACAGAAATTAAGCGAAGACGATCCCGACCGGCGGATGGAATTTTGTGAATGGGCTACGGAGCAATATGCTCGGGATGCCAATTTCCCGTCCACCATTCTGTTCAGTGACGAGGCTGTTTTTTATGGAAATGGTGAGATAAATCCACAGAACACCCGCAACTGGTCTCAAAACAACCCTCACTGGTATACCTCTTCAAAGGAACAAGGTGCATCTCGTGTGATGGTATGGTGTGGCATTTGGAAGGATCGCATCATAGGCCCCCTCTTTTTCGATGAACATGTCACTGGAGGCACCTACCTACGTATGCTCAAGGAAGAAGCATTTCCCAGTGTCTTGAACGAAGAAGGAAATTTCCCAACATGGTTCCAGCAAGACGGCGCTCCTGCACATTACAGCACCCAAGTAAGGGAATACCTGTACCAACAATTCCCTGGTCATTGGATAGGACGTCGAGGGACTGTGGAATGGCCAGCTAGAAGCCCGGATCTCACACCACTAGATATTTATCTCTGGGGCCACTTGAAAGCGCTGGTATACGCAGAGAAAATTAGGAGTGTTGAACATTTGCGGCAGCACATTATTGGGGCATGTAACACCATTACTCCTGACATCATTCACCGTGTGCTTGCTGACTGGGTATCAAGTCTGAATTTGTGTATTGAAAACAATGGTGGACATATTGAGCACGCTCTGTAAATAAAAGCTTTTGTTTTGCCTTTTTTTATTATTTTTCCTATGATGCCGGACTTATGGGACACCCTGTATATATATAACAGCCATATTAATACTATAAACACCCAGGAATGTCTGTCAGTCTGTCACGCTCGAAAAGAGAAGAAGATTCTTGATATATATGGGCGATATTTGTATTTTAATGCATTAGAAAAAGGCGTAATGAATTCTACTTTTAATTATAATTTTAAAAAGTAAAAAATATTTGCTTTTGCGTTCAGCTTTGAGCCGAAATTTAATCTGCGGCTAAGTTCAAAAATTTACCAAGTGAGTTCTTTTTATGCACTTTCATACTGGTGCTGCAACCATTACAGACTAAATATTTTTACGGCTTTCAAAAAGTCTTCGAGTTGTCAATTTTCTTTTATATCAGAAATTCATTTAGCCCACGATGAACGAGGATCATGCTGAAAGAAAACGACGTTTAGCAACAGAAAGAAAACAACGATGGAGAGAGCGTCAAACACAAGAACAAACTCAATCTCGACGTTCTTCTGATGCTCACTCATGTTCGGATTATAGCATGCAAATAATTTCATACGAAAGATTTTTGATCGGAATATTTTAAGCCAGTGAAAGCCTAATATTTACTTTAAGTTCACGAGGTACTTAGATTTTAAATGCAACTTCACAAATTTTAACTCGCTGATTTTGGATGTGAAACAAAAAAATAGCACCACGGGCGTAGCTAAATGGGCCCGTAGGACCCACTTTAGCTAGTATATATATAATTAGCTATGATAATAATGATAATATTTGCTGATCATGATGGTTGTTACACTGATAGTATACGAATAGGTTGAAATATATCAGGTTCCCGCACTGAAAGGTGGCCTGCTTACAGCTGCTATCTCGGAATATAAATACATATTAATAGTAGATAATTTATAGTCAATAATTGGCAACAATAATCTTCTATACTATAATAAGAGAGCTGTCCGTCTGTCCGTCCGTCCGTCCGTCCGTCACACTTTCAGAAATTGTGAGAAAAAATTGTGAGAAAAAAATTCAGAAATTGTATTACGGGCGGCAATGTGAAGCTCAAGATTTTCATGACTGTGTTCTTTTCTGTAGTTTAGCCTGTCTGTTTGTCTGTTTGTGAAATTTATCCCGGGCAGTAATGGGGGAAGGGTGGGGGTGGGGGTAATGGGGGATGGGTGGGGTAATGGGGAGGGGTGGGGGTAATGGGGGAGGGGGTTAGCCCCCAAGTTGCATGAATGGGGGTGAGGAGGTTTTGGGAGATACCAGATTCAGAAATGTTGACACAATGTGAAGCTCAAAATTTTCACGGCTGCGTTCTTTTCTGTAGTTTAGCCTGTCTAACCGTCAGCGAAGCGACGCGACGGGAACTGTACTATTAATAATAACTATTTCCCGTTACAGATAACGCACTAGAAAATATTACATACGTTTAAAATTGTTTATTATTAATAAGTTTGGAAAATAATATCCGGGTACATTTTATCTGGCAAGATTGGGGACCGAGTTGCCAGTTGTGTTTTTCGTACTTAATGTGCATAGAAGAAATATGCAATTACTTTCAATGGGTAAACTTATAAAAAAAATAAAAAATACATATATATATATATATATATATTATATATACACACACACAGTATATATATATTATATATATATATATAATATATATATATATACACACACACAGTATATATATATATATATATTATATATATAATATATATAATATATATATATATATATATATATATATATATATATATATATATATAAAACGATAAACTAATAACAATAATAATAATGTTTAAGCTTGTAATTGAAGGTAAATAACAGGTATAGGGGTTAAACGTTTATATGTCAGTCTATCTGCATAATAGTGTAGAATAAATGAGTTTAATTAGGAAAGACAAAAGCTATCCCTATAATAAAAATAAAATGTAATTCATTTTAATTTTATTTAATCTTTTATTTAAAGTCACATAGGTAAAACACAGGTAAAACAAATTAAGGGAAGGGAGGGGGCGGTGCTGCAAAGAGATGAAGAGATAAAGGATAGATGGAAGGAATATTTTGAGGAATTATTAAATAAAGAAAACCCAAGATCTTTCTATGAGGATGGATTACCAAATGTAGCTATGACAGAACAAGTGGGGAGGATGGAAGTGAGTCGTGCTCTGAATAGGATGAAAAATAACAAAGCGACTGGCCCAGACGAGATACCAGCTGAGGCATGGAAGGCACTGGGAGATGAGGGGGTGGATCTGGGGTGGGATCTAATGCAGAAGTTGTTTGACCAGGAGGTGATTCCGGATGAGTGGCGGACCAGCATCATAGTGCCTATATTCAAAGAGAAGGGAGATGTACAAGATTGCACGAATTATAGAGGGATCAAGCTAATATCACATACAATGAAGATATGGGAGCGAATAGTGGAGAGTAGGTTGAGAGACGAAGCGGAAGTGTCAGTGGAACAGTTTGGATTTATGCCGGGAAGGAGAACGACAGATGCAGTTTTTGCATTGAAACAGTTGGCAGAGAGGTACAGAGAGGGGCAGAAGGCGTGCACATGGTTTTTATTGACTTGGAGAAGGCATATGATGCGATAATAAGCTGCGGAAGAAGAAGAATAATTTAATGTCACATAATACAAATATTAAATCAGAATTTGAGAAGTAAATAGACTGTTATTAGCCTGATTTTCCGTAACATCTACTGTATATTTAATCTGAAGAAATAAATGAATGTATTTGTTTAGCTATACGGTAAAAATGGCTCCGAGAACACAATACAATTTATTGAATGTTTTGCGACCTATACATCCTCTCGTTCTGTATATTAAACCATTCTTCAAATATTTATTTCAAGTTTTCTTCTGTTCAGTCTCTAATGTTTATAAGGTTCAAAATTGAATGTCAAACTGTAGTCATAAAGTGATTCTGCTAATTGATTTTTGTCCTCTTCCTGTAAAGTACATATATATATATATATATATATATATATATATATATATATATATATAGCCTGATGAGTGAGAATGTTGTCCCCCTGCAGCTAGAAAGCTAAACTAACAGGGCCACGAAGACGGTGGCGGAACGCGCCGGAACGCTGTGTAAAAAGTGCCTTTTTTCCTACTCAAATCAATTAACCCCGGCATCGGGAATGTTTGTTTGTTTGTTAGACCGAGATGGAAGCCAGGAGGAATTTTTTGTTTGTTTTTGTCTGTTTTTATTTGTTTTTGTCTCATGAAAGACCATGGAGGAAGGCGAGAAGGATTTTTTCTCATGATAGACTATGAAAGGCAACTCATAAAGTAAGGTGGGAACCGTCATAAAGGACGGTGAAGGATCCTCATGAAGGAAGGTGAGGGGCTCGCGCCCTACAAACAGAAGCGAAGCCCAACGAAATAATAAGGTATGATAATTTTCTCCTTTACTGTTAGGCAGCGCTAAAATACCGAAGGCAAATAAATTTAACATTAACCAAAAAAGAAACACTACTTAACGAGGTCCTTTGAAGACCTCTACAAACATACCTTTTTAACGCAAAAACGTAGGTTTTTTGTCGTTAACTCTCCACCGATAGCTGCTGGAAATTTTTAGTGACGGCAATAAACCATAACCCTATAAAACGTTTTGCATTTGGTGGCCCATATTATGGGGACCCGACCCCTCTAAAATTTACACTAACACAAACAGCGGCTAGGCTTAGCTCGTTAGGCCTAACCCTAACTTTACCTTACCGTACCGAACGTAACAATCGGCGAAGGCTAAAGCCGATAATAACCGTAAACAAAGCCTCGTTCATTTAGCAGGCTTAACTCATTTAGTCCTATACAAAATAGGCCAATTTCAACCTCGGCCTATTTAGTAGGCCCGTGCCACAATAAGCCTATTAATAGGTCCTACTTTTTAAACTCAAAACAAAGCTTCATTTAACAGGCTTAACTCACTTTAGGCCCTATACGAAATAGGCCCACTTCACCCTAAGCCTACTTAGTAGGCCACATTACTTTACCTTAATTAATAGGCCTAATATACTCATACACCTAGGCCTACTTCAAACAATTTACAAATTAGACCTACTAAAAGCTTATCTCTCAAAGTAGGCCCTATGTAGTATGATCGCAAAAGGAGAGAGTGCAATGCAATGATGCAATGTTGCAATGAGTGCCAGTGCCAACCCCAGTGCCAACACCCCACCACCTTGTTGCAAGACCCCCAGTGCCAACCCCAGGGTGCCAAAAAAAGGGGAGAACTCCCCAGGAAGCTGAGGGAGTCCAACTGACCACTTTGGGGAGAAGTTGGGACGGCCTCACCCCCCTAAAGGGGTATACCTAACCTAAAAGAGAGAGAGGAGGAGGAGAGAGAGGAGGAAAGAGACCATCCTTTCACCTGGGCATCCAGGTGCATAATAAGATTTTATCCCAGCATCACTTGACTTAGTTAATCAGCCAGGCGGGGTAGAAGCCAGTTGGCTTAAGCAGCCAGCTGACACACTGTGTATATCGTGTCAAAACACACCACACACACACACCAATTATATAAGCAGAAACAATTCCTTCCGTCTTTTAAACAGAAACAAATCCCTCCGTCGCTTAAAAGGAAGATTAGCTAGACATATTACGCATCGCCTACCATCACCGGGCCTCGAACCCAGTTTGAGAGCAACTCGCTTCTCCACCAAACCATGCCTAGAGGCGGGCCACCAACTTGACCTTCATGTGAAGGGAGACACTAGCAAGTAAAAATTGTTTTTCATCACGTATTTTACAATAAGCGAAACTCTTATTATTGTACACACACACACACACACACACACACAACACACACGTACATACATCCATCAGTCTGCTTAGAAGGCAGCCACTTAGTATATATTTATTGAAGGGGCATTGTTTATATCCCCATCTCTCCAGTTATTTCTTAATATCGTTTATATATACATCGAAAAAAACTAAATAAAACGCCATTACGTCATTCTGTTTATTTAGACGAATTATTGGAATAAATTTCACGAAATATTTAGAAAATAAATTTACAATCCTATACAAGCGATGAAATATATATGATCAAAAAATAAAATAAAAACTAATAATAGCATAAGAAATACGAACGAGGAATATATATGTATAATCAAAAAATTAAAAAATAATAATATACAAAACGAAGGAGTATAACCATCAGTATAACAGTACAGGAGAAGTATATATATACATATGTATATACAGTTATATTAAATAATTAAATATATTGAAAATAAAAAATATTATATATATTGAAAATAAAAAATATTAAATATATTGAAAAAAAATAATAATATACAAAACGATAGAGTATAATCATCAACATGGAGGTACAGGGAAAAAAAAAAAAAAAATATATATATATATATATATACACAATTATATTAACGTTCTGAAAAGCGCGGAATGGAAAACTGTATTATTTTCGTCATGCATGAACTAATAAGGTAATGTTATTGTGTATATATATACACACACACAGACACACATATATATATATATATATATATATATATATATATATATATATATACAGCCACTTATTAAAGATTTATCCATTAAAAAATAAAATTTAAAAGGTGGGATGATCTATTTGAAAACACCTGTTCTACCAACGGGGTATTAACATGGCGCCAGTTTGACGGAAAGCGCTAGATAATATCGAATTTAAAATCTCAATAAATAAACTCGGATCTTGCCTTCGATGGAATTTTATTTCTATTCTCTCGACACCATAAACTCTGGGGGTTAATGCGTCGCAGTCCCTACCCATCTCTTAATTTTTTTTAAAATTAATTTACGCGATTGTAAAAGCCGATATATATACTGTATATATATATATATATATATATATATATATATATATATATATACAGGCCCGGATTTAGCTATAGGCGAACTAGGCGATCGCCTAGGGCCTCGCGCCAAAGGGGGCCTCGCTCAAGCCGTTTTGCGCGTTCTGTTCAAGTGATATTAATGATTTAGAACTCTATGAAGAACTTAAAGTACTTTGCAGGTTTATACCTGAGAAAACAGATCTCGGAAATGCCCTTGTTTATATAGTGCAAAAACAACTAAGTGAGATTTATCCTAATGTTTATGTTGCACTTCGAATAGTATTAACCATCCCAGTTACTGTTGCTTCGGCTGAAAGAAGTTTCTCGCGTCTCAAACTTATTAAAACATATTTGCGTTCCACCATGTCTCAAGCGAGATTGCAATCATTAGCTATGTTATCAATAGAAAACGATATAACAAATTCATTAGATTATTCTCAATTAATTGAAGAGGTTAGCTCGAAGAAAAGTAGAAAAGCATTGCTGTAATATTCAAGGAGCATCTGAACCAAATATTAAAGCATTAATATTTAGCCTGATAAGTCGATCGCTCACTATTATAAAAAATGAAATGTCAACATCTCTTATACATCACATATGAAAAACGTTTGTATACTATGGAGTCATTACCTATAATATTATATAAATCTTAGAAATCATTGTCTTATATTTTCGATACAAATCTTGATTCATATTATAATTTATACTTATTTGTATGGTTTATTTATATTTCTTATACAATTTCCATGCGTGATTATTTTGGTTTGGTTTAATTTTTAAGTGCTGGCATAGTTCTGTCTATGCGGGATTCTAATATTGCTGGTATAGTACCGATAATTAAGTCCATATTTTCATATATATAGGCCTAGGGCCTCGCAATTTCTAGATCTGCCTAGGGCCTCGCAATTTCTAGATCTGCCTAGGGCAGTGGTGCACAAACTTTTTTGATGTGAGGGCCAAGCGAAGAAAATAACTAAATGTATTAGCCTACTTACATTCCATCTAAGTCATAAATTGGGTCACTTTTATATTCTAACTTTTTCATTGAATTGAAAAGACCCGTGGGGCCACTGAAAAGACCCATGGGGGACACATTTGGCCCGCGGGCCAGGGTTTGTGCATCACTGGCCTAGAGCCTCGCAACTTCTAGATCCGGCCCTGTATATATATATATATTGTTACATGAGGCAATAAAACAGAAGTTTAACATCTGCTATTTTTGCCTTAAATACACCTCGATATACGTTCTGAAAAGTGAGGAATGGAAAACTGTATTATTCTCGTCATACATGAACTAATGAGGTGATGGTAATATATATATATATATATATATATATATATATATATATATATATATATATATATATATGAGGGGTCGCGCGTCTTAAGGTACCTAAGCGCCGCCACAGGCGAAAACGTGTTTTTGATGGATATCACTATTTTCACCCTTCCTCTATCGCGTGGTTTGCCTTATAATGACCTTACGACACTAGAGTATGGTTGAAAACCTTATGAAGCGAACTACTTTTTCGACCTCTATCGCCATCCAAAAGTTCACCCAAAATTCGGCAAAATAAGAAAATAAAAAAATTAAAAATATATATAAAGGGTGTCCCAAAAAGTGTGACCCTAAAAAAAATATTAATAACTTTTTTATTAAAGGTGCTAGAAGTAAATACTAAAAACTGAAATAACAAGTGAAGATGTACGTTTTTGATACTGTATACGTAATTATTATGAAAACCATATCGTTACTTTAAAATGTTAAAAAAAGATTCTACAAAATTTTCCCATAAAAGAAATCATTTATCATGAAGGGTGGCCTAGTCTAACCAAAGGCCTTGTGACGGCGAATCCTACGGACCGAACTAGACTAGCCTAATCATTCACTTGCTCGTTCCGGACCTAGTCTAATCACTCACTCGCTCGTTCTAGCAAGTTGGCGGCCAAAAAAACATCTTATGATACAAACTGTACAGAATTTCACCCACCCTCAGATGACGACACCACAAGAAAAAGCTGAACTAGTCAGGTATGTTTACGAAAGTAAATCAATCATCACAGCACAAAGATTTCAAGTTAAACACAATAAACAGGCACCAGGAAAGAAGACATAAAAAGATGGGTGAAAACGTTTGAAGAGACTGGATCCGTCCTTAAGAGAAAAAGTTGTGGACGCCCGAGTAAGTCTCTAGAAAGGTCGCAAGCTGTTATGGAAGCATTTCACACGGATCCAAAAACGTCAATAATGAGAGTTTCAGTTGAGTTAAACATCCCACGATCGTCGGTTCACAGAATCCTTCACAAAAATCTGAAATTAAAATGTTATAAAGTGCAAGTGCATCATCAACTTTTTAAAGAAGATTACGCAGTAAGAATTGCTACTTGCCAGGAACTAATCGAGTTCATTGATTCAGAATCAAATTTCCTGAAAAACGTCATCTTCACTGACGAGGCAACGTTTCATACATCTGGAAAACTTAACCGCCACAATTGTAGAATTTGGGGACCAGAAAATCCACGTGAGACCTTTGAACATGAACGTGATTCGCCAAAAGTGAATGTTTGGTGTGGAATGTCAAGTTCTCGAATTTATGGTCCGTATTTATTTGAAGAACGGACTGTTACAGGTGCCTCGTACTTAAAGATGTTAAAAAATTTCTTTGTGCCACTACTAAAAGAAACTCCTGAATCATTTCAGGCCATAATCTTTCAACAAGACGGACCCCCGCCTCACTATGCTAGAGTCGTTCAAAAATTTCTAAACGAGACATTCCCAAGTCGATGAATTGGTAGAGGAGGACCAATGAAATGGCCCGCTCGCTCCCCCGATTTAACACCTTTAGATTTTTATCTTTGGGGTTAAGTCTAAAGTTTACCATAACAAACCGAGAAACATTGTGGAATTGAAACAGCGTATTCAGGAAACTATCACATCCATCTCCCCATCTGTACTGGAGTGTGCCATTGAAGAATTTGAACGTAGAATTAGATTGGTTATAGTAAATGATGGAAAACATGTAGAGGTTTACTAGTGCATGGGAATAAAACTTACACCATCACTTGTTATTTTACTTTTTAGTATTTACTTCTAGCATCTTTAATAAAAAAGTTATTAATATTTCGTTTAGGGTCACTCTTTTTGGGACACCCTGTACTGTATATAAAATATAAAATATGAAAATCTATTCCAAAAACTCATCAACATCTTCATTAGCATACTTAGAACCCTAATTTAGCCAAAAATGAATGTTCTAGCTGAATTAATAACAGAGATACTATTGCCAGAATATTGCTGAACTTTGGAGGCGATTTCTGACGAATTTTAATTTTGGCGCTTAGGTACCTTAAGACGCGGGACCCCTCATATATATATATATATATATATATATACACACCTATTAAAGATTTATCCATTAAAAAGATAAAATTTAAAACACGGGATGAACTATTTGAAAACACCTGTTCTACTAGCGTGGTTTTAACGTGGCGCCAGTTTGACGGAAGGCACTAGATAACATTGGAATTAAAATCTTAAAACGCATATATTAAGTTTGTTCACGGAATTTTATTTCTATTCCCCCATAAACTTTAAACCGATGCGATCTGCCCAGATTTCCAATTTTAATTTCCAATGTCGCTAATTCCCTCATATATATTTATGTCACACGTAAGACCATAAAACAAACGTTCTAGCTACATCATAAACTTTATGAGGAGCTAATGTGTCTCTCTTTCTATCTCTCTCTCCATCTCTCTATCTCTCTCTCCATCTCTCTCTGTCTCTCAACGATCCTGGAAGAAAACTATGGAGTGGGTAAGATATATTTGACACGCCCCAGAATTCACGGATCGGCCAATAACAGTACAGTGGGCAGCGCATGAGATCGGCCCAGGACCTCTGGTTGGCAGGTGGTCGTGCTTACACGTCATGCCTCAACCAAATTTCAACGACGGCAATTAGGTTTACAAATAGGACCCCGTCTATAAAAGGGAGCATTTTCATATGGAATCCACAACAGCTGTATTTATCAAAGAGTGAGCACAGATATCGCCATGACCCAATCACAGCAGCTTTACATCTCCCCGGAATTGTTTGAAGATGGAGATTTCTATGCAGGGGCTACGCTTCACCTTTTCAGAGCAACTGATCGGAACACTCGACTTTCAACGTAAACTATTGCAGAAATTTGTGATGGAAAGAGAGAATTTACCGTTGATGATGACAATGAAATGTAGGTAATTATTTTAATTTGTGACTCGGGCTATATACATCGTTTCATTCAGTGGCAGTGTTAAATAATTTATAAAAATTCGTAATAAAACGAAGTGAAAGGATATCTTCCCAGGGGTCGATACATCCAGCTAATCTTCCTTTTGAGCTGTAAATTAGTGTACTTGTAACGCCTTGAAGCTCTCTCTCTCTCTCTATATATATATATATATATATATATATATATATATGTTAAACACAGACCGTGCATGCATGCACGTTCTGTGTTTAACGTATAAGCTTTTCAGGGGACCATTCTGAGTTTGTGTGTATATATATATATATATATATATATAATATTTAATTATTGCCCATTCTGTATTTCCTTCGTAGTTATTTCGGCATATATATAATATATATGTTAACCCCTCCGTCTATGGCCCTGGGTGGTTCGAATCGACGGGTTTCTGGTCAGGAGGCAGTAACGGATATTTCTCGTGATAGGTTTTCTTCTATAACATTCTAATTTTTTTCTCTCAGTATAGGGTCGACAGTTGTTAATTCTTCTCTTTCTATAATACTCTGATACTTTCTCTGATACTAAACTTATCGACTTTACTGACTGAGTTCTCGGACGAGGGCACGGCTCGAAGTAAAAGATTAAAAACTTCTTTTACTGTAGTTTACTTCTAAAAAATGTACAGGTAGTGCTCTGAATTTACAGGGGTAGAGGTTCGACCTCTTTCGACCATGGCTCAGGCCGGAATCTAAAAATTAAGGAGGCAAGGGGCCTCTGCCCCCTCCTCGCTGAGAAGCTGCTAGCAAGGGAGTGATAGTCGAAGTAATTGAAGTCGAAGTACTCATTATTTTACAATTACATGCTTTATATATAATCTAAATTTTGGGGGAGTGCAATATGAAGGTTAAGTTTCTTTCTTTAACACATGATCAAATTTTTGAAAGATTCCAAATAAAAATTAAAAAAAATAATAAAAAGATGATCGTATTTTCGCTGAGTATACATTTCTAAAGGCGACATAATTTCGGAGTAGTACATGAGTACAATTTAAGTACATTACTGAGTATATTTTAATTTTGGTTTATTACAATTATGATTAGGATTATGGATTAATTCACATTTCACTTAGTATCGTTAATTACAATTCCATTTAAAGTACATTATTACATTATATATTAAATTATTATCATTAATTAAGGTTTCATTAAAGTACATTACATCAAATACATTATTAAGTACATTAGTAACTTACAATTCTTACAGTGTTTTTATATTTATAATGGTTATTAGTACAACACGAAGTACATGGGCACATACGGTATGTATTTATATACAACATGATATGTTATAATATGTTATAAATTTGAATCAGAGAGATAGTAGGTTTCACATTTTCAGATGTTTGATTTAGGCTGTGATCATCGAATTGCGTGCACTTGCATAACGTTTTGGAGTTCATTGCGGGAGGTGAAATAATTAAAATAAAAAGTAAAAATCAAAAAATAATACATGAGAACGTATTTGCACGATTTTGAACGAACAGGTACGAATGCATAAAGTACACATTTCGTAGACTGACACGAGTAAATAATGAATATTTAATAAAAATTGACATAGGGTAATGGTCAAGATAAGATATGGACGTATGGATGAATATGGTTGAATAATAATATTTAAATTACATAACACCGCAACATATAAATAATGACGTATAGAGTGTAAAGGTTTTTTTTCATTATTAAAGAATTTACCATACACTGAACATGAAAGATATCCACATACCAATTGGGTGATTCAGTATTCACGGTATGGAAAACGTGAAGAGAATTAAGTTACTTTATGACGTCATAGTTATTCACATTATGTCATACGTACAGTATAAGTCATTACTAGAAAAGATGAATTAGAGAAATACAGTACTGAATAAAGAAGTACAAATCGAAATTCTATCCAAAACTCGCTCAGGCGATTTTGGTTTTCTCATGTAAAAAATGAATATTGATTATTCATTGTTCATTTTGTGTGTATATATATAATATATGGTGTGGTTGTAATAATACATTTCTTGATAACTTAAAAATTTATAGTAAGTTCTACAGGTAGGGCTTTAGAATTACCAAAACTTTTAAGAATTGCTTGCGGAGCCGGGCTTGAGACCCGGTGCCGTGAGACGAAGCGTAGCACACCCATCTAATCTTCCTTCCTGATAACGTCATTCAGACAGCTGAATTTTATTATACGTTGAATGTATCATTTGAAACTGAAATTTTATTACACGCTTGTTACTTAAAAAATTATAGAAAGTTCTACAGGTAGGATTTTAGAATTATTAACAACCTGGCTCTTAACCCGGGGCAGGCAGATGATGCGTAGCATACCCAAATAATCTTACTTTTGAAACCCGTCAGCATATCTGCTTTGTGATTATAATTTGCCAGGCACACTACTCGGAATAAATGACGATTTGGAGGCTTTACCGCGCAGCCAGCCCAGTGACCTGAATACCGAGGTTGAGGTGTTGGCTCACATCCGGTCCAACGAATGCCAGGTCATCGAGGAACTGATGTAAGTTTTTTTGTGGTTAAGAACAAAACACATTGTATTTTCATTCAATCTATTAAATGGTAGAAAGCATGTTTTAGTACAATTCGGCTTACAGAACTAGCGTCCGTTAAATGAGACTAACATTAATGGAGACTTTAGTTATAATTATATATATACACATGTAAAACTTTACACAATACAACGAGTGTCTACAAATGGGAACCTTTTTTTATCTGTCTGCATACCAATTCATTATTCATCTCAGTGTCGCACAAATCGAATAATTTTTTAAAAACTTATAAATCCCTTCCCACGTGACATGTGCAGGTGAAATGAAAGACAGGACTGCCACAAGTATTACTAAAATGTCCTTGGAAACGGTTAGGGTTCCAAACAATTTCAGAGACATGTAGCTGTTCGATAAATTGTACAACCACAGGGTCACTCCAGGGCTGAGTGCCGAGTGAATGAAAATAGTACATTCTTTCCCTATTTTTAAAATAGATTGCAAACCAATGAATCCCCTCACTACCAACGATGTCTGTGTTCACGATAAGGCTATACCAATCTCTCGTAGTTGGAAATTTCAATGTTTCATTCTTCGCAAACACACCTAGAAATTTGGAGAGTGTGATTTGGTCGCTTTTCATTACTCTCTGGAGTGTATTCGCGTCCATTTTAAAAGTCTGTGACAGCGTTCTGGAAGCGGTCAATTTCTATTAGAGCTTCTGATTCGAGGTACACTAGTTCACTAATAGGCGCGTCTATAGGGTTGGCGAATTCCAATCTGACTGAGATGTTCCCACTTTGTTGTGGACTTAAGTGTGTGTTTACACTAGCAGATAAGTCGGGGGTAATATCAAATGAGTAAAGGTTTGTTCGACAAATTTTTTCTGCGTTACGCAAAACCCAAAGCTCGTCACAGCCACCGGCAATATGGGCCAGATTACTATAATCTCTCGCGCAGAGCGGGAACACCGCGTCCGATGAACAGTCCGTAACCATAGTCCCGTCCAATGCAACGCCATTTACGTATAGAGTTATATTTTTAATGCCGAAATTCTCGAATTTAAAGTCGCTCTTTTTATAGTTTACATTCGTTGAAGGGCGATCCTGCATTCCAATTAATATCCTTTTGGGTAGAACCCCCAGGGCCACGTTTTCTAGCTGCTTCGAGGCCAACCTGGCGGGCACCGTGTATAGCTTCATCTGTACTCTGTTAATTGGATATTTTACTGTTGCGTGTATTAAATTTTTTTCAATTTCTACATATTTCAGGGAACTTAATTTCACTCGCCGTACACGCACAACGGGTTTTGCGCCCTCTTTTTGATCAGGTCCCAGATTTATGCAGATCTCAGGATTTGTGCGGTTGAGTTTTAGCTTCATGTTGATGCCGTTCATAAGCAGTTTCTCCTGGAACGTGAAGTTTGTATGAAGACGTCCAAAACATTCATATATCTTTTTTTTAGAATTTTTAAATTTATCCTTTCTACTACTTTCGTCTTAGTCTGATAATAGCCCTCGACAGTTAAAAAAGTGTCTTTTGCTTCTTTTGAAAAGTTGAGGACATTTTCAAGATAGGCTCGTAGGTGATAATATCCCGTTCTTGCCGAGATGTTAACCTGATTTAAATACACCTCACACTGACTGAATATGGAGTGGAGGAAGTTGGTTTCATGGTATGCAGAGTAACTATCATCGCAGTCCGTTCCATCTGAATGGGCTATACGCAGTTTAGCGTACATGTGCATGCAGCTTGGATCGAAAAAGTATGAGCCTGAGCTGGATATCACGAATTCTATAGGGCACTCGGTGAACTAATTGTGTTTAATGGGTTAATTGTAATAAAGTCGCTATGCTCAATAGAAACCTGTGTAGGGGGCATATCAAAGAGGGACAACTCCGATTTACAACATTGTGAGCTACACGGATGGATGAAACGCGCCATGACGAGTCAGAAATAGTGCCACCTCTCTCGACAAGTAGTAATCAGCCTATGATTCGTGAGTGTCCTAAGCTTATATCAGTTAACAGAACGATCAGCCATAGGCTTCATACGCTTAGAACACTTCTTTTTTTATGTCCTTTTATGTTTAGCGCCACGCATTGGTAACACCTTATTCCGGACAGCCCTCTTCTTCTTCTTCTTTCCACCACCACACATTTCTCTCTTTGCATCTTTGATGATTTCGTCACGTGTACGTTTTAAATGTTTTTTAGGTCGTCTTTAGGTTTAGTTCCACCCATTATGTCTTCTACCGCATTAAAACCTAATTGTAACGCCTTCCTCCCGAGATATCTAGCACCCCTCTTCAACAATCGGACAGCCGTGCGTGGTATGATTGAAAAAATGGAGCCAAGCCCACTCCCACGCTGATATGTCACTGCTCGATAGACTGTGAAAGGCCTTCGCGTCATTATAACTGAATGCGACGAAAGTGTAGCTTCACTGTTAAGCTCCCATCACCGAATGGGAAATTTTTTCCCTCAATCTTTCTCATATATATTGAGATATTGGTTAATAGATTAGTCGCAACATTCACATAATGGGGCTTGTCATATGTAATGCTCAAACTCTTCCCTCTATGGTTGGGAATTTGTACAATGCGCAGCAGGCGTGCCCGGGTGTCCCCAATAAATTGATGCTCCACGATATTGCTGTAAATATAGCATATTTCTGGAGATGGGTAGCTTTCACCCAATTTCTCCAATTTCAACTTATACATTAGGCTGGACAAGTCATGTTTTGCCTCGTGAAAGGTATCTCTTTGGAGGGCTGCACCATATCGACCCTCGGCAACATTTGTGAACAGTTCTTTGTCTCTACTATTTCTACTAATCGTTGATTTTAACTTCAACGTATGTGCAGGCGTATCTATGTTTACGACTTCAAAAAGTAAATCGGTTGTCAGGTACGACTTTTCAAGACTCTTGTTTAACCCCGTCACAATGTCCGTGCCTGTGACATAATGACCGATTCCTAGTGTTACATTTGTAGTATAGTACTGTATATCACCGACCAGGACTGATCGCATAGTCTTGTCTAAGGTTATGCCTAATTTTTCACACTCATCGACTCTTCTAAGGATCAGAAATATGATCTGTACATTTTCAAGAGTAAAAAATTTGGTGGCTAGCTGGAATTCACAAACACCAACTTCGGACGAATCACGTTCCAAATCATTGGGCCCATGGAGTTTTGTTACAAAGTTGGCCAGGGTGTTCTTAGGACGGGAGTGTGACATAGAAATGGTTAGGCGCCATGTTGCTTCAGATAGGTGTTGAAGCTTTCTGGATACCCGAACCATTTCACCAGGTACATTTTTCTCTTTCCTGAACCTTTGCTGCCTAAATTTTTTTCAATTTTAAACACACTTTTTCCTAAATTAAATGTCACTTTCTACAACTCCTCGCGGTAAAAGCCTCTTGCGATTTCTTCCCCATTCAAATCTTCAACGTAATACAGCATTATCTCGCCTTTAGGTCTCATAGCACTAACTTTAAAAATCTCATGTGTTCATCCTTGCTCAAATCCCTTCGCGAATTTATTTCCCGAACGTGATAGCCCTACATAATCAGTGATTATGAAACGTGTAGAGTGTGGTGGCAGTGCTTAAACTCTTCTCACCTCTGTGCGCGTACCTGTTTCTAAAACTTCGTTAGGTGTTGTACCAATCGTATGGTGTTGTGAACGGTTGTATGACGATACCAATGACCCCAGAACGTTTATATATCTGTATGTGTTTTTATGTTTAAAATAGCAATGCATGCGCTCCTTTATGGTACGTTAAACTCTTTCAGCTAAAGAGGCCTTATGTATAGAACTGCTATTGTAGTAACTGATATTAAACTATGTCAGCATGTTCTGAAAAGCTCGGCCTATAAATTCTATCCCCTTATCTGTACAAAAATAGCCAGGAACCCTGTCTTCTTTCAAAATCAACGTTTTGTAGCTTTAGCAACTGTTTCAGGCGATTTATTTTTCAGCGGAATTAGCCACATATATTTAGAGAATACATCTATTATGAATAGGATGTAGCGGTATCCGTCATTATACACTGAATATCTTTGCTTGTCTGTTAAATCCGCTTGCCAAATAGAGTCAGTCGAAGCCGCTGTTGTCTTGACCGTTTTAAACCTTTTTCTCACCGGTTTATGAAGTGTATAAGCATCCTGCTCCCGCAAAAACCTCTCAACATCTTTTTTCCCTATTCCATCATTGTAAACACCTCTGTACAGTCTATTACGCCGCCATAGGAGACGGGGTTAGAAATTTCATAATATCGTTTTCTTAATATGTTAGCCATTTGCTATTTTAGAGACACGCGGATAAGGTTGGCCGTTTGTTCTCATCTTTCTCCTCTTCAGAGATGCTACTATTGGGGGTGGTGGTGTACTTAGTTGTGACACGTGCGAGACTTGCTCCAAGTCATTTAACCTAATCTCATTTCCTATCAATGTTTTGGGGACATTTATTTGTTGTAGTCTTGCTTTAATATGCTTCCATCCAGTCGGTGAGGGCCTGTCCCACTTTCTCACCAGATCATGGACAATGTCGACGATATTAGATACCCTTGTTCCTTCAACAATGACCTCGCCTGTATCGGTCCACTGTACGATGGGGTCCTCACTCAATAGATTATAAAGACAGCAACCTTTATTCATCAATGTATGTGGGAGACTGCTTTTTAATAAATGCTCGATATGTTGCGTTCCGTTATTCTTTGGGTGGTCATCTCTAACGTCGGGCCCAGGTCCTATGTCGCCATGCTCATCGTTGCTCGCGCTGTGCCTAATAACCACAGGGAGCTCTGACGGATTTTTATAATCTTCGTACTCATGAAGAAATTTTTGCAGAGCCTCTTGGTACAAGATCCTTTTCTCATCAGAATACTTTTCACTGTTTAATAGGGTTAACAACTCGCTTTCCATTCTTTTAAGCCTACTTTTACGTTGTTCTAGAACCGTGTCTGGAATCTTTGAACTTTGCAATGAAGCATACACCTCGTGCGGACTCACTGCCACTTTCTTCATTATATTAATCTAGTCAGTAAAGGTCCCAAAACTGAAAATAAGATGGGGAGGAATGATCCCCTTCTTTGTACAATAATTCGCTTTTTCTTCCCCAGTTTGACTTTTACGAGCGAGCGTACGTATTATGTTCTTGTAACGACGTAGGAGAGTCTTCTGAGGAGATTTCATTGGCACATTACATTTTATAACATTAAAAGATTTCACAGATGCATTTTAAAAAGTCCGCGTCGATATTTTTGACAAATATCTGCTGCAATGCCCGGGGCAATCGTTGATAGATTTTTATTAATTCACGGTATTTCTTTAGCCTATTTGTCATTCTGGAATATACACCGTTTCAGGCTCGTTTGGGAATATATTCGTTCTTAGAAGCACCCTAAACGTGTTTCTCAGGTGAAGGTCACAAAACAACTATCCGTAACGCTGACTTGTAGGTTCTTTATAAACCTCCAAAAACTCCTTACGCTGATTCGGGAACATTTGATTGGCTAATACCACAATTTGTGACACATCTCTACGTTGCGGGAATAAGACTAGATATTGTGTATTTAACGACACATCGCGCATGTATCTATTTTTTAAAAAATAGATTCTGATTGATGAAGAATACGCTTATGTTAAGATGGTGGGAGATCACTGTAAATGTCTCGGCAAACGTTTTATCCATTTCCAACATGAGATCGTCAATTACAATGACTGTATGCTCATTTCCTTTTAATGAATTAACATCATATACACCTCTGTGGAACAAAATATCATCTTGGTACTCGTTGAACAATGATTGATACGTCCAATAGCACCATATTACTTTATGCACAAATTTTGAGAACATCTCCCCCTTATCTTTAATGATTTTAAGCATAAACACAGTTTTACCACTTATATTCTTGTTTTTCTTCTTCCACAGAACCGTAAATGACAGCGATGTACAACCCCACCTCATCGAGGTTTCAGAAGCTACCCAACCTTTTCACGACATATATAAACGCATTTTTGAATGATAAGGTAGAAGCATCGGGGTATCCGCGAGGAGTTGATGCCGGAGATGAAAAAACTGTTTATATTCAGCGTTACCGTGCCCATGAAGGTATACAGCTTGACCGTTCCGAAATTGTTAAGAATCCTGGCGAGCGCTTTCGTGCAAAGTTGTCTAAACAGTCTTTGGGGAAAATTTGCGCAGAATACGGGCAAAGGGAACGTTCATTTGGCACAAAGTTATAGTGAAGTCTGGGATTATGCCAACGCTCCCGATAAAGAGGTTATGGAGATCGTGAATGTAGGTAATACTTACATAATAAAGTACATCACCGAACTGGCCACAGATACCTCACGGGTTACAAACATACCTGTAGCCAGCTTCACAACGGCCTACGCACGCATCAAGCTTTTGGAACTACTGCACTCTCTTGGGCGCAGGGTGCTGTACGCTGACACATCTAGCGTAATATTCACAGCGAGGGTGAATACATGCCTGCTATTGGGGAATTCCTCGGAGTTAACTGACTAGATCAAGGATGAGTATGGTGATGGTGAATACGATGACTCATTTGCATCAACAGAGCCAAAAACGTATGGGGTACGGGTGAATGTGGGGGAGGATATGAAATATATTGTGAAGGCTAAGGGCATCACGTTTAACCATGTAAACCGACATGTTGTTAACTTTGACTCGTTGAAGGATCTAGTGTGCTTCGAATATGAGGACAACCATCCACCCCAACTGACTGCGGGGACCCACAATTTTCGGGCGCAGAAACTGGGGTGTGTGAAGGAACTTAGGGGCACGAAGGTATGCCGTAACACCTATAGGAAACGTTACCAGGTGCCTGGTACCTATGATACCGTACCCTTTGGATACCTTAATCCTTGATTGTTTATATATATATATATATATATATGTGTGTGTGTGTGTGTGTGTGTGTGTGTGTGTGTTCTTAACGATATGTTTATTACGTATATTTGTTTCAATTAGGGTTTCACTTCCTACTTTGCGTGCGTGCGTGTGTACAATCCTAAGCTCTGCCCATTGTAAGATCGGTCACGTGACTCCTGCTACTGCCTGGACATATCTCTACCCTGGCGTGCTCAGTTGGTCGCCGGAAACCCTGGAGCTCAGACGCGTATTTTCTCACGTAGACGAAAAATAGTGATGACTACTTTTGATATTGCGTGTTCGACTTTATGAAGTTGTATTCGGTAAAGTCGGAAGATGTGGTGAATACTGAAAGACTGCCTACCCCACCTTCCTTTGAGACTTTTAAGGATACATTGAATCGCGTGAAAGAAAAAGATGTTCAAATACTCTATGGATATTCTGGCGACAGTATTGCCGGATTTCGCGGCACAAACGATGTAATGGACTACGTTGTAGGGCTAAACTGTATAAAAGCGTACATATACCGTGAGGTGAAAGAAACAACGCGTGCAGAAGAGAAGCAACGGATATGGATAATGAGTCTTATTGATCAGAGGTGTGACAGGCGGTATTATGTCATGCTGCATCATACCGAGTACGCGTACCCTGCGGCTGAGAATGTAAATCTTGTCATCATGGACAAACTAAAGTACTTTTACCACTACATTCATATATATCATGACGAGGTTCGCAGTGAGGTTGTGGCTAAAGGTCTGTGTGAGTTTTTGATAGAATTTAGAGACGAGTATGGATTGTTAAACAAAAAGGATAAATACGGTCACATGTTTCTCTCGAATAGTGCACCGGATTGTGAATAAAATGTGTTTAGTTCGTGAAATTCCCCCTAAGCGAAAATGTCTGGTGCGTATTCTGGGGAGTGGGAGTGATAAAACATTAAAACCGGTATTGCTTCATGTATCGGAAAATTTCTCAAAACACCTACCCAATATAATGGGATACAAGTGTTCACGTTGAAACAACGCCGTACACGTTTCATCAGCTTATGGTATGACTCGATCCTCCCGTCGAGCCGATCCGTCCCCCGTGGCTCATAGTCATCTCAGCGCTTAAACCGTCTGGACGTGCACTCCTCGAATACGATGGAACTTCTTTTGAGAAGCATTCCCAATGCCGCGTACGATGTTTCCGTGATGAAGTCATTTCGCGTGTTCAGGCGTGAAACCGGTACCATTTACTATGTACTTGAAACGACTTGCAAACAAGCAAACTCTGGTAAACGTAGTTATTTATTTAAGTGTTGAGGAGATGAACAGAGTCTTCATGATAGTTGAGAAGTGGGGTGAGGACCGTTATAAAATACCTGCAGGTGTAGGTACAAGAAGAGAACAGATTAGTGATGCCCCTCATATGCCGGTGTTTGTACGTTGTGTATAAATAACGATCAGCCATGCATCGATGTACTACTGATGTGGAAGAATGCATCTGAAAATAACGTTCTTGTCCCCACGCGAATCCGATTCATCCCCGACAGAATGTTTGAAATCGTCGGATTCCGCAAGCTGAAGCCTATATTATACGCGCGTGTTACGGATATGATTTATTTTGACACGGTTTTTGAATACGTATACACCGCTCTGCTGGACGGATTTTTCGAATGTAGGAATGAACAAGGCGAGAATGGTCTAGAGCTAGATGCTTATTTAAAAGGTTTAGACTCTTCGAATATCACGAACTTTAGTACAAAGCACTTGAGCGGCACAGGGCAGAGCTCGCCTACACTGTTCACCCTGAAGAGTTGTACCTCTATATAATGAGGAGCTGTCGTTACGACTTGGAAGATTATTTCAATTGCCGCTATGCAGTGTGAAGAAGAATTCACGGTTGAAAAGCTCGGGACGGTAAGAAAAAACCCTCTATTTGAAAGGAGTGTTTATAAACTTGTATTTAATAATGATGTGGTGGCTAACGACATCCTCTTTGTGCGTGCTTTTGATTGTATTCTATCCGTGTTTAACGATAACTTGCCAACTGAATGTAAAGTTGGCACAAAAATAGTATTGAACGATAGGAAGGCCATTTACATCGAGTCTAGGAGCTCGCACACCTTGATCGGTGAAATAATGTTAAATCGTATTTAATGCGTAGTGCAAAGCAATAATGATGTGACTGTAGACGCGATTACGTGCGAGTTTAGTGTTTTAGTTAAGCGCAGAAGAACGAGTGTATTTTTATGTATATTTATTTTCAATATATTTAATTATTTAATATAAATGTGTGTGTATATATATATTTTTTTTTTCTGTACTAATATGTTGATGATTATACTCCATCGTTTTGTATATTATTATTTTTTATTTTCAATATATTTATTATTATTTTTCATTTTCAATATATTTTATTATTTAATATTATATTTTATTTTCAATGTACTTAATTATTTAATATTATTATTTTTATTTTCAGTATATTTAATTATTTAATATAACTATATATATTTTTTTCCTGTACTGATATACTGATGGTTATACTCCATCGTTTTGTATATTATTATTTTTTATTTTTTGATTATATATATATTCCTCGTTCCTATTTTTTATTATTATTAATTTTTATTGCATATATTCCTCGATTGTATAGGATTGTATATTTATTTTCTATATATTTCGTGAAATTGACTCCAATAATTTGTCTAAATAAACAGAATGATGCAATGGTGTTTTATTTAATTCTTTTGGTTGTGTATATATAAACGATATTATTATTTAATTATATGTATACCAAATTGCTGGTTAGGCCTTCTAAACCGACTGACGGATTTCTAAACCAATTGTCAAAAATATCTGAATAGCGCAGTCTGGCAGCTGAAAAGTTAATTAATATATACACCTGCCTTCTAGGTCTTCTACGTCAACTGGCGAGTTAAGCCAACTGGCGAATTAAGCCAACTGGCTGGCTAAGCCAACTGGCGGAAAGCCAACTGTACAGAATATATACTTTAATTAAATAAATAGCACAATCTGGCAACTCAACCCTAATAATGTACACCTGAACAGGCCATTTACGCCTTCTAAGAAGCCTTCTAAGCCAACTGGCGGATAAGCCAACTGGCTGATTTGGATCTTATAAGACAGCGGGCGCTTGGTGAACTCTCAATATGCGTCTGGCAGGAGCCAGGCGAGCACCCCATCTATCCTCCTTGGGTTAGGGCTTAGGTCAGGTTTCCCTTTGAAAGGGTGAGGCCGTCCCAACTTCTCCCCCAAAGACCCTCCTCCTTTCTCTCCCTCTCTTAGGTTAGGTATACCCTTTTGGGGGATGAGGCCGTCCCATCTCCTCTCCCAAAGACCCTCCTCCTTTCTCTCCCTCTCTTAGGTTAGGTATACCCTTTTGGGGGATGAGGCCGTCCCAACTTCTCCCCCAAATAGGTGAGCTAGGGGAGTTCCCCTTAATTGCAGCTTGGGTGATAACCCCTCCTCCTTGTTGCATAACCCCATCCCCCTTATTGCATAACCTCTTGCAACATCCCCCCTCTCCCTTTGCAACATTGATGAAGATTTGCAGTTGCATTGCACTCTCTCTTTTGCAGTCATACTACTGCCCTACTCTTTAAACTCAAGGTCTATTCTAACTAAAAACTGTAAAATTTTTAATTTAACCTGTGGTGTAGGTTATATAAAACTTATTAGAGCAATTTAACTCACTCATAAAACTCTTTAACATCATAAAATTAAGCTCAGAACTTTAAAACTAACAACAATTATGGAAGACATGGAAAAAAAGGGTAAAAAACCCAGACCAAGAAGACAAAAACACAGACCTTGGAGCTATGGCACCATCTCAAAACTACAAAAAATTAATGAGAAAAAAATCAGCACATAAAGGTGTCATCACAAAACTGTACAATGGTTACAAACAGAAAGAACCTACAAGATATGATCTTGAAACAACATTAAATTCTATTACTCGTTACGAACGAGAAATTTTCACACTAGATGAGAAAATAATTCAGAAATTGATAACACAATCGAACTAACAGATGATGAGTATTCTACTCTGCTACTTGACAATGAAAATTAAATTACAAAAGTTAATTCCTATATTTCTGAAATTCAAAACCAACTTCATGAGTACAAAAGACAAGACACCAATGAAAGCTTCTTAGAAGCTATCCGAAATGCTTCACTTAGTTCTCCCAACATAGAGGCAAATTTCAATTTTTTATTGAAAAATTTCGTAGCCTTTGTAGGTAATAAAAACTACATTACAGATGTTTATTTACTGAACTATCTGAAAGGCCCTTCCTTAAGATTAGTGGAATCACTGCAGCCGTAGTTACTTCTTATTCTGTGGCAATAGAATTACTTAACAGATATTACATGAATAAGGATGAAATATTAGATGACTTGACTCTTAAAATAATGAACATGCGAACCCCAAAAGACAGCTATGGTGACCTCTTTGACTTTTACTGTGAGTTTAAATGTCTCATGGGACAACTTAAAAACAATAATTTAAACATTACAGAATCAGCTGGGATCATTCAAGCTGTTGTTTTTGAAAAACTCCCTTCTAGGGTCAAAGAGATATTTCATCAGAGAACAACTGACATATACCCTAGCCTTAACAACCTAAGAGAATATTTCCCAACTGTACTTGCACTTTACAAATCAAGTTACACACTCCCAAAATTTAACACAACACAAGAAAAAAACCAACAATTCAGAAAACCAAAAACCTAACAAAAAATTTCAACACTTACCAGTTACATTCAAACACAACCGCAAAACTCAATTTGCAGAAAATAAAGTTGCAGGAAAAGACTCAAAGACCCCTACTCTACAAAACTTTAATGTAACTACTTTTAACTCCATAACATGCAAATTTTGTTCGCAAACTTATGCAAAAAATGCAGTGGATCAGGGCACAATAAGTTAGACTGCAAATTAAAATTGAAATACAATTGTAAGTTTTGCAGTAGTTTTGACCATGTTACCTCCATGTGTAATACACAAAAAGACATGGAAAAAACCTACAAACATTCTGAACAAACACCTAAATCAAACCAAAACAAACAGAAACAAACTCAAAACGCTATGAATGGGCAATTTAGGGCATATCATACTTTTCCGAGTCCGACTTTCACTGGCTAATATGTATTTTTATGTAAAATTTAATTCTAAGAGGGGTTTCTTTTCTGCAACTTTTCCCCAAAATCGCGTTATCATGTGCGGTTTTCTGTTCTATGTTGAAATACCGAATATTCAATTGAACACAACTTCATATTTTTAACCCTTTGTCGTAATTTGTTGCCGTTTAGACACATTAACTTTGCTTAACTCTTACACAGATTTAATACATACATACATACGAAAAAAAAATCTACTCCATTTGAATCTTTGTAACCATTTGGACGCAGAAGGCGAAGTTCAACATTCTCTCAATAGATGGCTCTGAGCACTTACGCCAGTTATAATTGTGAAGTAGAAGTGAGTGGACGCCATTTTTTTCGGCAAGAGTTTTTTGTGATTTTCCTAAGTTTAATCACCACTATTATATTTGTTTTGACTATAATTTCATTCTAGAAGTATTAAGGAAGCTCCCTGTTTACTTTGTTTAAGTAATATTTTTAATAACTGTGAAGAAAAGACTTTATTTAAAGTTCGTTTCGAAATGGACACAAAGTTTTCATAGGGTAATTTCTGTCTATGATAAAACGTGTGTCCAATTGGATACATGAAATGAATTTTTCATTACGATTGTTTTTATGTACTGTTATAATATATATATATATATATATATTATATAGAGAGAGAGAGAAGAGAGAGGAGAGAGAGAGAGAGAGAGAGAGAGAGAGTACTAACTACCACCCACTAATTACCTTATTAGACCTTTGTTGACTAGTGGACACATAAATTATTTCATTTAGAAATGTTCTTACAAAAAAAAGATTGCTAAAAATGCTTACAGTATATATACACCTCCTATGTATATTTCAAGTAAAAAAATGAACCTACGCTAAAATTAAATGGTACTGATTGACAAAGGGTTAAGCATATGTTACACCATTATTACAAATTTAAAATTAAATTTGCAATGCCAAATTCAGTTTTCTATTACCATAATAAATATTCATTACCAAATTTAGGTTAATTTGGTTAATTTGGTAATTAAAAATGCCGGTTGGCAACCCTGATTATAACCAAAAATTATATTCCTTGTCTATATTTATGGCGAAAGACCACTAAACATACTGATATGAATTTGTTACAGATTGGACAAGAGCGAGAGTAAGCACCGACTAGACGTGATGGCCGAATCTGCCCCCAAAACCAGGAAAATGTCAGGTTCAAAGCTCTCGGATGTTGTGGGCCCGGGGAAGGAGTTCATTCCCAGTGGTGCCGACTTGGAGAGCCGTTCTTCAGAGAGGGATTCGTCTGCAGGAGGAAAAGTTCCTCATTCATGACATCCAAAGGTCTAAATACCCTATCCGAGAGATGACTGACGAGCTGGCTTCACTCGTGATGACTCAGTGGAGGAAGTCGAATGTAAAGTTCTCCCCGCCTGTGACAATCACGGAAAAATCGCTCTCATATAAGATCTTGTTGAAATGGAAGGAGATGACACGTTGTGAACGGGAGAGTTAAGTCTGCTACCCAGGAGAAGAGGATAGCTGATCTGGATAAACTCTGTGAAGTCTGCGTTTGCAAGCATCAGATCTTCTTGTGCGGCTCAGAGGGGAGTGGATGCTCAGGATGCTCCCTGAAGGCCCATGTGAACTGTGTCCTTTGGAGGTGAAGATTCCTAAACTGGACCTTCAGTGGCTGTACTACCAGAGAGTGAAGACTTCCGAAGCTTCAGGAATCCAGATGTCTTCTGTAGACTTCGAAGACAGCAGGAGACAGATCAAAGCAGCGAAGAGGAAGGAAGCTGAAAAAGCTTCTGCTGTGAAGAGGAAGAAGAAAGAGGAGGCTACTAATGAGGAGCTTCTCATGAAAGACTTTGAGGAGGATGAAGAGCCAAACTTGGAAGAAGCTGCAGAAGAAGCCTCTGGCAATGCTGAGGCTACTGAAGCTCCTATAGACGTTCCCGCTGAAGTACCTGCCGAAACTCCAACATCTGCTACACGAAACTACATGAAGATCCAAGGGACAGCTTCAGCAGCTTTGAGGTACAGGGTGGAAAATGTTACGGCAGCTGCAGTTGTCACTGGCTTCCTGAACGACCTCATCAAGGCCGGTCATCTTTCCAAAGACAAGGCTTACTTGGCCATAGATGGCATGAAAGTCTGGAGGGCCAAGGACGAAGTAATGGCCTCATCAGTTGAAGCTCTCACGCAGAGGTCAGAGGAGAAGATCTCTGGGATATTCTTTGATGGCAAGCAGGATAGGAACACAAAGGTGTTGAAATATGACGAAGTGACAGGGAGATTTCATCCTGGCAAAGTGATTGAGGAGCATTACACTATCACGTGGGAGCCTCAAGGAAAGTACCTCTTCCATTTCACTCCCAAGGAACCTGAGGAAGGAGAAAAGCCTGCTCATAAGATCGCTCAGGGCCTGCATGAGTGGCTTCTGGATCACGGAGCTGACGAGAGCCTTGTAATGATTGGAGGAGACTCTACCAACACCAACACGGGGTGGTCTGGAGGCGCCATAGCCCTATTGGAGAAGATGCTGGGTCGCAAGAGCCACTGGATGATCTGCCAGCTCCATGTGAACGAGCTCTCCCTGAGGCACTTAATCATCAAGCTGGACGACCCTGTAACTCCCCGGTCAGTCTTCAGTGGGCCTATTGGAAAACTTCTTGAGAAAGTGAATGAACTTGAGGTCAACTTCAACTTCAAACCAGTGGAAGGAACTGAAGATATCATAGAGCTGCCAGTAGAGATAGTCAAATCTCTCTCCACAGACCAGCACAACTGCTATCTTCTGATCAAAGCCATCAAGTCTGGAAGTCTCAGTCCACAGTTGGCTGGTCTCAAGTGCGGACCTCTGAACCAATCCAGGTGGCTCACTACTGCAAAGGCCATCTTGCTGTTGTGGATGAGGGAGCACGGACTAAAGGGGGAGGTGTTGAGGAGGATCGAGGTACTCGTGAAGTTCTGCCTTAACTTCTACTTCAGTGAGGATGAGCATCAGAGAGCTTTTGCTGTGAGCCAGATAGAGAAGATCAGAGAAGGAAGAGACTTTGGTGATACGACAGTGAGGCCCCATAAAAATCCCAGAGTCAATCTGCAAGCCACTTCACCTGAGGATCTCATCAACTGGGAATCAGAGAATATTTACGAGCCTATTTTCACCTGCAAGATGACCTTGACTGAGTTCGAGGATCTCAGGAAAACTCCACTCAAAGTGGACGCTTTCTCTGTTCATACTCAGTCCTGCGAGAGAGCTGTACAGGAAGTCTCAACTGCTTCCCAAGCTGTGTACGGTCACGAGAAGAGAGATGGGTGGGTGAGAGCCAGGATAGACCATCGAGAAATGCTCCCAGTGTTCAGATCGAAGCAGGACATGCTTAAGAGCTTTTCAGGTTCGAGTGGCTGATGAAGAGGCTGAAGCCATCGTTAATGCTCATAAGAGCTGAAAGTCCTCATAAGATCATAATATAAGATCTTATGAGGCCATGCTTTTCAGGGATCCAGGAAGAACAGGCGTGTAAACCTACACGTGGAGGAGGCAAGTCTCCCGCTACTCGATCAGAGTAGAGCTGGTGAGCCGCGCCTATTCTTTGAAGAAAAACTTAAAATTCTTAAGTTTTACGTGAAATCTAAACATTTTTTCAGCACCCAGAGGTGTTGAAACACGCAAGAAAGCAAGGATGAGGTCAGAAAAGCAGCTTTTAGACTAAATCATATGCAGAACAGCTGCGCGCTTTGGTTTGGGTGCCCTGAGGCTGCGTTAGGCAGCCTTCAAATCAGAAAATCGCGATTTAGACCATGAAAATGAGATTTTTCGGAAAAGTTGCAAATAATAAACCCATCTTAGAATTAATTTTTACATAGGAATACTGTACATATTAGTCACTTTGTTTTTCCAAAATTTCAACCCTGAACCCAGAGTATGATATGCCCTAATGGGCATGTCAGTTCATCTAGCATTAACAACAATTCAAAAATTCTTTTACCAACAACAACCTTGAAAATTCAAAACAAAAAGGGGCAAATAGTACAGGTTAGGTGTCTCTTAGACACCTGCTGAAAACAAACATTTGTAATCAAACAACTGATAGAAAAATTGGGACTGCAGAAGCGACAGGGAAATGAAGATCTCTCTTTTTCATCATTTATTGCCCAAAACCCAGTACAAGCCAGTTTTAAAACTGCAAATGTAACTTTAACTCTTGATGGAACATTTGAAACCCTTAAGGTTGTTGTTGTGGACAAAGTAGAGCATGGAAAATTACAAATAGCTGGGTTAAAACAAACTTTGCCGCAACTTCAAAACAAATACACGATAGCTGACAAAACCCTTAAAGCAGATGCAGTTGATAATATATATATATGCTCATGGGGGCTGGCTGACTATCTTTATCTTGTCCATAGAGGCATCATTAAAATTGGGGATGGAATAGCCATACAAACTCTCACAGGTATTGCACCTTTGGGTGACATAACTAAATACAATCTTACTATCGACACAGAAAACACACAACAGGAAACAAAATTCACACAAAACAAAATCACCACATTCACAAATTTCTGACTGTAACAAACTCGAACAACAAAAACACTAGTAATCCCACATCATTTGAATGATAATGACTCCACATTGGATGAAGGGTTACAGCAGTTGTGACTATTTGAATCAGTTGGCATAAAGGACAGTACAATTACACATGAAGACCAATTGATGACAGAACAATTTAAAGATACATTACAACACAGAAACAATCAATACTATGTGGAGCTGCCTTGCAGAACACCTTGTCCAGAAATGGACAATTTGAAAGTGCTAAGGCACATCTGTATAAAAATTACAGAAAACTTAAAAATGAGTCTTTTAGAACAATACGACAACATATTTAAAGAACAAATAGAAGGGGACTTCATTGAAGAAGTCACTGATGAACCATTTAAAAAACAAGGATGTCATTATTTAACACGTAGAGGAGTTTACAGAGAAAACTCATCCACAACTAAACTAAGAGTAGTATACAATTATAGTTTAAAGGACACAAATTCTGTTAGTTTAAATAATTGATTGTCTCATGGAAGGCCCAACTCTTATCTCAGATCTTGTAAAAATTCTCCCTTGCTTCCGTTTAGACAATTATGCGGTACAGAGTGACACAGAAAAAGCATTCCTCTGTATAAATTTGAATCTTGAGTATGATAAAAATCATCTCAGGTTTTTGTGGTTTAATGATCCACATGACATTAACAAAGGTTTGAAAACCTACAGATTTAAAGTAATTATTTTTGAAGCAAATTGTTCTCCAAGTATTCTTGCTTTAACAATTAAAAACCACCTAAACTTATTTCAAGAGAACTTAACAGTTCAGTTTTTAAAACAAAACTTTTACGTAGATAACCTCATTGGTTTCACAGTAACTCAAGAGGAATTGCTTGAAATTTACAAAATGTCACAACCCATAATGAAGCAAAGAAATTTTGGACTGAGAGAGTGGGTTTCTAATTCTCCTAAATTAAATGAACAGATAACAAAAGACAACAAATGGAACATTGAACCTAACAATTACACAAAAACACTTGGAATGCTTTGGTTTTTAAAACAGAATTCCGAACACAATGACACTCTTTGCACAAAGAGTTATAATTTAAATCCAAATGGCAATACGAAAAGACAAGTCCTTTCAAAATCATCCAAAATGTTTTACTCCATTGGATTATATTTACCAGCAACCAGAAGATCCAAAATCCTTGTGCAGGACTTATGGAAAAAGAAAATTGATTGGGATGAACCACTTTCAGTGGAAGACCAACTTCATTGGAAAAAACTGGCCACAGACTTAAAGTTCAAACTATCTACGTACGAAGATGTGCTGGTTACAGATTAAAACCCCAAACACTACACATTTTTACAGATGCCAGTACACAAGCTTATGGGTGTTGTGCCTATTTAACAAGTGAAAATAAAAGTAACTTGGTTTATTCAAAGGCAAAAGTGGCACCCTTAAGCCAAAAGAAAACTGTACCACAACTTGAATTATTGGCTGTCTCACTGGGAGTTAAGACAGAAGACTTTCTCTCAAAGGTGTATAAAGAAGTTGACATAACAGACATTTATTTATGGACAGACAGTCAAATTTGTCTAACATGGGTGACAAACACAGACTCAACTTCTTGCAAAAGCATATTTGTGAAGAACAGACTAACAGAAATCAAAACTGCAAACACATTCCTTGGTATCAAATTTAGGTACATACAAACAAAACAGAATCCTGCAGACTTTTTGACAAGAGGGCTCTCTTACAAACTGTTGAAAGCAAACAAAGTCTGGTGTGAACGGTTAACATGCGAGGATCTTTGGCCAGCTGAAGTAGTTAACCTAACACAAAGCTCTACAACAACTGAAAAGATTACTGAGGGCAAACCAATTTTTGACTATAAACATTATTCAGACCTCAACAAACTCTTAAGAATTACAGTCTATTGCTGCAAGTTTTTCAATAGCTACCTCCTCAAACACTGTCCTCAAAAGGCCTTTTCTAGCTTACCGGAACTGCAACGAAATACTGGCTCAAACGCATACAAGCTTCATAATTCGACAAGGAGCTGAAGTATCTTAGGTCCAGTAAAACATTAAACAAAGGTATTCCTTCACTTGTCATGGATCTAAATCTGTACCTGGATACAAAGGGTCTGATAAGGTGTAAAGGAAGACTCAACAAGTCAACTTTGACTGACAACTTTAAGCATCCCAATTCTTCTTCCAAGGAGGAATCACTTCACATATCTCATCATCAGGGATACCCACAATAAAATACACCACATGGGGGGGGGGGGTCCCACAAATCCTGAGAAAGATGAGGAAAACTTACTGGCTACCAAAGGGTAGAACTGAAACAAAGAAATTTTTAAACACATGCATTCCTTGCAAACGTATCCATTCACGACCCTTTAAGATCCCAAGCCCTCCAGACCTACCTGTGGAACGAGTAACATTTACTCAGCCATTTGAAACCACGGGTACTGACTACACTGGAGCGGTGAATGTGAGTTTTGGAGACAAAATGGATTCAAAGGAATTAGGGATGAAACGGGTAATGTATTATCCGAGCATACCTGATCCGATAGGGTAATTGTTCAAAAATCTGGTAGTAAAAACCTACGTACACGGGACTTTCTTCGCGACTCAAAGCAGTCGTGAAAAGCCGTCGAAAGTCGTGAAAATACTTCACATACTACACATCCATTTCTTGTTTATAATTTTTTTTTATTTATAAAACAAATGGCGTAAAACTGTGAAAAATTATCTGTATTTGGATTTTGCAGTGTGGAACATCAGTATTATGCTTAAGTTTTTGTGTGTTTGTGTGTGCGTAGTAGAATAAAGTATTATGTTCCAAAAATGGCTGTTGTTTTAATTTAAATTTAATTTTAATGATAATGTTGCAAGACCCGATCGGGTACCCGTACCCGATCGGGTATTACACATCGGGGTACCCGAACCCGATTACCCGATAAAATAGCTACCCGTTTCATCTCTAAAAGGAATACAAAGTGTACATTGTACTCTTGACCTGTGCTGCAACACGTGCCATATGTTTAGACAGCAGAGGCTTTTAGTGCTGTTTTCAGGCGATTTTGTGCACACAATTTTGTACCCAAAACAATATGGTCAGACAATACCACATACTTCAAATCTGGTGAAAGAATTATTCATCAGATTTGACAGTGAAACAGTACAAACTCATTTAATCAAACACAATATAACCTGGAAGTACATTCCTGTTAATTCACCATGGTATGGTAGGGTGTGTCAATTTTAGGGAGCAAAGTGAAATCTTTAGATTTTCAGAGACTACTAGTGACAAAATGATGCATTTTTATGTGCTAAATCGAAATATGGCTTTAAAATCCAGATTTGACCAGTCCTAGCTATTTATATTTAAAGTTGAAGTTTACGAAAAATCAGCAATTTTTTATTGTATATAACTACATTTTACATACATTACATACAATTAAAGACATTTTGATTGTATTTCAGTATTAAAACTTAGAAATATAGATAGGTTTCTTGAACTTCGCCAAGGATACCATGTCTGCCTTGCTCTTGTTCCTGGACATGAGCTCCCTACTGGCCACCTGGCCACTGATGTACGCCTCCCTCTTCTCTTGTGAGTAAACATGTTGTGCTGATTCAGTTGTCATCCTTACACACCTCTGTAATGAATGTGTGTGTGAGGGCCATGCAAGAACTTCCATTGGTCTATCCAGAAACTCCTTGATTGCAGCAGTGATGAGGGAGCAGGTCAGAGGAGGCTGAGTCACGCCAGAGTTCCAGTCAATAAGCTCCGAGAGTTTAGTGGCATCTGGGTTGATGTGAGGAGTCTTCCTGGGTCTGACACTGCAGTCTCCTACCTGTGTGTCCTGTAGGCATCACTATTCCTATCACCTCCTTCTTCTGACTTCTGAGCAGCTCCAGCTGGTACAGTACATGCCTGGGACCCTCCACCAGTGGCGGTTCCTCATATGGGCAATGTGGGCAGCCGCACAGGGCGGCATTTGTGGAGGGGCGGCATGAGCGCCTGCAAAAAAAAAAAAATAAAAAAAAATAAATAAAGAAATAAATAAAAAAAAAAAATAAAATAAAATAAATAATAAAAGATCAATAAATATATTTTTATTAATAAAAAACCATCTATTGCATTTTCCATAAACCTTCCCATAAAAGACCTAAACAATGCAAAATGCTTCCAGATTAATATTATTGGGAATAAAGGCCCATACTTTAACATATGTAATGTTATTTTTCTGGGTTTGGTTAAATAGTGAAATGTATATTATTTATTACAGAACGAATCTTCACACTAAGCCACTAAGGTCTGTCAAATAACCGCAAATGGATAAGAAGAGGTCAAAGCTATCAGGTGCTCAGTTTAGAAAAAAGAGGAAAGAAGAAGAGGAGAAACGAGCAAAAGATAAAGGTATAGAGCTAGCTATGTCATCTACTCTTCACTGCTATATTGCACTGCTATTTTGTGATATAGCTTTCTGAGTCATTTGAAGTGTACTATTATGTATATAATTAGCCATTAACCAAGGAGGTTGTATTATTCATTTGTTTCCTATTCTAAAAGTTTAATAAATTGTGCTTAAAACATGTTAAATTAATTGTACTAGCCTATTCATGCATTGGTCTGTTATGTTCTATTTTACTATTTGCAGGGGCACTTTTGAAATATTTTGGAACACCCTCTGCCACTAGCCAGGATGAGAAGCCGTCTACTTCTGCCATTATTGAGGCTGAGGAGCCATCTACCTCCTCAGCCTCACATATGTCTCCACAAATGCAGTCTGATCCTGAGGATGAAGACCCATTTTCTTCTACTTCTCCCCGGCAGGACTCTTCAGGTGAGTTTGTGTGCACATATGTCTGTGAGTGTGTGCGTGTGTGTGTATGTGTGTGCATCCCTGCAAAGCATTTTGCAAACAGTTATAAATTATAATGTTATTATCACTGGGTCTGGGTTACTGGGTATGTGTGGTGTTTCACCACCATAATTCCATAACACCACCACCATAACAAAGTGCTGTGAATAATGTGTTATCTAACTTAGGTGTGTATACTAATGAGTAATGCTCTTGTTCTTTCTATTAGAAATGCCTGGAGCAGAATCGCCTCCTGAGGATGAGTCTCTGTCCACCGACCCTGCTAACTGGCCTTCAGTTCTGACTGAGAGAATTCGGACACAACTGGTTTCCAGGGGACCAAGTCAAGTACCATCTGACTTTGTATTCCCTAGAAACGACAGTGACGGAAGAAGTTTCCACCATCAATACTTCAGGAAGTCATTGGTTAGTGGGGAAAATATAACCAGAAGTTGGTTGGTCTATTCCTTAAAAAACAACAGCCTTTTCTGTTTCTGTTGTACATTATTTTCCAAGAGGAAAATAAATTTAACAAGTTTGGGACTCTCGGACTGGAAGCATGCAAGCTCATTGCTCACATCACATGACAACAGTTCAGAACACCTAAATTCTATGAAAATCTGGAAAAACTGGCAGTGAGGATGAGAAAGGGGGAGACCATTGACAAGCAGGAGATGGCACTTCTGGAGGCTGAGAAGTTGAGATGGAGAGCGGTGCTGACACGTCTCACTGCTATTGTGCATTCTCTGGCAGTTAGGAATTTGGCACTAAGGGGACATACAGAAAAATTGTTCTCACCATCAAATGGCAATTTTCTGAAAGAAGTTGAACTGATGGCACAATTTGATCCTATAATGCAAGAGCACATTAACCGTGTCCAAAAAGGGACCTCCAGTCACACCAGCTACCTTGGCCACCACATACAAAACGAACTCATTGATTTGTCGAGCAGCAAGACCATTTCAGCAATGGTGAGCGACATCAAACAATCAAAGTTTTTTTCAATAATTCTAGATTGCACTCCAGATATCAGCCACACTGAACAGTTGTCAGTTGTGATTCGGGTTGTGTCACTGGAGGGGAAGCCCCATATAAAGGAACATTTCATGGGGATTTTGGAGGCAGAGGAGTCCACTGGTTAACATTTGGCATCTCTGATTCTGAAGAGACTGGAGGAGCTAAAAGTTCCTTTCATGGACTGTAGAGGACAATCATACGACAACGGGGCCAACATGAGGGGAAAAAACAAGGGTGTTCAATCCAGGCTCCTAGAAATTAATCCCAGAGCTCATTCTCTGAATTTGCTTGTGGCCGATGCTGCTAAGGGATCTATTGATGCCACAAGTTACTTTGGCATCTTGCAGAAGCTTTACAACTTGTTTTCAGCCTCCACACAACGATGGGCCATTTTGAAAAAACATGTGAACATCACATTGAAGATGTGGTCTGATACAAGGTGGGAAAGCAAGATCAAGAGTGTGGAGCCCCTGAGATATCAGGCAGCTGCAGTGAGAGATGCACTGATCGAGGTGAGGGACCACACCAAAGACTCTGTAATAAAGGTCGAGGCTCAATCTCTGTCAGAGGAGGTTGGGTCATACCGCTTCGCCATTTGTCCAGTGGTGTGGCATGACCTGTTGTGCCAAATTCAGCATGTGAGCAAGCAGATGCAGTCTCCTAGCATGCACGTTGATGTTGCAGTAAATCTCCTAAAAAAAAACAGAGAGAGGTCTCCGCAATTACAGGGCAACAGGTTTTGTGGCTGCACAAATGGCAGCCACAGATATCTGTGAACAAATGAATGTGGAGGCTGTGTTAAAACAAAAACGGCTGAGGTCCACAAAGCGGCACTTCTCCTATGAAGCATCTGATGAGCCCTTGATTGATGCTTTGAAGAAGCTGGAGGTGACATTTTTCAATGCAGTGGTTGATGCTGCAACATCAGCCATTCAGGAAAGATTTTCCACGTTGGAAATTGTGGGAGAGAAGTTTGGAGTGCTGACACATTTCCAAAATCTCACATTTGAGGAGCTGACAGAACAATGTGTGAACCTTAGTACTACACTACACTTTAAGGGACAATCTGACTTGGATGGCAGAGAGCTTGCACAGGAGCTGAAGAACTTGCCTGACTTGCCATCAAAGACCATATCCTTGCTTGAACTGCTGACATTTATCCATGAAAGGGAGCTCTCTGAAATATATCCAAATTTGTGGACTGCTCTCAGAATTGGTCTTACTCTTCCAGTCACTGTTGCTGAAGCAGAGAGGAGCTTTTCAAAGCTGAAGCTCATCAAATCCTACCTGAGGTCAACTATGTCACAGGAACGCCTTACCGGTCTGGCCATCATCAGTATAAATCATACAATTGCTGAGCAGATTTCATATGATGATTTAATTCATGACTTTGCATCAAGGAAGGTAAGAAGAGTCAGGCTTTAGATGGCAGTTGTGCTGTGGTGCAATTTATTTTGTTTCTTGTTCAAAGTGTAGCATAATAATTACCCTCTCTTAAGTGTCTTATTCTATTTATGTGATAGAGCATTTGTACAATTTAGAAATTTGATTCTCTAGTTTATTTATGGCAGTTGTGTAATTTAATTTGTATTTTTCCTGTTCATAGTATCATAATTACATTCTCTTAAGTGAGTTATTCTATTTACGTGATGAAGGATTTGTAAAATTCAGAAATTTGAGTCTTTGTTTTGGTTCTGAAGTTCCAACAATTAGTCCAATAAAAAGTTATTTTGTGAAAGAGTTATGTCTGTCCTTTATTTTGGGGGGATTCGAATGTGTGTGTGTTGGCGAACAGGGGGGGGGGCGCTGAAGGTGAGGTTCGCCCAGGGCGTCATGTAAGCTAGGACCGCCACTGGTTATGTCTGTCCTTTATTTTGGGGGGATTCGAATGTGTGTGTGTTGGCGAACAGGGGGGGGGGGCGCTGAAGGTGAGGTTCGCCCAGGGCGTCATGTAAGCTAGGACCGCCACTGCCCTCCACCCAGCTGTGATTTAACTTGATGTTGAACCAGTTTGGCATGTAGACTCCCACTATGAATTCCACACTTATCCTCAGATTCTTCATGTTTAGGCTGACCATACGTACCGTTTTGAACGGGACAGTACCGTTTTTTTAATATTTCCTGGCCGTCCCGTCGTTTTAATAAAAATGTCAATTTTGTCCCGGTTTATGTACTTACTTTTTCATGAATACAGAATATTACATAACCCCCGTCCCTTTTTTGCCATCCCAATGTCCCGTTTTTGTCTCAAGGAAATATGGTCAGCCTATTCATGTTCCTACCCTTCAGCCCATGTTTGGGAATCCACAATCTGCAGAGCCTGAGAGCCGTGGTGACCCACCTACTGTGACAGACTGGCCCAATCTCCAGGAGAGCTAGACTCTGAGGTACCTCTCCCGATCTGATGGCAGTGATGATTCTGTAGCCATATGATTGGTCTGTGCTGAGGTCCTTGACTATCTTCTGTCTGAGATGGGGTAGAGGAGGACCAACAGTGATCCTCATGAAGTTTGAGTTGATCTCCAGCTCAGTGGCAGTGTCTAACATCTTCCCTAGGGGCCCAGACCACTTGTTGTTGCTCAATGTCTTGCCATCCAGTGCAGTCACCAGGTGTCTGAGACTCAGCTCCCCAGTGTGCAAGTCACAGACAATCCACACCAACTTCCTGCTAAGCTTGGCCTCCACATAATGCATTACTCCTCCCTCCCAGCCAGTATTCACATTAGTACTGTCACCTCCTATGGCCAAAAGGGTCTGGTCTGCTCCTCTCTCTCTTAGCCAGCTCACTAGATGATCAGCAATGACCTCAGCATGACTTCTCTCCTCTGCAGCTTCCTCTGGTATAAAATGCCACAAATATTTCCCACCTGGTTCATTGCACACTGTGTAGTGTTCTTCCTTAATGAGGCCAGGAAACTGCCTGTCACTGCCCTCAACTTCCATCATCACTTTGGTGTCATCTCTTTTCCCATCAAAGAAGATACTGGTGATGCCATTTTCCCTAATCTCTTCATCAAACTTCTTGACCAGCTCCTTAGTCAGTCTCTCCCGAGCCCTCCTCACCTTGTTGTGGTCAATCACCAGTGCTGTGTTAAACTCTGTGATAAGACCAGCATCAATCCAGGCAGCAGTGTCAATCTCTGCAGTCTCTCTCAGCCCAGTGTGATGTCTCAAGCTAGCCAGAGCTATGTTGGTGATATCTTCAGTGTTGTATTTCTTCTTCTTAGCCACAGGCAAGGAAGAAGTTGTCGCAGCCTCTGGCATGAAGTCTTCGTCCTCCTCTCTACTCCCTGCCTCCTCCATTATATCTCCAGTCTCCTCCAACTCCATCTCCAGCAGTGATTCCTCCCTCAACTCCTCTTCTTTCTTGGCTGACTCCTCTGCCTTCCTCCTCCTCTTCTCCTCGGCCTTCCTTCTCTGCTCCTGTCTCTGCAGCACTGCTTCCTGTCTCCTGGTCTCAGGGTGATCAGCTAGACCCATCTGGTGTGCCCCCACACCTCCCACCTTTTCTCTCTGACCTTTAATGAAGGCAAGCTCCTGCACTGGTATCTTCTGCTCGCTCCTGCAGCTGCACTCAATGTGAACCTCACTGTTGCAGACAGGGTTGCACCCAAGCTCACTGCATCTCCTGATCACACAGTGACAGGTCAGGATGGCCACCAATTTGTCCATTTTCATCATGAACCTACCTTTGACCTCTAGCTTCATATTGCCAATGGACACCTTCACTGCCTCATCCCACAGTGCCTTCACTTTAGCCCTGATCCTGACCTCAGTGTTGATTACAGGTCCTGTGAATAGAGTGTTGGCCTTTCTCCACTGAGCCAGTAGCCCTGGAACAATGCCGTTGTTAATCAGGTCATTAACTGGGTAATTCCTCCTGTCTTCCTCACTCATCTCTCTCCTCAACAAACCATACCTCAGCAGATCTCTGGCTGTGGGCAGCTCAGCAGGGGGAAGTTCCCTCCCAGTCCCCACCAAATAACTTAGGTGACAACTTGATTTGCTTCGGGTTCTGATTTCTTTCTAACTCATCCTGTGGACCTGTGAACAAAAGAAATGTCATTGAAATTTGGATAGGCCTACTGATTATGATTACATAAAATTAAGTTAATTGAAATTCTTAATATCTTCTTATAAGCTCAGATAAAAGGTTGTGTTGTTATAGGTACAAGACTTAATTATTCAAAGTAATGACAATTTCATATATCTATCATATCAAAATATACAGAAAGTTTGGGTCACACATAACATTTCAAATAATTTGAATTACATAATATTTACATTACGAAGTAATCAAAATTGTCAAAAAGGAGGGAAAACACATGCATTCACAATCAAAACTCTAGCATTTGTGATATGCGAAACTTAGAAACCATACTGCACACCAAAAATAACCAAAGTTGACCACACATATCAATGGCACATTGATGTTATATTTCAAACCTTTATGGTAAAATATAAGTAGGTAAATGGCTTTTTTAAACAACACTAAAGATATTTCTAAGTTTGCTAGATAATATGACATCATTTGAGCATTAGTAGTTTTTGAATTGTTGACTTTACTAAAATTGACACACCCTAATGGTATGGTTCCATTTGGGAAAGAAATACAGACTGTAAAGAATTGCCTTAAAAAGACTATTGGGACCAAACACCTACAACTTTTTCAACTCATGACTATTGTGACAGAAATTGAAAATGTTATCAACAACAGACCATTAACTTATGTGGGAGATGGTACTAATGAGCCAAACCACCTAATTAAAAGAGAAACAGTAAACATGTTACCAGAATATGAACATAACAGTGCGGATAATCCAGATTGGGTGGTAGAACACAAAGAACTCAACACAAAATACCAACGTTTGACACAAATCAAAACACAGTTTACAACAAAAATGGAGAGAAGAATACTTAACAAGTCTTAGAGAAAGACATAAACAATTGACAAAACAAAATTGGAATGATTCAGTCAAAATTGGGGACATTGTGTTGATACATAACAAGACTCCAAGACAACATTGGACAATAGGAAAAGTCTTAGAGCTGAAAACTAGTGAAGACGAAATTCCCAGGGTTGTAAAACTGAAAACAGCAACTGGTGAAACCACCAGAGATATCGCACTACTATATCGTTTGGAATGTGGAGCTAAGTTAGAATCATTACCCCAAAGGATAGAGCAGGATACTATTGATGAGGAATCTCTCAATGTGCCTGATGTAACTCAGACTAAACCAGACAGGCCTCAAAGAAAGACTGCTTTGAAAGCCAGAAAACTCTTACAAGAAAAAATTAAGACTGGTGACATAAAACTTACACAAATAATGAGCAAAGTTAAAATGCTTAATAATTTTACTTTGATTCTATTAATTTCATATACCTAGGGGAGTCAAACTAATTGACATAACTTTAACTGAACTTCAGAAGTTGGCCTCTTGAACTTTTATATTTAAATAGGTCTTGAGTAACCTTTCTCTTTCTATGTTCCTACTTCATTCTCTTTTACTCATTTCATATGATTTGAGATGGTATAAAAATTTTGATGTATAACATACAAATTTTTCCTTCGGGCCCCCCCAGTATATGGTAAAACTATACATGCCTACAATATGGTATCATATATGGTACCTTTATTTCTTAATTAAATACAAATTATTAATTTATTGAATTAAATAACTATAAAATTGCCTCGGGATTGGCGACATAGCCTATTGGGAATGAAAATAATTGCCATATATAGACCCAATTGGGCCCACATAACAAGAAAAACGTATTATTTCGTATAAAAAATTTCCATCGCTGATGCGTGAAAGTTACTTCAAGAGAAGAAATAATGCAAACACAAATTAGACGTCTGGGGAATTTGCAAAGTCAGCGAATTCTTAAGACAAAGACTTCATCACGAGAGCTGCTTAGTGACAACGATGCTTTAAGCGAGGGAGACGTATTTAATCTTCCTATAAGTTCTGAGTGAATACCAAGTAATATAAACCTAATAACTCAAAAGAATAGGCTTATTCCTTCAGGTATTTAAGTGTAGTGAATGCCCATATTAATTAAACCCGATAAACTTGTGGTATAAACTCCATCGAAAGAGAGCCGCGCGCCCTACAAACAGAAGCGAGGCCGAACGAAATAATAAGATATGGTAATTTTCTTCTTTACCATTAGGCAGCACTAAAATACCGAAGGCAAATAAATTTAACATTAACCAAAAAAAAACACTACTTAACGAGGTCCTTTGAAGACCTCTACAAACATAACTTTTTAACGCAAAAACGTAGGGTTTTTGTCGTTAACTCTCCACTCTCTGCTGGAAATTTCCAGTGGATGAGGGTGACGGCAATAAACCATAACCCTATAAAGTTTTTTCAATACTATTACAAAAGCTGTTCAAATTGTTCACCCTGAACTTCAAGACACTTCATTATTCTTCACTACAATTGAGAATTTGAAATCTAAGATAAGACGCATTGCGGCGAATTTCTGCTGAAACAATCACAAATATTCAAAGAGATTGCCAGTTACGAGTAATGAAGTGTCTTGAAGTTCAGGGTGAACAATTTGAACACTTTTTGTAATAATATGTTGAAACTAAAACATTGTCATAAAGTTCTATTACTCTTTCTACATATTTCCAATGTCTCCAGACATATGAAACACCCTGTACAGTACAGTATAACTTGTCGTCGATTCCGCGTGATAGTTTCTTTCCTTGCGGAGGTAAGCTAATGGCCCCACCTCCAGACTTAACTTCGTATAAAAGAGAATTGCTCTCTTCGTCTTCATATCATGTAGCCAAGTGTCTAGTCTCTTCTTTTGAAGACGTTGACCGGAACACCAGTCATATTTCTGATGTTCTTTGGTAATTGGTTAAATAGTTTTAGCCCTCTGACAAGAAAAGTTATTTTTCTCTAGAGCTGAGGATGTCTCTTGGTTGGCCTTCACTTTGGGAACTGCACATACTACCTTTCCTTTTTTCCAAAATTGTTTGGATGGTAATTGGGTTTAGTTTGAGATAACATACTAGTTTCTATTTTATTTTCCATGAGTATATTATGGTGTACCTCTTTCTTCTTCTCTCCAGCGAATATACTGTAGATTTAATATACGAAGTCTTTCCCAGTAATTTATTTATTTGCAGCCATCGGTTGTGGCTCCGAAATTTCTTTAAAATTTCTTCTAGCTTATTAGTTTCTCCTTTTTTTATATGGGAACGTCAGGACTAAACAATACTCCAGTCGGTCACTATTCACGGTCGGTCACTATCACTCCTAAATATTTTGATTTTGTTTCTCTGAATTTCCTGCCTATTTGGGGCATAATATTCCATTTGTTGTAGTTCCTCATTTCTTTCATATTTTAAGAGTTGAAATTTTCGGCCTTAAACTTCATATTGTGTCTTCTGATCATCTGTATATTTTGTTTGCGTCCGTCTGTAAAACTTCCACATCTGTGTTTCAAATTTGTTTGCTAATTTTTGTATCAGCAAAGGATGATACTGTACTGTTGTTCATTTCTTCGTTGTGGCTGAATAACACTTTTTCATTTATGTTATTCTACTGAAAATCTGTGCGTCTCGATTTTACCATTTCATACGAACATGCATGCATTTTTATACACACAACTTTAGTAACCAAAACACTTCCACAATAACGGTTCGTGCATACCTTATCCCAAGACAAAGACCGCTTCACTAGTTATTACAGCCTTAATGACCCTCAGTTAGGGATTGTACCCCATCAATGCTATTCAGCTTTTCTTGTATTACCTTTCCTGTATTGTCTGTTAGTTCATTTTATATATATATATATAATATATATATATATATATACAGGGTGAGTCAAAAGTAGCGCCCGATTTCTGTCAGTTGATTGTTTGTTTGCCATTTGTATTACAGTGTACAAGAAGGTAGAAATAAATGAATGACATGTTTATCTAACCATTTATTCGGGGGAAAATTATTACGGAACTGTACCAAGCTGTTTTACTTGCAATTTTCAAAGTTCCCTCCCTCGTGATCGATGCACAATTGCAGCCGAAAAAACAGAAATCGGGCGCTACTTTTGACTCACCCTGTATATATATATACATATACAGGCACGTGCACAGGGGGGGGGGCTTGGGGTGCTTGAGCCCCTGCCCTTTTTCTTCTTCATATCAAAAGTGCCCTTTTAGTCAAAATTCATAAATATATTGATTCGACATAAATTTGAATTAATTAGTTATATTTTTATTTAGTTACTGCTACTTCAACAGATTTTCAAAACTGGAATTACTTTGATCTATGATTTTTTTATTAGAATAATAAACTTAACATACCGTTACTATTATTTTGTCAATCAGGGAGGGCGTCCCTAGTGGTAACACTGACTGCAGCTGTTCACTGTTGATTGCGTCTCTCGGGTATGTGGGTGTATTGTTTACTGTTTGTTTATTTTACGTTAACCTAAGCTAACTAGTGATTTCTCACTGATAATTATGGTAAGTTGGAATCCAAAGCAGTGTGACATTACTCCAAAAAATATTGTATGACATTACTCGTAAAGTTGGTAAAAACGTCCACGTCCCCTACTTAGTCTTAGGCCTACTAGGCTAGGCCCATCAGTACACCAGTGTGTCAAACGATGGATTTTGGGTTTTAGTACTGGCATGAATTTCATTAAATTAATAAATGATTTATTAAACAACATATCATAACCTTTTCATTTTTAATATGAAATTGATTTTTAAAAACAATACAATTTTCATAAAAGTGAATAAAAATACCTAGATTATTTATTATAAAACGATGCAATTTTTCTGCAAGGACGACAATTACGGTAGATCCTTCTGCCCTTTATCCTGCTGATTGATACTTATAAAAGTTATAAGTAAAGTAACTGTGTGGAGAAGAAAGACTCTCCGATCTCATGCTGCTTAGCATTGAGAAAGACATCCCTGTTGATAATGAAGAAGTGATAAACATTTTCAAGCGCATGGCCAACAGGAGACTGCTATTATGATTTATTAAACATGTTGGCTTCCTTATTCTTCAGTATGCATTTCATTGTAGATGATTAAGAAAATAATTTTTGCTTTTGTATTTTCCTGATAAGAATCAATATTTTTCTATTGCTACTTAAGAGCTGTGACCATCATATTAAATAGCCCACAGTATATTTCTATAAATCTTTAATTTATAGTTTCATATTATTCCATATTTAAATGTATATACAGCAGAATACTGTAATTTATATGATGAGCAAGCTAAAAGTCAATATAAGTAAAATTGAATAATAATTGTAAATACACTCCAGTATTTCAATATCTTCATATCTTTTGAAAATCTTGCAATAAAAACATGCCTTTTTACAACAAATTTTCATTTATTTTCTTTAATCAGCTTTATATACAAAAATAATGCATTGAATTTAATGGAATTTAAGAATATTTACCACATACAATTTTAAAATTTTTATTTGTGTGTGTATACATATATATAGCCTATATGGCATTGCGGATTTCATTTTTAAAAATGTTAGGGGAGTGCCCTTTTTTCAACTGAGCCCCTGCCCTTCTGAAAGTCTGTGCACGTCACTGTATATATATATATATATATATATATATATATATATATACAAGGTGGGAGAAAAGTCTTTAAGGATTTTATATATACACAACTATTTAGTCAACAACATTGTAAAGATAAATGTTCAAACGATAAAACAAATCAAAAAAATCTATAAGAATTTTATTCATACAAATATTTTAAGTTGTGGCCGCAGTAGACCGATAGCATGGCCCTCGCTTAACCTCTTTGGATTTTTATCTATCGAAGTATGTTAAAACACTTGTATATTGTGACAAACCCAGAACTTTGACAGAACTCCGTCAAAGAAACAGAGATCACTGGATCCATTCCATAAGAGCATCTTGCTAATGATTTGATGAGTTCGAGCATCGAATACGCATTGTAGCGACAAATGATGGTCATCTTGTGAAAGTGTTCTAAACTTGAACAGTTTGAAAATGTGAAAAACCATATATATTGAATACATAATGATCACTAAAAATAATGACCAGTTATTTTTGCACCATTATTTCTTGGATACCCTGTATACTGAACAGTAAGAGTTATTATGATCCTAAGATATGTCAAAAGAATGTTTTTTTAAAACATTATTTAATAACGTTTACATTTATATTTTAAAAAATAACATTACTTTTGACCGACATTGAAAAAACGAGGTCCATCTTATTTTAGTTAAGAAAAACCGAACCTGAAAAGCACGTCGCATCATTCTATATATATATATATATATATATATATATATATATATATATATGCGATAAATGTCACAATTAAACACGTGAAATTAATGAATGATGCAAACCCACAAGGAAAAAGAAAAATGATTCCAAGGCCTATCGTGTATTCAGAAGTACACCTCGTCAGGGACGAGATGTACTTCTGAATACACGACAGGCCTTGGAATCATTTTTCTTTTTCCTTGTTGGTTTGCATCATATATATATATATATATATATATATGATGAATAAAACCACGAAGGAAAAAGAAACACAAAGGGGTGCTCAAGCGCTTTCGTCTAATGACATCCTCAGGAACACTGGAGTGAAAGGACAGATCAAGGCAATATATAGGTTACAAAAATAAACATACATACATACATATTCATATATATATATATATATACATAATATAGTAAGCATAGAAAAAATTGTGGGAGGAGCAAACATTTATATGGGAGATTGACACTTTTAGCACTTCAGCCGACATTCAATATAAATTCAAATGGGTTGTTTATGAAACAGGTCACAAAAGAATAAAGAAATAAAAATAAATATAAATATAAATTGAGAAAAAATTAATTACAAAATAGTGCCTTAGTGATATATATGTCCCAGCCTAAATAATCATAAAGAAATAAACCGGCAAATAAAAAAAAAAAAAAAAAACCCACAAATATATATACATATATATATATATATATATATATATATATATATATATACATACATACACACATACACATATACATATATATAGTAAGTGTATGGGAAAAAAATGACACTTTTAGCACTTTGGCCGACCTTCAATATAAATTCAAATGGCTTGTTTATGGAACAGGTCACAAAAGAATAAAGAAATAAAAATAAAAATAAATATAAATATAAAAAGTGCCTTAGTGATATATATGTCAGCCACAATAACCATAAAGAAATAACCCAACAGATAAAAAAACAAAAATTGTAAGTGGAGTCTACAAATTCAAGCTCAAAAGGGAAGTTTTATTATTATTATTTTTTATTATTTTTTATTTATTTTTTTTTTTTATTTTTTTTTTTTCTTTGTGACATATATATCAATTTGGCATCATACACATATATATATGTGTATGTATATATATTTGTGGTGTTTTTTTTTGCCGGTTTATTTCTTTATGGTTATTTAGGCTGGGACATATATATCACTAAGGCACTATTTTGTAATTAATTTTTTCTCAATTTATATTTATATTTATTTTTATTTCTTTATTCTTTTGTGACCTGTTTCATAAACAACCCATTTGAATTTATATTGAATGTCGGCTGAAGTGCTAAAAGTGTCAATCTCCCATATAAATGTTTGCTCCTCCCACAATTTTTTCTATGCTTACTATATATATATATATATATATATATATATATGAATATGTATGTATGTATGTTTATTTTTGTAACCTATATATTGCCTTGATCTGTCCTTTCACTCCAGTGTTCCTGAGGATGTCATTAGACGAAAGCGCTTGAGCACCCCTTTGTGTTTCTTTTTCCTTCGTGGTTTTATTCATCATAAATATTTTTCACGTGTCACTTTCGTGAAATAATTTTTCATATATATATATACACACACACAGATGACCGTGCTTATATCTACGTATAGGTTGCAAGAAATGTAACGCAGCATCAAATGTTACATAAACTACCCTTAATTATAATTATTCTAACAAAGGTAATTAAGAGTATGGATCCTTTTTGAAAGATTATTATTTAGACTATTTACTCTGAATTGCAAAGGAACGTTATTCACAATAACAATGTCAAATTCCTCTAAGACACTAATAACAAAGGAAAGTCTTAAAAATTTGGGGTCTTTTCCGTTTGGGGGCTGGCAGCGAATTTTAATGAAAATCGGTATACTAATGTAGTTTTGGTCACTGATTTCAAAAATAACTTTCTTTTTTTTGGAGAAATGAAAAACAAACATGTTAGAGCACTTTAAATAATTAATATGTGTTTTAACTAGCTTAAACTAGTTACAGAGGATTGTGTTAAGTTTAGCCAGAGTCACAAACTGCTACTGTTTATGAAAAAGTGCTCAAGTGTGGGAAAGTGTGTTCCTTTGATAAAACTACCCAGTTCTTTCGTTGCCAAAATCGTCGGTCAAACGGTAAAAAGTGCAACTTTACGAAGAATACGTTTTTTGAAGGATCCCGGCAGATCTGTAAAAAGTAGCAGAAAAAATCAAGAATTAATGCCCAGTTAGGTCACTTCAATGCCCGGTTAGGTCAACTGTACACCCTTGACGATTGGTAGGTTAAGTCATGATATTTTCGTGAAAAACACAATTATTTAAAGTGGTCTAACATGTTTGTTTTTCATTTCTCCAAAAAAAGAAAGTTATTTTTGAAATCAGTGACCAAAACCACATTAGTATACCGATTTTCATTAAAATTCGCTGCTAGCCCCCAAACGGAAAAGACCCAAAACTTGTTTAATTGAAACCAAATACAGTAATGATGCTTTTACAATGTTCTATCATTCATACACAGAGAGCCGAAATTACGTCAGTTTTGATGAAAGTCACTCTGAAAACAACACTGCTAAATATAGTGTATATTATTGACCAAAGAGCATTGTATAATTTACTTGCCATGAATTGGTAACGTTTAACCCTTTAAAGCGGGAATTTTTTGTAGGGGTAAGTTATAAATGCGTGTATTTGAAACGCTACCAGTTTGTACCGGTCGTCCTGAAAGGGTTAATCCAATTATAACAAAAAAAAAAAATGCTTCGTTTTAACCGTCTTAAGAATAGAATGTAAAATATTGGCTGAAAAATCCGTACAAAATCCGAATGTTACATCCTATTAATTTTATGTTGACATAATTTTATGTCAAAAGTTTCCTTCATTTTTGCTATGATAGATGCAATATCGCCAAACACTCCAAATGTCAAACTAACAGTATTGTTTTCTGAGTGCAAGAAAACTTCCTTAAGAATTTCGGTATACTGCTCCGAATTAAAGCGGCTGAAGATGGGAGCGATTTTGCCGAATGTGTGAAGATTACACGTGGCCACTTCGCGCCTCTTCGAAAATGTTCTCTTTTAAGTATCGTGTATCATTCGTTCACCGGCAATGAAGTCTTTCATGAATAGTCAAGGAAAACGTTTTTTCATGTGGGAAAATGACACATCCCCAAAAGTTCATGCCGCGGTCGACATACAGTTAGTCATAATGACAATGTGAAATCCTTTAAATAGAGGCCTATAACTTTATGTCCATTTGCCAACAGTTACATGATGTATAACGAGGTGATCGTTCACATCATGGCAGTATCCCACCATTTGCATGCAAGCCTATAAATTCTTGTATCTTAAAATGGTGTATTTAATTAGGGTGCTCCTGGAAAAGCAATTTTTTAAAACTTGCTCTAAACTATGGTCCCAAGACATTTCCCCACGCCACTCATTACTGTAAGACACCATAATTTTTTTTAGCTAATCTGGAGAAATTTAAGTCTTGCCACCATGGCGGATCACAAGAGATTCTTGTGTCCGCGTCAATCGCCACTTCAAATACCATAATATTAAATTATAATTTCTAGTCTTTTTTTTCAGGTTGTAAACAATGGAAACTCAGCCACATCCGAAATGTACTCCGCCAAAGGAAAGGCTACCACCGCTGCCATCAACATTGAAAACGTCCAAGACAAAACTCGGACGAAGTCCCAACCGTCCCACGCTACGAAAGGACACTGAAGTGTGGCTTTTGCATAAATTTATTGACGAATTACCCGCTTCCAGAATTCTAACCAAGGGTGATATTCTGCGATACTTCTTTCATTTGAAAGAAGGCCCAATGAAACATGAAATATTCACCAACTTTAATGGTGCAATTGCCGACAAAGTTCTTCTGGAGGGCCATAATCAATGGGAAAAGTCAAGCGTTGAACCACGGCGCAAAGACAAAGTGAAGGCAAAGATCTTACACTAAAAAAGAAAAGGAAGCAAATCTAATGAAAAGAAAGGGCAGGCATTTGTTGAAGGTTTGACAAAATATTTCTTCATCGTACATCAAGCTATTCAATACAAAATTGAAACAGATCGATTCCGTAAACCAGAACAGAAAGATGTGAAATTTCTGAAGGCTTTCAAAGATGGAGAACAAGTTGCAATGGGAACCGAAGATAAAGTGTATGGAAAGAAAACTGAAAGTTGATTAAAGAAAGTTCGGACTTGACAAGAAAAGAGACTGAAGACCAACGCAGTAAAAAGCAAAAATGATGATATTCACCCAAATAATTCCTGATCCTGACATCCCAGAAATTCATTCTGAGGATTCGGATTTTGAAACTGGTTCTTTTTCTGGTAGTAGACCTAAACGGTCAGCACCAGCAACTGTGACCTTGGAACTTCCACGCAATCCATTCGACAGTCAGAAAACCTCTTTAATAGCTAATCATTGAAACGTCTGCTGGCCAAAGCACTGCTTTTATGGCTGCAAATCTGAAGGAGGAATCGATTTGGATCAGATGACATTGTCTAAGATAAACATCAGAACTGCTGGAAATAAAATTCGCCAAGAAATTGCAGAACAAATCAAAATAACGTTCATTCCTCATGAATGATCCCAATACGTACCGCAGAATTGATCCTGAAGTGGCTGGCTCATTTCCCGCTCTTCCAAAATCGATAAATTGCTCACCAACTTCTCAAAATGCCACCTGCTGAGTCGTTAGAGAGAGGAGTCCCTATTGTCTCTACGCTGAAACCATCTACCTAATTGGTGACTCTGACTAGTGACAAGTCGTGGTTACTTTTCAAAATCCTTGAACTCAGAACTGATTGGATGGCCAAGAACCCAGATCAGTAGGCAATGACTGTGATTTCCAGAGATCGCCGAATTCAGCTGTCATGTCAAAGTCGTCAACGATTTGCCAGGAAAGGCTGTTAAGCTCATTCAAGACAAAGCCAATAGTATCGCCAATAGTTCTTTTTCCTTATTATTTGTAGTCTCTAAACTTAAACTGAATAGAAAGTATCTTGTATCGAGAAAAGTATCTTAGATATGCATCTAGTATCTCTGTATCTTGACCGTTTCTTAAAAAGTGTCTTGTATTTTGTATCTACGATACACAATAAGCTAGTATCTTGTAGTATAAGCTAGTATTTTGTATCTAAGATACATTTCTTAAGGTATCTTGCCCATCTTTGGAGTGCTAGTTCAAAGTACCACTTTAGTTTAAAATACCAAGTTTAAACTAACACGAGCTAACTCTCTCAGTTCTCTCCTAATCATGAAACTGGCCTTGCAACTTAATTTTCTGGAGATATTAATGAATTTAGTAAAGAGTGGAAATTAAAATACAGCAAATAATATATTTTAGATGAAAGAATTTCTTTATATAAAATATTTCATCCAATACTTCACAAAAGAAAAAAAACAGAACTACTCATATATACTGCACCTAAATTACATAACGAATTTGCTTCAAACTATGTAAGAACTTCAAAAATGTTTATAAAGGCTAACACCAGTCCATTTTCCGTTCACACACACACACACACACACACACACACACACACACCATAATTAATTATAATAAATTCTATAACAAATGAAAAATGGAAAATGGATACGACTAAACCATAGAAATGGTAGAACCAAAATCGCTTAACGCGAGTTTAGATAAAAATTTTATTTGTAGCTTTCTATTTTTGTTTGTCACAACCCTACGATCTACCATATATATATATATATGTAAAAATGAACAATGAATAATTAATATTCATTTTTACATAAGAACCAAAATCGCTTAACGCGAGTTTAGATAAAAAATTTATTTGTAGCTTTCTATTTTTGTTTGTCACAACCCTACGATCTACCATTTCTATGGTTTAGTCGTATCCATTTTCCATTTTTCATTTGTTATAGAATTTATTATAATTAATTATGGTTGTCTTGCATCTCACCCTCGTCCCTAGATTATGCATACACATTGCATATAACAGGATTGGAACCCGTAGTTGTACTTCTTAGTCCTTAATACCCACTCTTTGTCTCTAATTCGTTTCTTTTAAATCCTCCCAATAATGACTTATACTCTATGACGTCATAAAATAACTTAAATTTCCTTCACGGTTTCCATACCTTGAACACTGAATCACGTGTTTAGTATTTGGACATCTTCCATATTCAATGTATGGTAAATTCTTTAATACTAATAATAATAATAAAAAAAATTCATTCTCTATACGTCATTATTTATATGTTATGTAGTATAAATATTATAATTCAACCATATTCATCTATACGTCCATATCTTATCTTGACCATTATCCTATATCAATTCTATTAAATATTAATTTTTACTCGTGTCAGTCTATGAAATGCAAAACTTTATGCATTCGTATCTGTTCGTTCGAAAACGCGCAAATACGTTTTCGTGTATTATTTTTTTATTTTTATTTTTAATTATTTCGCCTCCCGCAATGAACTCGAAAATGCTTAGGTAAGTGATCAAATTCCGCTAACTAGGGCAAAAGCCAACGCTTCTAAGATAAAAACCTCCTTTCGCTCTGATTCAAATTTATAACATATTATAACATAATATAACATATTATGTTGTATATAAATACATACCGTATGTGCCCATGTACTTTGTATTATATTTCTAACATCTTAATTGTCTATTAATATGAAACACTGTAAAAACAAAACAAAGTTATAGTAACTGTTTAATTGTAATTAACTGTAATACTTTAATTTAATATAATGTAATGAACCAAAATTACAACGTACTCAATGATGTACTTAGATTGTATTTATGTACTACTACGAAATTATATCGCCTTCAGAAATGTATACTCGGCGAAAATACGATTAGTTTTTATTTTGTTTTTTTTAATTTTTATTTGGAATCTTTCATCTGATCATGTGTTTAAAAGGGGGAACTTAACCTTCAACTGCATTCCCCCAACATTTAGACTTATATGATACATGTAATTGTAAAATTAACTTTACTTCATTACTGCACTCTTCTTTGGTCCTCGCAGCCTCGCTGCGAGGAGGGGGCAGAGGCCCCTTGCCTCCTTAATTTTTTTAAATTCCGGCCTGAGCCATGGTCGAAAGAGGTCGAACCTCTACCCCTGTAAATTCAGAGCGCTACCTGTACATTTTTTAGAAGTAAATTACAGTGAGAGAAACTTTTTTAGTTTTCCCCTTCGAGTTGGGCTCTCTTCCGAGAACTTAGTAAATAGAGAAAATAGTTCCCGATAAGTTATAAAAAGAAAATCGGCGAACCGTCAGAGAAAGTATCAGAGTATTATCGAAAGAGAAGAATTAACAAATGTCGACCCTATAGCGAGAGAAAGAAATCAGAATATTATAGAAGAAACTATCGCGAGAAATATCCGTTGCTGCCTCCCAACCAGAACCCTCGTCGACTCCGAACCAACCCAGGCCACAGACGGAGGGGTTATAATAGTGGCGACCCTTTAACCAGGATTTGAAGAAGAGGATTTTAACAAGTGGCCACTCTTTGGCCAGGATAGAAATTACCCTGCATCAGGATAAAACCAGTTGACCGGCGTGTCACGACTTCCAGTTCGTAACATCCACCCTTGAACCGGTGTGTAACGACTCCAAGTTCTTCACGCCTAGTTTTCATCCAAGAATAAGTAGCCAGCAAGACACGTCCTCAGGACACGTCTCTAAGGATTTCGCCGTAGAAAATTTTGTTAAGTACAGAGGAGTTTTTTTTTTTTAAGTAATTTGTAAACATTTGAAAAGTTAGTATTATTAACAGTTAATAAAGAGTATCAAGCCAGAATTTACAAAAAACACAGTGAACATTCCATACACCAGTGATACATTTTTTTAGTGAAACAGTTAAAAGTCACAGAGTTAAAAGTCACAGAAGTTAAAAGTCACAGAAGTTTAAAGTCACAGAGTTAAAGTCACAGAGTTATTGTCACAGAAGTTGATTTTCACAGTTATTGTCACAGAGTTATTGTCACAGTTATTTTCAGAGAGTTATTTTGTTATTTTCAATATTATAGTTAGTATAGAATAATTTTATTTTATGTACCAAACATAATAGTACCGTACCTTCGCGTACATTCGAGTGAAATGTTGTTTACATTTTTTATTTTTGCTTACAATTTTTTCAAATTATTGAATTGAATTGACTTGCAAATTAAGAAAGAGAGTCTATAGAGAGTTTATAAAGCTATAGAGATACTTGAAGCAGTTTCAAGTTCCAGTTTCAGTTTTCAGATGGTTGCATCGAAGAGGGACAACCAAACCCCAGAGATTTATAAAGATACTTGAAGTAGTTTCGAGTCAGTTTTAGTTGCAAATCCGTTGCAAATCAGTTCCACGTCAGTTTTAGTTGCAAATAAGTTGCAAATCAGTTTTTCAGATAGTTTCAGTTGGTTGGATCCAAGAGGGACAACCAAACCCCAGAGATTAATAGTCTCCACTTGATAGCAGTTCAAGTGCAAGTCAGTTTCAGTTGCAAGTCAGTTCCAATTTCCAGTCTCAGTCAATTTCAAGTCTCAGTCAATTTCAAGTCTCAGTCAGATTCAAGTTAGTCAGTTCCAAGTTAGTCAGTTCCAAGTTAGCCAGTTCCAAGTTAATCAGTTTCAGTCAGTTTCAGTCAGTTTTGAAGTCAGTTTCAGTCAGTTTTGAAGTCAGTTTCAGTCAATTTTGAAGTCAGTTTGTTTTATTTGAAATCACTTTGTTTTATTTGAAGTCAGTTTGTTTTATTTGAAGACAGTTTGTTTTATTTGAAGACAGTTTGTTTTATTTGAAGTTAGTTTTATTTGAAGTTAGTTTCAAGTCTCAGTTTTCAAGTCCCAAGTCAGTTTTCAAGTCCCAAGTCAGTTTTGAAATCCCAAGTCAGTTTTGAAGTCCCAAGTCATTTCAATGCAGTCAATTGAATTCAACTTTTCTTTTTTGTTGTTTAAGAGAATTTAATTCAAACTTTATTCTTTGTTGTAAAAGAGAATTAAATTCAACTTGAATTGACCGGTTTGTGTCTTTAGTTTAACCTTTTTTTTGTAAGAAGAAAATTGACAGATTTGTCTTTTCTTTTCATGCAGTTGTTGCATATATAAATATATAGTTATGTATTTTATTATTTGCAACCAAAACCGTTTTTACAAAGGTTGTAACGATTTTGATAATTTTTGTAATGTATATGAGGAACATGCCGTCCCTCCGTTTGTTGACCTTCTTTAATTTTTGTTCTAAGCAGTCTGACAAAGCAATCTTTTTAAAAAAAAAGACGAAAAGACATAATTGTCAATTTCAGACATACTTCCCCGCTTAGTCACTCAATTCCCCCAAATGTAGTATTCCAAACTTTGTTTTTTTAATTTTTATTTTATTGTAACACCCCAACCCCGGTTGAACCGTGTCAACCAAAGAAGTGGTTCAACCATGGTTAATTCATCTATGGCTCGATTTACTTTTATTTTTAAGTATAGTATATGTTTAATTCATTAAAATGCATAATTGATTTCTATTTTTAATTTGTATTCTTAATTTTCTTAATTCAATTATCGTACCGATACTTCTGGTTAATGTTAATGGTTATATAGTTCATATATAGCTAGGAATGTTACTAGTCGAATTTAATTCCACCTTCAAAATTTAATTTTTAATACCGCTAGATTTACTTTCATTAATTGTAAGTTCTTTTAAGTGCGTATTTATTTTAATTACCTTAATACGCGCAACTGATTAATTACGTAAAATCGATAATTCCGATTGAATTTTATTACTTTTGACGCATATTCGAATTCATTAAAACTTATACGAATACACCATCATTAATACTACCTGTAATTAGATTTTAATAATAATCGACCTTGAACTTAAAGTATTTTATAATAATAATAATAATAATAATAATAACAATAATTGGCTTAAACTTAAAAGATTTTATAATCCTAAACCCATCTTAAATTATTATACATTATTTTTAAACTTTGTTAATTCAAAAACCTTCCAATTCCCTACACATACACACGCATGTAAACTTGTTCAAATGTGTACGTTTCTCCACAAACATTACGTACAAAAAATTTGATTACTCTGCGTTGTACCCAACCACCCGAACTCACTTGTTCTGTATAAAATTTGTAATGTAAAAGAAAAATTCGTCGTCATCTAATTTGAATTCGTTAGGATGTTACCTATATGTTATTGTATTGTATTAATTGTACCCGATTATATTATTGTATAAATATCATTTTAAAGGGGAGAGCAATGTAAAAATGAACAATGAATGGGTCAATCCCAGAATAGGCACCTGATGTACCTCAATCCCAGATGAAGCACCTGCGTTCAACCTCAATCCCAGAATAGACACCTTGCAAGGAATTAAATAAAAAAAACCTGATGATTACAAAATTTATTGTTTATACAAAGTTTATTACAAATGTAATAAAGGCAAAGTTATAAAAGGTTTAAAGTGGTTTAATGAATAAAGAAAAATTTTAGATATTATAAATTCCTGCAATATGAGCCCGAATGTTTCTGAATCCATCTGAAGCAAATCTATCTTGCCACATAAATTGGTTAGGTTAGGTTAGGTTAGGTTAGGGTTGATTTTTTCAAATATTGATAAAAACAATGAAATTATATCTCTAAAAACTGTTTATATTTTTTTCTCCTCAATCCCAGATTAAGCACCTGTATTTTGCCTCAATCCCAGATTAAGCACCTAAAAATGATTTCAGGTGCCTATTCTGGGATTGATCCCAATGAATAATTAATATTCATTTTTACATAAGAATTAAAATCGATTAACGCGAGTTTAGATAAAAAATTTATTTGTAGCTTTCTATTTTTGTTTGTGTCACAACCCTACGATCTACCATTTCTATGGTTTAGTCGTATTCATTTTCCATTTTTCATTTGTTATAGAATTTATTATAATTAATTATGGTTGTCTTGCATCTCACCCTCGTCCCTAGATTATGCATACACATTGCATATAACAGGATTGGAACCCGTAGTTGTACTTCTTAGTCCTTAATACCCACTCTTTTTCTCTAATTCGTTTCTTTTAAATCCTCCCAATAATGACTTATACACTATGACGTCATAAAATAACTTAAATTTCCTTCACGCTTTCCATACCTTGAACACTGAATCACGTGTTTAGTATTTGGACATCTTCCGTATTCAATGTATGGTAAATTCTTTAATAATAATAATAATAATAATACTAATAAAAAAACTTAATTCTCTATACGTCATTATTTATATGTTATGTAGTATAAATATTATTATTCAACCATATTCATCTATACGTCCATATCTTATCTTGACCATTATCCTATATCAATTCTATTAAATATTAATTTTTACTCGTGTCAGTCTATGAAATGCAAAACTTTATGCATTCGTATCTGTTCGTTCGAAAACGCGCAAATACGTTTTCGTGTATTATTTTTTATTTTTATTTTTAATTATTTCGCCTCCCGCAATGAACTCGAAAATGCTTAGGTAAGTGATCAAATTCCGCTAACTACGGCAAAAGCCAACGCTTCTAAGATAAAAACCTCCTTTCGCTCTGATTCAAATTTATAACATATTATAACATAATATAACATATTATGTTGTATATAAATACATACCGTATGTGCCCATGTACTTTGTATTATATTTCTAACATCTTAATTGTCTATTAATATGAAACACTGTAAAAACAAAACAAAGTTATAGTAACTGTTTAATTGTAATTAACTGTAATACTTTAATTTAATATAATGTAATGAACCAAAATTACAACGTACTCAATGATGTACTTAGATTGTACTTATGTACTACTACGAAATTATATCGCCTTCAGAAATGAATACTCGGCGAAAATACGATTAGTTTTTATTTTGTTTTTTAAATTTTTATTTGGAATCTTTCATCTGATCATGTGTTTAAAAGGGGGAACTTAACCTTCAACTGCATTCCCCCAACATTTAGACTTATATGATACATGTAATTGTAAAATTAACTTTACTTCATTACTGCACTCTTCTTTGGTCCTCGCAGCCTCGCTGCGAGGAGGGGTCAGAGGCCCCTTGTCTCCTTAATTTTTTTAGATTCCGGCCTGAGCCATGGTCGAAAGAGTTCGAACCTCTACCCCTGTAAATTCAGAGCGCTACCTGTACATTTTTTAGAAGTAAATTACAGTGGGAGAAACTTTTTAGTTTTCCCCTTCGAGTTGAGCTCTCTTTCGAGAACTTAGTAAATAGAGAAAATAGTTCCCGATAAGTTATAAAAAGAAAATCGGCGAACCGTCAGAGAAAGTATCAGAGTATTATCGAAAGAGAAGAATTAACAACTGTCGACCCTATAGCGAGAGAAAGAAATCAGAATATTATAGAAGAAACTATCGCGAGAAATATCCGTTGCTGCATCCCAACCAGAACTCCCGTCGACTCCGAACCAACCCAGGCCATAGAGAGAGGGGTTAACATATATATATATACTGTATATATATATATATATATATATATATATATATATATATATATATATATATAAAGGGTGTCTCAGAAGTCTTGAAGGGGTTTTATTTGGCTATAACTCTTTTGTTTGGAGATCAAATAAAAAAGGTTTGTAACACTTGAGAATATATTTATTGCGATTTTAATTACACGTTTAATATCTGGTGAAAATCTTCATTTTCATTGCGTAAATCTAAAATCGCACTAGCATACGTTATCCGACTCTGATCATCTTGTGTTTAATTTCTTGAGCAATTTGAATTTGATATCCTCTCTTAAAATTCGATGTAAGAAACTTCTTGAAATGTTTAATTCCTGGCTGCGTCGTCGGACTGATGTGGATTTTCCTCAAGCTTTCACGAACCATCTCAACCCGAGTTGGACTTCGGCTTGTCCGAGGACGCCCAGTCCGTGGTTCGTCTCCCTGACACTTTCCCATACGAAATTCAGCGACGTACCGTCGAATAGCTCGATCAGAAGGAGCAGAACCTGTGTTAAATTTTAATCTAAATTCTAAAAGCTCTTTGAGCGGCAACGATGGAAGAGTTGTTTGTCAAATAAAGTTCCACAATAGCCACTTTTTGTTGCACTGTCCTGGATTCCATTTTCATTAATCGCAGCAAGGGTGCTTTAATTGAAAAATAAAAATAAATAAATTAACCAAAAATGAAAAAAGTTATAACCAATTAAAACCCCTTCAAGACTTCTGGGACACCCCGTAAATATATATATATATATATATATATATATATATATATATCCCCTGCCAAAGAGAGAGTAAAAAGGAACACAAAAGAGAAAGAGTGGGATACCAGGAATACAAAGGAGAAAGAGGAAGGTACCAAAAACACTAATGAAAACTCGTCGAAGACAGAAAACCCACTGAGTAGGAAAGAAGTGGTGGCGAAGCAGAAAAAAGCAATTGATTCACATAGGGCTCGTAAGGAGATTAAACGACGGGACATATGTGAATACTATTAAACAGGGTCGTGCATATATGATGCAAACAGTCACCCAAAAATATGCTTCGATGTGATGTGGAATGGAAGATGCAGATACGGACAAAACTGTCACTTTTTCCACCCTCCTATTTGCAGACAGTACCTGACAGAGAGAAAATGTCTAAGTATAGAGTGTCCATATTTTCACATAAAGGGTACCCAAAGAAGAGAACGGGGAAGAACAGATCCTATCCGTAATAGAAGTAACGACAGGAGCAAGGAAACAAATTTTTTCGAGGAAATAAGAACTGTAAAAGCACAGCTTGCCCTGCTAACAAGAGAGGACAAGACTCCGCAGGTATATTTCCCACACCATTACATACACCACCCCTCTATCCAGCACCACCCACCGATAATAGAACCTACAACCACAGTGGTATCAAATGCCGCAACCCCAATTCTCCCAAATGCAGCGGTCAAACCAATAACACCAAACAAGAACCGACATCGACCTGGAAACGACCACTATATAGGAAAACTGAACACGGAAATTAGAAACCCAATAAATGTTTTATACACAAATATTCAGGGTCACTACAACGACCATGCAGGCTGCAAATTACAATACTTACAGAATTTAGCTACCGAATCCAGCATAGATATTATATGCCTAACGGAAACACACTTGCATAAGTGCGAAAAAGGCTGTGAAAACTGTATCGAGGATACTGAATTGGCATTGCTGGATTACAACATTTACAGAGCAGATAGAGTGGCTAGACGAGGGGGAGGGTGTTGCATCTACTTGAAAAACACATACACATGTGAAGTGAAGGTAAACAAATCAAACAGCACAGTTGAAGTTATTATATTAGAAGTAAAGAACTGAACTTAACCATTATGAACATCTACAGACCACCAAACACCACAAAAAAATGAATTCCAATTTGTTACAAATGAAATAGAACACATTAAAATTACTTGAATCTCCAGCAACAAATATTCTAATTTTCGGAGATTTTAATTTCCCATTCGAATCATGGAAGAAAAATGACGAAGTTATATATGTTGAGAAGTTTCATGGCAACATTACTAAAGATGATAGAACCCAAGCAACAATGCTATTAGATATTATGGAAAATTACGCCCTTACCCAGGAAATCTGTGAAGACATGAGAAAGGAGAACGTTTTGGATTTAATCTGGACAAATAACAACGAGATAATAATAAATGAAAAAGTAACGCACACAAAGTTCTCCGACCATAACCTCATCGATATACAATTGAAGTTAGCACGCAGAGGTCCGAAAACGCATCCTAGAGAGGTAGATGGAATATTTGAAGGTTTAAACATAAATTCAAAGAAAGTAAATTGGGAAAACGAAAATAAAGATTTAAAGGAGGTAAATTGGGAATTGCTACTTCACGAGAAGACTCCACAAGAAATACTATGTACAACAGAGACTGAAACCAAACCTATAATACTGAAACATATTCCAGAGAGACAGGAAAGAAAACGTAGCACGCTCGAGAGAAAAATCAGGACACTATTCAGGCAACGAAGACAAACCGTAAAATATCACTACAGATGCAGAACTGATGCAAAGAGACTCAAACTAGAGAGAAAACTTGGCGAAATAGAAATGGACCTAAAGCAAACATTCATACATAAGACAAACGAGGAGGAAAACAAGGTGGCAGAAAACATAAAAAATAACCCAAAATACTTCTACACGTTTGCGAAAAGGAAAATGCAGTGTAAGGAGAGTATTCTACAGATCTACAGAAGCTAAGGCTAACAAAGACCCTAAGATCCACTCTAAGATTAGCCCGAGAGAAGAAAGAGAGTAGTGGGTTAAAAGAAAAGAACAAGGGGTTAAGTAGGTAGCAAAACCTATCATTCGTGGGTTAACATTCATTCAGAAAAAGAGAGAGAAAGACTCACCATCATCATCTGCCGGCCACTGCCGACAAGTCGGAAAAATAGTCGAAGAGAATAGGAAAGGGGTGAAAGATGAAAAGAAGTAAAATAAGAACGCTTACAAACCATGCAAACACAGTCTTAACTCAAACACTGTCATACCATGCAAACTACAGACATGCAAGTAAAGAGAGCTACAGACATGCAAGTAAAGAGAGGATAAGAAAAAAAAGTATAAAGAGTATAACAAAAAGTGGGTTAGTTTACGCTACGAGCTACATCTAAGTTCGTGTTAGTCTAATTTTTTTTTAATAATTTTATTGCTGGCATATCACACGCTGGCATGTCACAAGCTGGCATTAATCGCCAACAGACTCATCCCCGACCACCATCCTCAGAGCTCCTGTTGCTAATTGTTTTATTATTTTAAACAACGTTAATATTTTTAAAATGCCTATCTAAACGGTTTTTAAACATATTAACGATGGTAGAGTTCACGACGGACGCGGGAAGATTATTCTATTTATCAATTATTTTAACATAAAAAAACTTTTAGCGATGTTAGTAATGAAACGTCTGCCACGCAACTTAAATCCGTTATTACGAGTATTGCTATTATCAAAAGTGAACAGTTTGTCAAAATTTACGTTATCGATTTTATTAACGATTTAGAAAACTTCAATAAGCTTCCCCCTTAATCTCCTAGTTTCGAGTGAATGCAAGTCTAACTCTTTAATCCTATCTTCATAAGACTTGTTGCGCAATGACGGAACTAGTTTCGTGTCGCGACGCTGAACCCTTTCCAACCTATCAATATCCTCACGCAAATACGGGCACCAAAACTGAACGCATATTCTAAATGAGCCTGACTAGGGACTTGTAAAGGGGCAATAATATTCTTTGATTTAAATTCGAAATTACGCGCTATGAAGCCTAACATCCTATTAGCTTTTGCACAAGACTTCAGGCACTGGTTCCTAACTTTTAAATCCTTAGATACGCGTACGCCTAAATCTACTTCCTTGTCAACGCTCGGTAACTGTCTAATTTCCATCGTGTACATGTAAGTATTGTTACGAGAACCTATATGCAAAACTTTACATTTGTCTACGTTAAATTGCATCTGTCACTTATCCGTCCACTCCATAATCCTATTTACATCGTCTTGGAGCCTATTTCTATCGTCCACGTTTACAACTTTACCGCCTATTTTAGTATCGTCCGCGAATTTTGACACGTTACTAGTCAAGCCTACATCTACAGTATGTCGTTAATGTAGATTACGAATAGCAATGGGCCTAACACTGAACCCTGAGGGACACCGCTACTTACATCCAACCACCCCGATTCACTACCATTAACAACGACCCTCTGTTTTCTAGCACGAAGTCATTCCTCTAACCAGTTAGCTACCTGACCGCGTATACCGTGCGCTTTAACCTTCGCAATTAATCTTCTATGCGGAACTGTATCGAACGCTTTTTAAGTCTAAATAAATAACGTCAGCCGGGGAGACCATCAGACGGGGATACCGAATACATAAATGACCCGAAAGAAATAAGTGAGCTGCTTAGGGAACAAATTAACTCTGTGTTTAGCACCCCTAAGTCCAAGATGGAAGTGGAAAACCCCGACGAATTTTTCGACATAGATACAAATTAACCAAGAACAAATTCCGGCACAAACCTATTAATGGACTTCGAGTCCACGGAAGGAGATGTAATTACGGCCTTATCACAGATCCGAGAAAATTCAGCGCCAGGGCCAGACACATGGAGTGCCACATTTCTGAAAAATGCAAAGAGAGTATTGCCAAACCTTTATACTTACTATGGAGGAAATCACTCGACACAGGACAAATTCCATTCCCCTTAAAGAACGCTAACATTGCCCCCCCTATTTAAAGGTGTTTAACAGAGCAATGCCCAAAAATTATCGGCCAGTGGCTCTCACCTCACACCTTATAAAGTGTTTTGAACGTATAATTAGAGGCAAAACTACTTACTACCTACAAGAAAAAGATTTATACAACCCAAATCAATATGGCTTCAGGGCGGGTAGATCATGCCTGTCACAGCTACTAGACCACCATGAGAAAATATTAGGAACATTGTGTCGAAAACAAAACATTGACCAAACAAAACATTGACAAAACAATGTGACCATGGAATCAAGGCAGACAAACTTAAGGATACAGGAATTACTGGAAAGCTAGGAAGGTGGATATTTAATTTCTTGACGCATAGAACCTAAAGAGTGGTGGTAAACGGAGTTAAATCGGAAGTCTCGGAAGGCGTGAACTCTGTCCCACAAGGGACAGTATTAGCTCCCTTGCTGTTCATAATAACGATTACAGATATTGATGCAGATATTAAGGATGGTATTGTATCATGCTTCTCAGATGACACAAAGATATGTAAGGAAATATTGAACGAAGATGTCATAAGAAAATTACAGAACGACATTGAAACATTATTCCATTGGGCAGAAGACAACAACATGAAGTTCAACGAAGAAAAATTCCAACTTCTAAGATATGGTAATAACATAGTAATATTGCTCAGTACTCACAAGCCCACACAGAAAAAGAGACATGGCGAACAGTGAAGCTATACAAAGGACTTTTACGTCTAAGATAGAGGAAACGAAAGGTGAAGACTACTGGTCTCGACTACAATCCCTGGAACTCTACTCTCTCGAAAGAAGGCGAGAGCGGTACACAATAATATACATATAGAAAATACTTGAGGGCTCTGTCCCTAATCTTAGAAATGAAATAGAAACAAACTGGAATGAGAGAAGAAGCAGATTTTTACGGTCCCAGCTGCGGTGGGATAAGACGCTATGAAAACGAGGATGGAAAATAGCCTCAGAATACGAGGCCCAAAGCTTTTCAATGTCCTACCAAAAGAAGTGAGGAATCTCCAGCACACCGACCTGAATAACCAATAACTTAACTTTGTGGATCTATCGGGTAACGTTGTTGAGACAGAGTGAGGACGCATTCTTTTTCACCTTTATTCTCCTCTAACTCTTCACCTTTAAATCCCACCCATAAACACAACTTCATCAACTTGAGTAGTCTGAGCATCATCATCCTGTTTGCATATACGTTTTGTGTTTCGTATTTATCAATTATTACGAAAGAAATCTTTTATAACTTGAAGGGCCTAATCATTTTAATTAATCAATAAAATAACATAAATATCATCAACTGTTGCCGCAAAATAGAAGTCAACATCTTCCTTCCTTGAATAATCAATTTTAAAATTAGAAAGAGCCGTTTTGAGCAGAAAACTGAGATATGTTTATAAAAAACCTCTGAACAGTTAGCTAGAACAACGTGAAAAAAGTGTTAGCAGCTGACGAGGAAGCTTCTAACAGTGGCTGTATCCTCCAGCGCAGGACACGTCAACGCGAAGAAGAGGCGACGTCAAACCGAAACATCAACGCGCTGGTGGCCAAACTTGCTCAAATCTCCGTGTAGCGGGCTGTCTACGGTTGGCCAGACTGGCAGTCGACGGCCTGTTGCGTGGCACGGTCAGAGTGTCGATCGGCTCCCGGGGCCGGACCTATTCTCAGCGTGCTACTTTTTCATTTACGGGGAGCAATTGCGTGCTCCCCGGATTACTCTTACTCTCCAGCGACATTAAGACTAATCCTGGCCCCGCTACAACTTACACATGTCACCATACACAAAGATATAGACACAATAGCACCATGATACACATACAGAAGTATAATATTAACATATTACAGTACAACGTAGATGGCCTCACAAACAAAATCATGCAGCTTAGGGAATTCGTACACAAACAAAACATTCACATAGCACTTATAAAAGAAACAAAACTAAAAGGCACACACCAAACACCCACCATTCCTGACTTCACGGCGATCCGTCAAGATCGTACTGGGGGTAACGGGGGTGGACTCATTACTTACATACGTAAAAGCATTAGCTACACTGATGCCGCCCAAAACATTACAAACACAACCCAAGCAGATAACAGGAAAGAAATACAGGCAGTTAACATTAAAACACGCGCAAAACACAACACCACACTAATCAACATTTACATCCCACCAGATAGTTCACCTCAGGTGCCAGCCAATTACAATCCACAGTTACACAATCTAGCCTCTATAACTAATGTCACCTTAGGAAGAGACTTCAACGCTAAAGACACTAGTTGGTACCTGCACAACCAAAGCAACACCAGAGGCGCCAACATAGCCACACAACTAAACAGCCTCTTCACTCTTAACAATACAGGAGAACATACACACATACCACATCAAGCAGGATACTCAAACTCCTCCCCAGACATAACGTTCTGTTCCCCCTCACTAGTAACACATACACACTGGAGAACAGAAAAACAACTGTCATCAGACCACCTGTCCATCATCATTACAACACGTTCTACACTCTGCCCAAACAGCCTTAGGCACACTTACAGAAATTACAAGAAAGCTGACTGGGAACAGTTCAAAATACAGACTGAGGAACAATTCACCACATTAAACAACACACCCATCATAAACATCAATACAACACTCAAGACATTTAATCAGATCATCAATAATGCAAACAAATACATACCCGTGGGCAACATTAGGAAATACATCCCAAATTACACTAGAAAAATAGCCCACCTCATAAGGCAACGTAACAACCTCAAACATAACACACAAACAACACACACAGAAACCATAAAACAGCAGATACAACAGCTCAACACAGAAATAAACAACAAACTCAAAGAAAAACAAACAGAAACATTTAGGGAATTCATAACAACACTAAACCACTCCACAGATACATTCAGGCTATACAAGACTATAAACAGCATTACCCACTCTAACAGCGGCATTCACACCTCACACGTGGCTATCTGTCGCAGCCAAAATAATATCCCAACATATACACAACAAGCTAACATTCTAATTAATCACTACGCAAAGATAAGTCACTTAAACAGAGACAACAACCAGAAACACGCAGACAGACAAATAGCCAGACACAAGAAAACCTACAGACTCGACACGACCATTACACCCTTCAATACAGACCAGACCACCAAGATCATCAAAAACATTAAGAATTCGAAGGCTACTGGACCAGACAACATATCTAACATCCACCTTAAACCAGTGCTCTTCAACCTTTTTATGCTTACCACCCACTTTTGTAACTTTTGAATCTCCGTACCGCCCACCAAAATTAAAAATGCAAAAACTCAAACTAAAAGTTATATACCCTGCATAAAACAATAAAATTAATTGCAATTACCTTTAGATTAATGAGATCCTTCGCCCACTAGTGGGCGGTACCGCCCAGGTTGAAGAGCACTGCCTTAAACACTTGGGCCCACAGGGAAAACTAGCTCTCACAAATATCAGCACATATTCATACCAACACTGTATTATTCTTGACATATGGAAACAAGGCAAAACTATTACACTACTCAAACCAAACAAAAATCCAACAGAACCAACTTCCTATAGACCCATTACTTTACTATGCACACCTTCCAAAGTAACAGAAAGACTAATCTTACAAATCACCAACCCACACATACCACTATCGCCTACTCAACATGGCTCCAGACCTCACCACTCAACCACGACATTACTCACTAACCTCACGCAGCACATCATGGATGACATCAACTCTAGACGACCAGCTCAACGTACACTGTTAGCAACAATAGACATTAGTAAAGCATTTGATGCTATCCCACGCTTCCCTCTCATAAACAAAATACTCAACACAAACATGCACAGTAACGCTAAGAAATGACTGAGCAACTATCTTTCAGGAAGATACTCACATGTCACATTTAATGGCAAGTCATCCAAAACCAAGCTTTGTCCGAACGGGGTCTCTCAAGGCTCTGTTCTCTCACCAACAGTGTTCAACTTATACATGCATGACATTCCAACACCCATAGATAACAAGCTTACCTTATCATCATATGCAGATGATATCACTCTAACATCCACCCACAACAACATCGACACCTCTACAAATAACCTACAAACATACATAAACAGTATACAAGATTGGCTCACACACAATAGACTCAAAGTGGCGCCCACAAAATCAACCATCACCTTGCTTACAAGCAATACAAAAGAACACCAGATAACTCCACAGCTTACACTGAACGACACCAACATTCCACACACTCACAGCTCACAGGACCAAAATACTTGGGGTCACATACAACATATCATTATCTTTTGCAAACCACATTCAGGACATTAAAAACAAATGTACGTCAAGACTTAACACGCTTAGGGTACTAACAGGCACAAACTTTGGACCCCAGCAGGAAACAACATCACTCATATACAAACAATATATTCGCTCAGTTATAGACTATGCTAGTCCATGCTGGGCACCCATTATCTCAAACACACACATAAACACCTTACAGACAATACAAAACAACGCACTTCGTATCATTACAGGATGCACTCAAACAACACCAATAGAACACCTGCACACAGAAACAAAAATACTGAAAGTTAGGGAACATTTAGTCATGAGAGGAACACAATTCATGGCAGCAGCGACAACTAACCCACAACACCCTTGCCACTACGTGTACAATCATGCACCGACACCTCGCACCATTAAGGTAACACCAGAGAGACATTATAACCAAATAATCCATTCCATACCACGCCCCACAGATATCACACAGTACAGAAAACACACACACACACACACACACACACCTAACCCACAAAGCACTGACACGACTGGGTCCGAATGCGGTCCTAGGTGCGAAGCCGCCACCCATTAACAGGTCAGAGATCAGCCTGAGCAGATCGGATCGAGTTAACTTAGCACGATTCCGATGTGGACATCACCCCAACTTACGGACATATAAACACAGACTAGACAACTCCACAGACGACACCTGCCACCTGTGCCAGGACACACCACAAACAATTGAACACATTATGACAGACTGTACCGCTCTAGCACAACAACGAACAAAACACAACATCACTAGTGCGCTGAACCTGTGGTCCACTCCGGAGAGGGCGATCGGTTACCTGCGTGCCGTCGGCTTGCTCGATCAGGGTGAGCTGATCGGCTAAACAACAACAACCAAGAACCAGCTGGACAGATTCCTGTGCAAATCCCTGACCAGCCATGCATAGCTGGCTACGAGGGCAGGAGGAGATCAGACAGCAATTCCCTCCTTCACCAAATCCCGCAAATGAGGTGGGATGCTGCAGAGGGGTCAACCGCAGGTCGATCCTGAACCGTGGTTCAAACTCACCAAAAGTACCAAAAGTAAGTGTATGTATATATATGCTCAAATTATGGATGAGTCTAGTCCTACCAATAATTGAGTATTGCTCAGTACTCACAAGCCCACACAGAAAAAGAGACATTGCGAGCATTGAAGCTATACAAAGGACTTTTACCTCTAAGATAGAGGAAACGGAAGGTGAAGACTACTGGTCTCGACTACAATCCCTGGAACTCTACTCTCTTGAAAGAAGGCGCGAGCGGTACACAATAATATACATATGGAAAATACTTGAGGGCTCTGTCCCTAACCTCAGAAATGAAATAGAAACAAACTGGAATGAGAGAAGAGGCAGATTTTGTACGGTCCCAGCTGCGGTGGGACAAGGAGCCATGAAAACGAGGATGGAAAATACCCTCAGAATACAGGGCCCAAAGCTTTTCAATGTCCTTCCAAAAGAAGTGAGGAATCTCCAGCACACCGACCTGAATAACTTCGAGAACCAGCTGGACAGATTCTTGTGCAAAATCCCTGACCAGCCATGTGTGGCTGGCTACGAGGGCAGGAGGCGATCAGAGCAATTCCCTCATTCACCAAGTCCCGCAAATGAGGCGGGATGCTGCAGAGGGGTCGACCGCAGGTCGATCCTGAACCGTCGTTCAAACTCAACAAAAGTAACAAAAGTATATATATATATATATATATATATATATATATATATATATATATATAAATATACAGTGTGTCCGTAAAGTCATAGTGGGATTTTAAATAGCTATATTATTGCAACAAAACATGATAATGAGATGAAAAAAAGGCAAATTGAAGAACAACTCTAAAAGAATAACTTTATTTAACGTAGTTCGATATGGGCTCCTCTGGTAGCCCTGCAGACATCTAGGCGGTGATGTGTGTCCGTAAAGTCATGGTGGGATTTTAAATAGCTATATTATTGCAACGAAACATAATAATGAGATGAAACAATGCCAAATTTAAGAACAACTCTCAAAGTTGTATCTTGTAGTTAGTCTAGGCTAAGCTTAACCTTTATCTCGTAGTTAGTCTAGGCTGTCCACATGCCTATGTTAAACATGAGCGTAATAGCCCGAAAGTTAATGTGTGGTGTGCTCTAGCACGAGATCGAGTGATTGGCCCATTTTTCTTCGCGGAACCCACTGTGACGTCACACAACTACCTCGCTATGTTGGAACATTTTGCAGTACCCCAATTTATTGACAATAATGTCATCTTTCAGCAAGATGGTGCTCCTCCGCACTATGCCAACGTTGTTCGAGAATTCCTTAATGAAAAATTTCCACAGAGATGGATAGGAAGAGGAGGATGGAAGCCATGGCTCCACGCTCTCCGGACCTGACACCTTTGGACTTTTATTTGTGGGGTTACATCAAGCAAAGCGTGTACAGTGTACCCATTAGGGATATTCATCACTTGCACGAGCGAATCACGGAAGCTATCGCATCCGTCACTCCTGATGTTCTTGGGCGTGTGTGGCTGGAATTGAATCACCGCCTAGATGTCTGCAGGGCTACCAGAGGAGCCCATATCGAACTACGTTAAATAAAGTTATTCTTTTAGAGTTGTTCTTCAATTTGCCTTTTTTTCATCTCATTATCATGTTTCGTTGCAATAATATAGCTATTTAAAATCCCACCATGACTTTACGGACACACTATATATATATATATATATATATATATATATATGAGAGAGAGAGAGAGAGATAATATATGTATTTGTACACGGGTCTTGTCCGCCCATGTATGGAGTATGCTTCTCATGCGTAGGGTGGCTCAACCCACACAGCTCTACTTGACCGGGTGGAATCAAGTGCTTTTCGTCTCATCAATTCCCCGCCTCTTACTGACTGTCTTCAATTCCTCTCTTTTTGCCGCAATGTTGCCTCACTTTCTCTCTACTATCATTATTATAACGGACACTGCTTTTCTGTACTCTCTAACTGCGTGCTTCCTCCTTTAAGGAGAACATGCCGTACCAGAGTTTCTATATATTCTCATTCTTTTTCTGTCCAACTCTCTAACGCAAGGGTTAATCAGTATTTTCAGTCTTACATCTACTCAACCGGTGAACTCTAGAACAATCTTCCTCAATCCATCTTTCCCTCTGTCTATGACCTCCAATCTTTCACACGCAGTGTCCATGCATCTCGAAAACCTTGGACTTTGATTTTGGCTCTTTTCTTACTCTTTGGGAGTGGGGCGTTTTTGGAGACATTCGTCCTTGGTCTCTCCTTCTCGCAAAAAAAATAATACTGTAGTTTTTTCATTTTTTGCTCTCTCTCTCTCTCTCTCTCTCTCTCTCTTTCTCTCTCTCTCTCTCTCTCTCACACACACACACACACACACTATATTATATATATATATATATATATATTATATTATATATATATATATATATATATACAGGGAGGGCTGAAAGTCTGGATCCATAGGAAAATATTTATTTTAATACATAAATTACAACAAATGGTAAATACTTGAAATGAATATCAACTTTAACTCGTAAATGCGTATCCGTGATACTGTACAGTAGTTCGTACTCCAGTATAAATACTCAAATACTTTTTTATTTCAGCCCAGAAATGGCTTCGAATCTAACAACAGAAGACCGGGTAGAACTTGTGCTCATGTACCCAAGACAGGGCGCTACACACAGAGCAGTTGCTACCGAATTCAATAGAAATCATCCTGATAAGCATCCAGTAACACATGCGACTGTTGGCAAGTTGTTTAAACGTTTCAAAGAAACAGGAAGTGTATATGATCGACGGCGTTCTGGTCGTCCAAAAACTGCAACTGATGAAAATATCTCTGCAATGGTATGTGAAACTTTAACGAATAGTCCAGTAAAGTCAACAAGAAGATTATCAAATGAAACACGCATCTCGAGAACGTCAATTCGAAGAATTATTAAAAATCATAAATTCCATCCCTAAGTGTCTCGATGTCAGAGGCCGCCAATTTGAGCATTTGTTATAATTTGTTGTTTATACTGGAGTACGAACCACTGTACAGTATCACGGATACGCATTTACGAGTTAAAGTTGATATTCATTTAAAGTATTTACCATTTGTTGTAATTTATGTATTAAAATAAATATTTTCCTATGGATCCAGACTTTCGGCCCACCCTGTATATAATTTATATATATAAATTATATATATATATCGTAAAGAACGACGCTTGTATAGGAGAACATTCCGCGCAAGATGAGAAGAGAGAACGAACAAATGAAAAAATGAGGTAACCACCCGGGAATCGAACCCGGGATCTTCCGATTGTCGGTCAGATATGATAACCACTACACTATGGTCCTCACTCAATCAGAAGTCGTAATTCCTCTACATACGCGCAGAAACCAATGCCCCGAAGGGGGCACCTCCCGCATGCCGTATCTATATATACATTTCAACTGCAAAGAACACGCAGTATAAATAACGTAAAGAACGACGCTTGTATAGGAGAACATTCCGCGCAAGATGAGAAGAGAGAACGAACAAATGAAAAAATGAGGTTCGGGGCATTGGTTTCTGCGCGTATGTAGAGGAATTACGACTTCTGATTGAGTGAGGACCATGGTGTAGTGGTTATCATATCTGACCGGCAATCGGAAGATCCCGGGTTCGATTCCCGGGTGGTTACCTCATTTTTTCATTTGTTCGTTCTCTCTTCTCATCTTGCGCGGGATGTTCTCCTATACAAGCGTCGTTCTTTACGTTATTTATACTGCGTGTTCTTTGCAGTTGAAATGTGTATATAGATACGGCATGCGAGATGGTTTCTGCGCGTATGTAGAGGAATTACGACTTCTGATTGAGTGAGGACCATGGTGTAGTGGTTATCATATCTGACCGGCAATCGAAAGATCCCGGGTTCGATTCCCGGGTGGTTACCTCATTTTTTCATTTGTTCGTTCTCTCTTCTCATCTTGCGCGGAATGTTCTCCTATACAAGCGTCGTTCTTTACGTTATTTATGCTGCGTGTTCTTTGCAGTTGAAATCAGTGATGGGACGATACCTAAATTTCAAACGATGCCGATTCCGATTCCGATGCCAATAAAATGTCCCGATTCCGATGCCGAGTCCGATGCCGATTCCGATTCTCAGTATTTTTATAGATAAGAGTTTACTTGGTGCTCTTCGGAAAACTATACCTATGTAGTCCTATTTTATTTATTTGTAAGACTAACTATATAAAGTAATAGTATGTAAGATCACCTTAGAATCTAATTGATTAGGTTGTAAATATAAGAAACAAATATATCTGTTAGATTTAATCTTATTAAAGAAACATTTTAAAATTTTTCATTTAATAAAATAATTACAATTGAACTACAGTTTGTAATCCCTTATTCCTTCTAAGCTTACAATGCAATTCTTACATTATTTAAACAAATTTCCCACCTTATTTAAAACAATTCTTTTGAATTGAATAAATTGCTATAAATAAAAATACTAAATTTAAGTCTTGAATATTGAATATCAGAATATCAGTCATCAAATTGCAAATGAAAATTAAATTTGTGCTCTGAAAAGAAAAAGATAATTTAATTAATAATTAGTTCATTTTTGTCACTAAATGACAAAGAATCGTCGTAAGAATCGAAAGCCGTAACCAAATTCTTACGATTCCGATGCCGATGCCGATTCCTGAAAAACACTCGATTCTTCCGATTCTTCCGATTCTCGATTCCGATTCCGATTAATCGTCCCATCACTAGTTGAAATGTGTATATATATATATATATATATATTATTCAAATATTTCCAGTATAGGACGAAGTTCGCAATACACTCAGTACAAGAGTCGAGAAGAAAAAAAGTACAGTCAACGTGAACGAAAGTAGGAGAAAAGCCAAAAATAAAATTAAAAAAGCTTTGAAGCCCTTGTATAACATGCGTGGGCGTGTGAGAGACATGAATTGAAATCAGGATAATATTATGCAGCAATAGAGAACCTTTCCAACACAACGGAATATGCATTATTGAGTATTCTATTTTGAATATTCATTTGTTATGATTTCATCGGCCTATTTATAGATTTCGTATAATTCCGCACAATAAACTCGACTTATTCATGTCATATGCGTGGACGAGGTGCACAATAGCGTCTGCACTTATTTCAATATTGGAATAAAAGGCTGAAGTTAATTTTCAAGTCGACTGTACGTATAGCAAACTACGAAATAAATCGTGATGCGTGGCTATACATCTATCATTACTGTTAGACTTCAAATTAAGAATTATGAAAGAGTGAATAAGATTATCATCAAATCCGGGACGTATTAAAGTCTAAAGAGCGAGACTGATTGAGGTAGTTAATGGGACATTGAAACATCCCGGAAAACTAGTATGTCTGATCTCTCCTAATTTCGGTTTGGTTCAGTGATTTAATTATTGGAACATTAAATTTTTATGATTTATTAATAAATTTATAAAGTTAGTGGCATGAAAATCACGTAAATTTTACATTCACTATCGTTTGTATTTTACCATCCGATAGTTCCAAAATTCTGACACCGACCAACACACAATAGGCAGAATCCTAATCTCTCTCTCTCTCTCTCTCTCTCTCTCTCTCTCTCTATATATATATATATATATATATATGTGTGTGTGTGTGTGTGTGTCACAGCTATTGACTTCTCCTTTGGGAAGTGGAGCTTATAAATGAAAAGAAGGATCAACACGGCAGAAAACATTCTTATTACAGTATTTCCAGACGTTTCGACAAATACTTTTGTCATCATCAGTAATCTATACGAATTTGCTAAAGCAGTCGACAACTGTGATCATGGTATAATAGCGCATAAAATGAAACATATGGGAATAACGGGGAAAGTGGGAAAATGTATTTATAAGTTCGTCAGAGAGCGTAAGCAAGTTGTTAAAATCTAAGGAATATCATTATGAGAACGGGAAGTTACATAACCATAAAATAACGTCCCATCAATTTGATGTTGACATAATTTTGCGCCTAAAGTTGTCTTCATTTTTGCTATGATGAATAACTTGCTCAGAGAACGTCAGTACCACGAGGGATAATATTATTACACGGGCGTAGCCAGACATTCAGAAACTATACTCACGAGGTCGTGAAAATCGAAAATAAGTCAAACGTCACGAGAATGTGTATTAAGATTATTTATTTATAAACAAATGAATAAATAACAAAATAAGTAGATAAACAAATAAATACAAAAATAAATATACAAATCAATACACAAGATTATGTGCTTCTTGTAAAATACAGAACATAATTAAAAATTCGACATTTCTTCCTTAAGTATGAAGTACTGCAATTGCGATAGTATTAACCGCAAATTCTACGATACTAATAAAAAATGGCAAATGACAAATAAATCAAGTTTATTTGAAATTTTAACACTAATTCTGAAACATATTAAAAGATGTCTCGAGTACAGTTTTAGGTATTGTGTAATTAATTATCGGTTTACATAGTTTCACTTACTCCCCGTAACTATGCAACTGGGACCAACACCTCATTGACGTCACGGCTGACGTCACGCAGTCTCTCATGCTTGATCAGTTTGCAACAAGAAGGGCACGAAAAGTCATTTTTAGAACTTGGAATTTTGAAACATGTGCCAATGTGGTGGTGTTTCGTATGGAATATAACTTATAAGTTTATAAAGCTACCTACTTCATATATGTATGTTTACGTAATCATATGTACATAATCATATGTTTACGTAATCATATGTACATAATAAATCTAAAAAAGTATTTTATGTAATTACGTTTGTATTTGACAAATAAATAGATTAATTTTAGGATTATGTGTGCGCTTGGAAATTCTTGCTCCATGGCCCCTTAAACCTAGCTACGCTACTGGTATAGTAACATCCTTTGCTTATGATATAAAATCAGCAGAAATCTTAGAAACGGAGATGTGAAGCCTTACAGCGGACACAAACAGAATAAATAGGTGGTCAGAAGACAACAGAAAACAGTTAAATTTAACATTGAAAAATTTTAGTTCTTAAGATATGGAAGAAATGAGAAACTTAAACAAATGGAATATAATGCCCCAAATAGACAAAAAATTCAAAGAAACACAAAAGCAAAAGATTTACGAGTTATAAAGACCACCATGTGGAATTTGAGACATAAAATAAGAACGATAAACGGGTCAAAAAATTTCGGGACAGATACTGAAAACATTTAAAAAAGGGACAAGAAGGTAATTATTTCCTTCCTGAAAACACTATTCACACCAAAATTAAGAGTACTGCTCAATCTTGACGTCCCCATATATAAATGAAATTAATAAGCTAGAAGAAATTTCAAGGAATTTCACAGCAAAGAAATAAATTACTGGTAATGACTACGTGCATTAAATGTATATTTGCTGGAAAGAAGAGAGAGGTACACCATAGTATATGCATAGAAAATATAAAGAAACTAGTACTTAACATCAAACTGTACCCGATAACCATCCAGACAATATTGGAAAAGAGGAGAGGTAGAATGTATAGTGTTCCCAGACTAAATGCCACAAAAAGGAAATCGTGAACTCTCAAGGAAAATAGTTTGGTTGTCAGAAGGCTGCCAAAACTACTGAACCAATTACCAAAGGTCATCAAGAACAGTCCCTGATGAACCGGGTGTACCTTGCTATGTGAGAAGAACAGTTCACGAAAGCAACTTTCTCGTACATCAACTTTAGTTTAGAGATGGGGCTACCAGAATCGCCTCCGTGAGAAGAGAGATTAACGCGCAGCATTAAGGTAGGTTGATTTTCCGCATTTTTTTAGATATCTACTTTGGACTAGTCGAGATAGTCAGGGCTTAATATGATAATAACTGACAAAAAATTTCAGATCCCTAGCTTTAACTGTTTTTTGAAGAAACCGTTTCAAAAATCGTCAAAAAATCGTACCGAAAAATATCGCATTTTCGCAATTTTCGGCCGAAAAAAACATGCTATTTTCATAAAAAAATCCTGAAAAAAGTTACAATTTTATTGAAAAAAAGTAAAAAAAACATGTACAGAGTCAAATAGACACATTTAGATCCCAAGATCATCATAATTTTCACTGTAAGAGCCCTTAGAAGCAAAGGAAGGCCTCATCTGGCGGCTTAGGGCTTTGGCCAGAATGTGTTTGTGCCCTGATTCGAGTCCATAAACAGTATGGGAAGCTTCAGATGTTAGCTTAACTTTTCAAGACCCTCATTGCGTTTTTCATCACTTTTCACTTTCATTCTAGCTTTTTCCCTGTCCATTTTCGATTTCTCAACGATTATCTGTTTCACATCAAGGCCAGGCTTAAGCAGGTCCATAGCTTGTAAGTCCAAGAGGAAGGCATTACCAAGACTTGCCCCAAGATTGGAAGAAACATCACCCCTGATCAGTTCCATGGCATATCTGGGGGTTTTCAAAAAGCTGTAACCTACACTTGGGTGCCTCCTTGGCTTGAACTCTTCAGCTTCACCACCAGATGGCTGAAATGAAAATAAAATATAAATTACTAAAGCGAAAATGGGGGGAAATAGGTGAAAAAGTAGGGAAAAATATGGGTAAAAATCGACGAAAATGGGCGGAAATAAGAATAAATTACTTAAACGAAAATGGGGGGAAAAAAGTGGGAAATAGGGACAAAAAGTAGGGATAAATTTGGGTAAAAATGGGATAAGATATATAAAGAAAATATATTACCTCTCCTGATTCTCCTGAGCTGGATTCAAAAGAAATATCTTGTGAAGGTGTGGAGGCAAAAGTGGCCAAATCCACTTCCTGCTGCTGTTGAATCTGGCTCTGTAATCTTTCTGCTTCAGCTGCAGCCCTCTGGTCTCTCTTCACAGCAGCTTTATCCACAGATCCCAGCTGGAAAGAGCCCTTGGGTCCTATTTTGGCCCTCTGTTCTCTCAAGTATTCCCTCTCCTCTACTTTTCTTGTGCTTTTCCAGATACCCATCCAAGGTCTTACCACGAAAAATTGAACCCCTCTCTCTCTCTCTCTCTCTCTCTCTCTCTCTCTGGGTGTTGTAAACTTTATACTTGGGGTGTGACAGCCCTCCGGTCCCGAGTCGAGAGATTCTAGAGAAATTGGCTGCCAGTTCCTTTAGTTTCTCTCTCTTTCGGGAGGGCGGGTGAAGTCTGTTGTACAATCCTGTCCCGTGGGTTACTAGGACCCCATCCCATCCCTACTCTGTCCGTTTAGCTTAGGTTAAGGATGTTCTCCTCTGACTAAAAAAAAAAAAACTTTTAGTATTAAGTCTTTTTCTCTACTTTTACTATTAGGACCCTACTGCTACCTCATGCGTGGAGAGAGAGGCTTTGGAACCTCTATAAATAACACCATTTAACGCTCGTAGGTTGTGAGAGACTGGGATGGAGGCGTCCCAGGCGTAGGGGCGCGATGAATGGAGTGTGGCTAGTGCCCCGTTAAGCCCATTCCTAACGCGTAATGGCCTGACCAGCCCCATGCGACCGTTCTTTGGTGACCAATTGATGGTGCTTGGATGTACTGCTCTTAGGTGAGAGAGCTTTACTGACCAGCTGGCTGCCAGGCCAGCGTAAACTCTCGGGCGTAGCCTCTGGGTCTGGTTGGATATCCCTTGAACACTGGATTCTAAGAGTCTGGCCGCTTGTGAATGACTAGTAAGACTTAGTAAGGGGCTGCATCTCGCTGTCGCTCCTGGCGGGAAATCCGTGACGCCTGCGTCGCGAGTGTTTGTCAGTTGGTAGCTGCGACACGTTTGGGACTGTCCGGCCCTGGGGAGATCCTTGGTTGGTGCGGCAGCAGCGAGAGGTGTAGTCTTCTGGATGGGATGAACGTCACTTGCAAATAGGTGGATGCGTCTACGCGCGGGAAGAATTCAAGTCCCCCCCATCCTTTTTTATATACTGGTCAGAACGTTTTTCATAGTTTTCATTGCTAGAACGCTTTATCTTATTCAGTGTATTCAGAGTTCGAAAAAAAAAATTACAATGACTGGACCGCAGAAACTGAAGGCTGAATGTGCGAGGTGTGAAGTAAACCAGTGGGTGACGAACTTCAAAGAAGCCTGCTTCGAGAAGATCAACCATTCCAGCATGTGCCGCTTTTGCGAACTCATGCGGTTTTACGAGAAGCTAGAGGAGAAGGTCCGGCGGAATCGAGTCATCCAGACCGGCTGTTGGAGGTGCGGCGGTCACTGACGCAGCTGCGCCCTCCACCCCAACTCATTGATAGGATAGCTGCCATGGAAAGGCGGTCCAGCGATGGACTGGACAGAGCTCTGGACCGCGGAGAAATGTTAGAGGTGCAACCGGGGGCCAGGGTAGAAGATCAGTGTCAGGAATCGCCAGCGACCCACGTGGAATGCACGGAACCGCGGCGCAAGGTGGAGGGCGTAAAGAAGGGGCCGATAGAGAAGGTTGGGAAGGGGAGGATAAAGAAAAAGGGTGGGAAGGGGCCTACTGATGGCCCAAAGAAACCGAAGGATGTAGCTGCCGGTCGGGGTGGGTCGGGTCAGTAAGTGCGTCTATGGGTGGCGACGGGTATCGAAAGGTCTTGGGCAAGAAGGCTGCGAAGCCGAAGCCTGAGACTCCAGTTGCCCCTGTCAGGACCTCCAACCGCTTTAGTCTCCTGTGCTCGAAGGAGGAAGACACTGTTTTGATTGGGGACTTGCAGATCAGGGGCCAGGAGAAGTACTTTGCTTCTGCAAATCGGGACGAGAGGAAGGTAAGGTGCTTACCTGGGCGGGGAACGGCGCACTTAAGGAAGGAGGTAGAGAAGATGCGCGTGGCTAGTCGGAGGACTGCGATCGTTGTCCACGCTGGTGGCAACGACCTGTTCCTCAAAGGCGGTAGGGTAGGTCTTACAGAAGGGATCATCACCGAGATCATGTCTCTTGCGGATGATCTAAAACTGAAGACAGACAGGGGAATGTTAATGGGTATTTTACCGCGGATGAATGTCAGTGACCACGCGCTCAGTAAGGTCATTGGCATCAACGAGAGGGTGCAAGACTTGTGCGTCCCTGGGCGTGAGGTTTTTGACCCTTCGACGCATTTTCGGGTAGGTGGGACCTTTACCAGAGGGATGGTGTCCACCTCAATGACAAGGGTAAAGGTGTGCTAGGCGCCTGCTCGACCGGCACCTATACAGAATGGTGAGGTCGAGCCGGGAGAGATGATGGGCCCCCACCGGGGAGAGATGATGTGAGCCGGTGGCGGACGTACCTTCAACTGAAGGGTGCGTCCAGGTACAGGTGGGTGACCCTCCTTCCACGTTGGAGGGGGCTCAGGCTCCTGCGGAAGTTGCCCCTCGTTGGTGAGGGGCTCTTCAACTCCCGACAGCCCTGGCTGTTCGGGAAACGGGTCGTGCTAGGGGGGGTCAGAATAGGGAAGGCTCCCTCCGTGCAATGCTTTTTAATGCTAGGAATAAGTTTTGCGAGCTACGGGCGCTCTTAGCATCAGAATACCAGGATATCGTTGCTATCACCGAGTCCTGGATTCATACTGATCGTAGGGACTACGTTGGGGAGTTCGAAATTCCCGGGTATAGAATGTTTCGCAAAGACCGCACCCGTGGGGAGGGGGGGGGTACTAATATACGTCAGGGACACGTTGAGTCCGGTTGACTGCCAGTTCCGGTCGGAACGGGAGCTGCTTGGCGTCGATCTGAACGTGGGAGGGACGAACTATAGGTTAATCTTGGTGTACAGACCTCCGCATCTCCTCCTCGAGGAGGATACAGCCCTGTACACCGAACTCCGTAGCCTGCTAGGGGATAGGGTGTGTGTAGTTTTAGGAGACTTCAACTGTCGCGGCATAAAGTGGGAAGACAGGACTGCTGATGCTGAAGGGAGGAGGCTAGTTGACTTTGCTGATGAGAACTTCCTCACTCAGTGGGTCAATGAGCCTACACGAGGCGAAAGCGTTCTAGACTTAGTATTCACGACCGAAGACAACCTCGTCACTGGCCTCACCGTTGACGAATCGTTGGGCGGGAGTGATCACGGTCTGATTAGGTTCCGTGTCTGTGTCCCTCGGGTGAAGCGTAGTAACTCGTGAGGCAGTGAGCTCGATCTACGGCGGGCGGACTTTGTTAGCCTCCGGGAGAGCGCAGGTGAGATGGGGTTAGAGGTCGGCGGCGATGTTGAGGGAGTGTGGAGTGCATTCCGGGACGAGTTTATGGTGCTGCAGTCTGCTGCCATACCCTCAAAACCGGTCACCCCTGCTTCAACGCAGCCTAAGTGGATCAGTCTTGACATCGCTTCGGCTATCCGAAATAGGAAAGTAGCGTATAGGAGGGCGAAGGCCAATCGTTCCCATGAGAACACTGAAGCGTATGTCCGCCTGTGTAGGGAAGTGAAGGCGAAGGTTAGGCTAGCGAAACGTAACGAAGAACTATGGGTGGTAAGCCTCTGCAAGGGGAACCCTAAGGAGTTCTTCAGTTATGTTAATAGTAGAAAGCTCATTAGAAAGGACCGAAGCGGCGTTCTGCGGACCTCCGACGCGGACATCGCTAATGTGCTTAATGAGTACTTTGCGGGAGTGTTCACCAGGGAGGACACTCGCGTCATCCCCGAGCCAGGCGTGAGGCACGAAGGTGCTGGCCTGGATAGTGTTCGATGTACCGCGACAGTCGTTGCCGATAGAATAGACAAACTGAGCGCGTTTAAGGCTCCTGGGCCAGACCAGTTTCTCCCCAGAGTGTTGCGGGAGGTGCGCGACCAGGTGGCTTCCCACCTGGCTACAGTCTTCAACAAATCGTTGGAGACGGGCCAGGTGCCTGGTGACTGGAGGGAAGCCAACGTGACCCCTATCTTTAAGAAAGGGGATCACGAAAGTCCAGGGAACTATCGTCCCATTAGTCTCACTTCAGTTGTAGGTAAATTATTAGAGGGGATAATAGCGGATAGGATCGTTGACCATTTGGATTCCTACAAGCTGCTTGGGGACTCCCAACATGGGTTTAGACGGCATAGGTCGTGTCTCACCAACTTGCTCGAGTTTTCCACGTCATGTTGAGTGAGTATGATAAGAGTAGGGCGATTGATATACTTTATCTCGACTTTCAGAAAGCCTTTGATAAGGTACCTCACCGCCGGCTAATGGCGAAAGTGCGCGCGCTGGGTATCGGTGGGGAAGTAGGTAGGTGGATTGAAAACTGGCTGAAGAATAGGCGGCAGAGGGTTGTAATTAAAGGGGTTAGTTCGGGTTGGGCCTCGGTCACTAGTGGGGTTCCTCAGGGTTCCGTTTTGGGGACTGTTGTTTATCATTTACATAAATGATATCGACGGTGGCATCGTCAGTCGGATCGCCAAATTCGCTGATGACACCAAGCTTGGGGCCAATGTTGGGACGCCCGAAGCGATCGAGGAACTGCGTGCGGACCTAGGTAGGATAGGAGAGTGGTCCGAAAAATGGCAAATGCCGTTTAACTTGGGTAAATGCAAAGTGATGCACATTGGCTACGCCAATCCCAAGTCGGACTACTCGATGTTGGGGAGTAATATCGATGCGACTGATTTGGAAAAGGACTTGGGTGTGCTAATTAGCAGCGACCTTAAGTTTACGAAACAGTGCGTAGAGTTGGAAAAGAAAGCCCAGAAGCTGTTGGGTTATATCAGGAGGCAATTTCAGTTTCGGAACAAGGAGATTGTGCTCTCTCTGTACAATTCCCTGGTTCGGCCGCACCTGGAGTATGCTGTGCAGTTCTGGTCGCCCACCCTCAGGAAAGATATTGACAGGCTGAAGCGAGTCCAGGCGAGGGCCACAAAGTTAATCCCTTCCGTTAGGCATATGGGCTACAATCGACGCTTACGCGTCCTGAACTTGTTTTCGCTGGAAACTCGGAGGCTGCGTGGTCAACTCATCGAGGTTTTCAAGCTGTTACGCGGGTTCAACGATGTCGATTTTAGAAGCATGTTTAATTTAAATGATAACCCAACTCGCAACAATGGTTGGAAGTTGGACTAGTGTGTGTGGGAATTACTTTACCTGTAAGATCTGTGACACGTGGCACAGGTTACCTTCAGAAGTTGTGAACAGTTCCTCTGTGGATCACTTCAAGAAAAGGTTAGACCAAATCTTGCACACTATTTGAGGGTGTAGAAAATTTTCCGTGGCACCCGTTGCCATTGGTACCTCCTCGGTATGGGCCGCAAGGCCTTTTGAGGTACCTCTTTTTCTTGTAACTCCTTGTAACTCTCTCTCTCTCTCTCTCTCTCTCTCTCTCTCTCTCTCTCTCTCTCTCTCTCTCTCTCTCTCTCTCTCTCTCTCTCTTCTCTCTCTCTCTCTCTCTCTCTCTCTCTCTCTCTCTCTCTCTCTCTCTCTCTCAAATGATGGGTGTTACTTTCGCAGTGTTCACGGATTGAGGATTTGGCTGGTCTACTTGGTGGTAAAAAAGTGCGACTACTGATGCCTCGATGCTCATCGACCCGTACCTTAAGTTGGCAGTCGGAGCTACCAACATATGTGACTTTACAACGACAACTAAAAGAGTAAACTAGGTTGGAGACGAGAGCATCGGCCAACCTTTTCTTAAGTTTAAAGGAGCTAATGCTACGATTATTATTGATAAATATAAATTTAAAATCAATTTCTGGATAAAACTGAGCGAGCAACCATTTTAAGTTTTTTTCGATCCTTCGGCTTAAGTAACCATACATTAAAAGGGCATCACTATATATCTTTTGTCTGTTTGAACAGTGGGAATGAGAAGTTGGGGTTTAAAATGATGATTCAAATAGTTTTGAATATGTTTCATAATCAAGTCCTTTGGATAAGAATTAGTTAAAATAATCAATTAGAAAACATATCAGAATGAAAAGAAAAATAATCGGGGCAAATCTTGAATGTTCGGTCAATAAGGGTTTTAATGGAATTAACTTTAAAGCCAACAGAACATCACTTAAAAAATGTATTCCTAGACCGATGAAAGTTGTCTTCTTATTAATTAAGGAAGTTTAAAAATGATTATTAGTTCTATGAATAGTGACGTCTAAGAAAGCTAATTGGGAATTCTGCTCCACTTCTTTAGTGAATTTAATGCTGGGATGTCTAGAATTTAGATAAATCAAGAACTGGTCAACATGAGAAGGGTGTTGGAATAACAAAAAGGTGTCATCTACATATCAACGGTAAAAAAACTGGTTTGAAGGAAATGGAGCAGTCATCGAGCCAGCGAGCCTCATGAAAGTAAAGGAAGGCGTTTGCAAAAGTGGGACCCAAAGGAGAACCCATGGCAACGCCATCTATTTGTTCATAGAGTCTATTACATTGGGTAACAAAATTTGAAAAATTTTCTGTTTATTGTGATTTTTCTGTCGTTTCTTAATGATTTCGGGGCGCTGATTCCAAAAGTGATATTGGTTTTGCTCTATCATCAACCGTTTCAAAAATATAGGTTATCACACTTTTCATATGGCAAAGTATATAAAGAAGGCTAACATAAATATTTTCTGAAAATAAAAACACTTGGAAATTAATGTTTATTGAGCCAAAATTGTTTGACAAACCCAAAATGGTGCAAAGGATATAATATATATCATGAGGAGAACCGATAAGAGAATAACAAGCCTCGTTATGCAGTGTCCGTTCCTTAAAAATGCACTGAAGAACGTGACTTCCGCGTATGAACATTCTTATCCTTTCTGATCAGCGACCATACGTAGTCTCCCATCATGGAAGCATCCCAATGGCCCTGGTACCTTTTCTCCATCGTTTGAATATCTTGATGGAATCTTTCGCTATGTTCTTCACTCACATCGCCCAGGTTATCACGAAAAAAGTCTAGATGTGAATGCAGATAGTGTAATTTTAAAGACATACGGCACCCCATTTTGCCATAGCACTTAATCAAGTTTGACACTAACTCCTTATAGTTTGGTGCTTTATGGTTCCTAAAAACCCACGAACCACATCACGGAAAGCACACCAAGCCTCTTTTTCGATCGGAGTCATCTTGGCTTCAAGGTTCTTTGAATTCAACAGCGCCTTGACTTGTGGTCCTACAAAGATGCCAGCCCTGACTTTGGCCTCAGAGAGTTTAGGGAACATGACCCGAATCTGTTGGAAAACTTCCCCTCCAAAATCTAACGCAGTTACAAACTGCTTAATTTGACCCAACTTAATATGGAGAGGTGGTAGCAGAACTATGTCAGGCTTCACAAGAGGTTCCCTGAGTACATTGTACTTTCCTGATTGCAGTCCTTCACGTGGAGGCCACTGAACTGTTTTATAGTGGTGCTCAGTTGAAGCCCTGCTATCCCACAGGCAAAGCAAACATGAATATTTAGTAAACCCTCCTTGTAAACCTAACAGGAAACCAATCATTTTGAAATCACCACACACGTCCCCGTTATAGTGTTCATACCTGATTTGAGTGAGCAGTTGTTTGACATTTTCATAGTCCTCTTTCATTTGAACAGAATGTGCAACTGGTATAGATGGATATTTGTTCCCATTGTGGAGTACAACAGCTTTTAAACTCCGAGTTGAACTGTCAATAAACAGGCGCCCTTCTGAGGGTATATGTGTTAACCCAATAGCTGTGAATAGACCATTAACCTCGCTGCAATAACAGAGAGAGCCATTGACATCGTAGAACCTTGCAAACTCTTCATGCCGCTTTCGGTATACAGTGCTCTTGCAGTCTTCTCCAAGCAAATTCCACTTTTTGAGTCTGGAGGTCAGAAGCTCAGACCCTGATTTCGTCAGACCCAAATCTCTAATTAAGTCGTCCAATTCCCTCTGATTTGGAAAGTAAGGGTTTGTACTGAAAGTTACTGTATATTCTTCATCATGACTGTCCTCACCAGCCGACATCTTAGATGAGCTAGCTGCATCCTCATTTTCAACCTGCAAAGCAAAGAAACAAAAATATATGTAGAAGAGCATCAGCACTAAGAAAAATCGACACATAATGACCCACAGTCTGTAAATACAGAAGGTAAAGTAATGGATAGATACCTGTTCTGGTGGACGTGGTATTGGACGACCTTCGCCATATGGTACAGGAGCTATGGACGACGCTATGCTTGGATACTGAAGAGTCTGCCTTCCTTTAACTATCCTGTACTTAGAAACATCTACCATGCAGTAGTAGCAATCGTCGTGGTGGTTATTTGGTTCTCTCCATATTCTGGGTATCGCAAAGGGCATTGCCTTGCGTACTCCCCGTAGCCACACTTCAAGTGTGGAGCGGTAGCTTCCACAGATCACATGGGGTGCCCAGAGCTTATCTTGGTCACCCATAGGCATACCAAAATAGAGCCGATACGCGATCCAGAACTTGGTGCCTTTCACAATCTTGTGCGATACTTGCTTTGGGCCTATGTAATACCCACAAAAGTGGCAGAATATATCCGGCGAGTGTTTACAAGCTCTAGTTGCCATTCTCTTTACCAAACTGTGCTACATTAATCATAACCTGCAGATATAGAGAGAAGAGTTATTAAATCTGCAACAGATTCCAGATTCCAGAAAAAAGATGTATTCACAACACTGAAATAATGTTCGCAATAAAAAAGGCTCGATAACATTCAAATCGTCAGCACAGAGAAGCACAGAAACACAGTACCTCAGTGCTGGTAACCATCAGACAAACAACCTGCTTTCTTTGTGTGCTCACACTTACTGACTTCTCAGACTCTGCGCTCTTCTTCATATAGCACAGTGGAAGTTTCGGGCAATTTCTAGAGCAAGAAACTGTCAACGAACATCCGGATTGTTCTCAACAATTCCTGATTATTCTGATATTGCTGCGCCCATAATAACATTATACTGGTAAAACATGAAAAATGGATTATCTCTGAAACCATTGATGATACACACAAGCCAAGGCCAGATTTGGACTCAGCGCCCACAAATGCATATAAAAACATAAAAAATTCTATATAAACAGAATCAGTGTTACACAGTTATCAAACATGAAGACAGCGTCTTTTACAGCCAAATTAAGTAATGAAACAAAATAAGTTTTATTGAATAGGTTTACTTTGGAGGAGCCATAAGGAACCAAAGCATTCAAACAGATATTAATGGTTTCCTTAGTTTCATAAGTATAAGCATCAAGTCTGTTACAATAATTTTTGTATGTCTGTTCGGTAATAATATCAGTTTTCCATAGTTTAAAGGGTGTATGCTTGCGTTTAATACTCACAGTGAGTGCTGGCAACAGCGTACATAAGGTGGGTCAAGGAGGCCTGGGAACCCCCATTGCATTTCCTGATTCTAAAAATGAGTATTACTAAAAACTGTATGAAAATTATAAATTTGTAAAATATACTAGGATTAATGACAATGATCAAATATTCATAATATGAAGAGTATTCCTGCATAATCAAAAGGAAAATTTAATATTCACTCAACTCTAGTCCAATGCGTAATAATAATAATAATAAATCAGATGGAAAATTTAGCATTCAATCAGTATCAAAATGTGGCCACAAAGATATCAATTTATCGATCACTAGATATGATCAAAGACATTTAAACATTGTGCATCGCTCTTGCTTTGTGCATTTCAGTATTATTTTAGAGAGCTGATAATTCGCCCCCCCCCCCTTAAGCAAATCCTGCGTACGCACCTGAGTGCTGGTGTGATCCATCGGTTGTTGTATTTAGTTTTATATTACTTTTGATTTAAGAGGAATGACAAATGAAATCTTATAAAAATATGTTCCGAAAGTACAGCCAAAAGGAAAGAGAAACTATTTCGAGATGCCAAAGCGAACACTATTCCACAAGAGAAAAAGAGTAACCACAAAGTTAATTAGTTGCATAGACAACAACACTAAAAACGTGAGATACAAATAAAATTGGAAAATATAGACAGGGAAATACAAGCCCTAATACTCAGAAAGAGAAGAGGAAGATCATTGAAAACAATAAAAGATAACCCAAAATACTTCTCTCGCTTCGCGAAAAGAAAACCAAAAACGAGGACCACTATCACACCCAAAAGAAAAGAAAATAATGAGCTAACCGATGATCTCAAAGAAATCTCTGAAAAATTGAGAGCGCAATATGAATCAGCTTTCAAGTTTCAGTACTCTAAATAGAGACAAAGCTGAACGTGACAGAAATATCTTTTTTGAAGATGAATTAAATGAAGAATGTATAACTGGTTTTGAATTTACCGCAGAAGATAGCGAAAGCTGTAGGACAAATGCAATCACATTCAGCTGTAGGCCCGGACAAATGGAATGCCTTGTTGATTAAAAACTGTAAGAACGAAATAGCTACACCCCTTTATTGGATATGGAGAAGATCCCTGGACACGGGGTAAAATACCGAGCATACTATAAAGAGTAAACATCGTTCGTATATGTAAAGGAGGGGATAGGTCTCAAGCAAAGAACTATAGACCGGTGTCGCATCTCACCAAAATATTTGAAAGAATAGTCAGGGAGAAAATATACGACTTTTTGAGACAGGAAAGGTTCAATGAGAATCAGCAAGGATTCTGATCAGGAAGATCGTGCATATCACAACAACTGATAGAGCAGTATAACAATATTATAGATGCAATTGAGAACAACGGTAAGTACGATGTAATATACACAAAATTTGCTAAGGCAATTGATAAGTGTGATCATGACATGATAGCACATAAAATGAAACACATAGGAATAACAGGCAAAGTGGGCAAATGGATCTACAACTTCCTCAGGGAACGGCAGCAAGCCGTAAAAATTCAAGATATATCTTCATCAGAGTCGGAAGTACGCGTCTCAGTTCCACAAAGAAAAGTATTAGGCCCACTCGTATTCATTATCATGCTGACAGACATACAGAGGCGTTCATAAGTATTCGTACAGGTAGATATTTTAGTTATATTCGTCCTTACCTATTGTACTATGCAGAGAATTGTTATGAAAAGTTTACCGTTCGTTTGAAAAAATGTAACAAATAAAAAAATTAGTTCAACTTAAACATATAATGTAAAACATTAAAGAATTTGAGGAAAACAAAAAAGTTAAAATGCAAACGTTTTCATACATTTACTTACAACATTATTTAATAATTTGTTTGTCCACATTTTGCCTGAATGACTTCAGTGATTCATTTTTGGTATTTTTCTTCAAGGTTTTGACATCTCACAACATAAATTTTAGTCCATTCTTCTAAAGAAAATTGTTGCAATTCATTCAGATTTTAAGGATTTAAATTGAGATCTGGGCTTTGACTGGGCCATTCGAGAAGCTTGAAATCCTTTTGTTGAAGCCATTTCATGGTGCTCTTACTTTTTATGTTTTGGATCATTATCTTGTTGCAGTACCCAATTACGACCCATTCGAAACTCCGAACTGAAGGCAATACATTTTCTTCTAAAATTTTCTACTATTTCTTCGAATTCAAAATTCCATTGATGACAACAAGCTTTCCTGGACCAGAAACACTAAAGCATCCCAAGAAACAAACTACCACTGCCATGTTTAATCGTAGGAAGGATTTTTTTTTCCTCGAATGTAGTATTTGATTTTAACCAAAAATTCCGTTGCTTCTCTATGCGCATTTTTAAAGCAGAGGTTTTCTTCGTAAACTCTTCCATGCAGACCATTCTTTCTCAATGTACGACGTACAGTAGAGGGACGGAATCGATCTTACACAGACTTAATGTTTGGCAAATATCACTGCAGTCACTCGTGGATTCGCAGCAGCCATTCTTTCAATCCGTTTAGCTGTACGTTCTGAAATCTTGCAAGGTCGTCCACACCTTGGTAGCGTTTTGATTGTTCCAAAGCCTTTCCATTTCTTTATAAATGCTAGAATTCAGAATTCTCTAGTCAATAAACAGCCAACTAGTGACAAACATTTTAAATTCTTCAACATCCATGTCTATAGCACTCATATTCAAAAGGTTTTGTTCTTCTGTATCAGCAACGATACGATTGGTTTTCTCCCCTCCAAAGGCTCGACCTTATGTTCTATAACGTACTATGCAACGTTGAAGCCTATTTCATCCACATATATGTATCTTTGCTGTATTCTACATTCATACGCTCATTGAGCATATCTAGAATTGAAATAGTAACTTGAAAAACAAAGTAACTTTAAAATTTGTCATTTAGTTTTCAACATTTACTTTGACAATGGCCATTTGTATTACAAGCATACCACCAATGTACTGTATGCATTGTTAAAATAGTGCGTTCATCTATTAAATAATTTCATAAATAAATGTAAGAAAACTTTTGCATTTTAACATTTTTATTTTCCTCAAATTCTTTGATGTTTTATGTTTTATGTTGGAGGTAAACGAATTTTTTTGTTTGGTAAATCTTTTCAAACGAACGGTAAACTTTTCATAACTATCCTATGCATGGTAAAAAAAGATAAGGACGAATATAACTGTAATATTTCTCTGTACGAATACTTATGAGGGCCACTGTAGACACTGAAGTAGCCGACAACAGTATAGTAACATCGTTTACTGACGATGCAAAGATCATCAGAAAAATCGGCAATGCAGAAGAAGTGGAAGAGGAACACAAACAGAATATGTACAGAAATGGTCAGAAGACAATAACATGAATTTTAACACCGAAAAAATTCAGCTCTTGAGATGTGGAAGAAAAGAAGAATTTAGACAGCATACTATACCCAAGAGAGACACGAAATTCAGAGAAGCACGAAAGTAAAATATTTAGGGGTAATAATGATCGATGATGCGAAATTTGAACAACAGAATCAGATAGCAATGAACAAACCAAAAAGTTTTTTTTTGTGTTTCATGCAGGAAGCAAGGGCCAAGGGCGAATGGCCACAAAAGCACCCACCCTCCAATAGAAGAAGAAGAGAGCCAAAATCAAGGTCCGGAGTTTCGAGAGGCCTAGACACACTGCGTTTGAAAGATTGGAGTTCATAGACAGGGGGAAAGATGGATCGAGAAAGATTGTTCTAGAGTTCACAGGTTGAGTAGATGAAAGCTCGAAAATACGGATTAACCCGTGCGTTAGAGAGTTGGAGAGAAAAGGAAAGAGAATGTGTGGAAAGTCTGGTGCTGCGTGCTCTCCATAAAGGAGGAGGCATGCAGTTAGAGAGTTCAGAAGAGCAGCGTCCGTTATGATAGCGATAGTAAAGAGAGAGTGAGGCAACATTGCGGCAAAGAGAGAGGGATTGAAGACAGTCAGTAAGAGGCGTGGAAGTGATGAGACAAAAAGCCTTTGATTCTATCCTGTCAAGTACGGCTGTGTGGGTTGAACCAACCCACACATGAGAAGCATAATCCATACAGGGGTGCAAAGACCCCTATACAGAGACAGCAACTGACCGGGGGTCAAAAAACTGCGGAGGCGGTACAGCACACCTAACCTCTTAGAAGCTGTTTGTGAAAGAGCGTATATGTGATCTTTCCAGGAAAGATCACGAGAAAAGGAAATGCCAAGAATGTTAAGAGAAGAGGAAGAATTGAGTTGTGTTGTTGAAGGTAAGGGGATAGTCGTGTGGAAGATTGTGACGAGTAGACAGATAGAAGAATTGAGTTTTTGAGGCATTGAAAACCACAAGGTTTTCTCTGCCCTTATCAGAGATAGCAGAAAGATCGAAGGTCAGGTGCTCCATAGCCGTCCTACGTGAATTATGGAATGACTGTTGAGAGGGACACTTTGTGAAGCGGGTGGAGAAGTGAAGAGTGGAATCATCGGCATGGGAGTAAATAGGACAGGAAGTGTGAATTAAAAGATCAATAATAAATAAAAGGAAAAGAGTGGGTGACAAGACAGAACCCTGAAGAACACCACTGTTGTTAGTTTTAGAAGAACAGTGGCGATCTACAACCGCGGCTAGAGATCGGCCTGAAAGGAAATTAGAGCTAAAGGCACAGATAGAAGGATAGAATCCGAAGAAGGCCAGTTTCGATAATTAATTAAAGATTTGTGCCAGGCTCTATTAAAAGCTTTCGATTAGCGCAATAGCAAAAGTTTCAGAAATAACGAAAGGAGGATGACCAAGAGTCAGAGAGAAATGCATACAGAATGCAGAGGAATCCATACTTACGATCTGAAAGAAGATTGTGAGAAGAGAGGTGTTTAAGAATCTTCCTATTAAGGATAGATTCAAAAACTTTAGAAAGGCAAGAAATCAAAGCAATTGGACGATAGTTAGAGGGTTGAAAGTGGTCATCCATCTTTGGGATAGGCTGAAAGAAAGCGAACTTCCGAAAGGAAGGAAAAGTACCAGATGAGAGACAAAGACGAAAGCGTTTGCCTAGGAAGGATGTCAGCAATGAAGCACAGTTCTTAAGGACAACAGGAGGAAAACCATCAGGACCGTACGCCTTCCTAGAGTTGAGCCCAGATAGTGCAGAAATAACATCTATGGAAAATATTCTAATTTCAGACATAATAAAGTCAGAGAGGAGAAGATGGAGGAACAGCACCGGAATCGTCCATGGTTGAATTGGAAGGGAAAGTCTGAGCAAAGGGTTCAGCTTCGTCAGGAGAAGAGACGGAAACTGAGCTGTCGGAATGGGGAAAGAGGAAGTAAATTTATTAAAGCGGTTCTTAGCTAGATGCTAGAAAAAACGAGAAGAATGAGAATTGGATAAATTTTCACATTTTTGTCGGATGAAAGAAATTTTGGCGAGTCGAAGAACAGGCTTTGAACGAGTCCGGGCAGAAATATAAGCTGAGTGAGAGTCAGGAGTTGGATGGCGACGGTACCTTCTGAAAGACTCCTCTCTGATGCTGATAGCATTAGAACAAGTAAAGTTAAACCAAGGTATTTTTGCATTAGTAGTAGGAATAGAATATGGAATGTACGCATCCATGCCCGAGAGAATCACCTCTGTGATGCGCTCAGCACACTCGGAAGGGCCCCGGCCACGGAAGAAGTAATCATTCCATGGGAAATCAGGGAAGTACTTCCCTGATTTCTCCCAATCAACGCACCATAGTGCCAAAGGCGCCTCCTCTTGGGAGAATCCACAGGCCTGACTGGAGCGATAGGACAGGAAACAGATATAAGATTGTGGTCAGAGGAGCCCAACGGAGAAAAAGTTTCACAGAGTAAGAAAGATGAGAGGTAAGAAATAAATCGAGAATGTTCGTTGGGCCTATCTCCAAGGTGATAGGAGATACGAGTAGGGTTCTGTGCAATCTGCTCTAGGCCATTTCGTATAGAAAAATTGTAAGCAAGTTCACCAGGGAAGTTAGTGAAATAGGAGGAAAGCCAAAGGTGGTGGTGAACACTGAAATCTCCTAAAATGGAGATTTCAGCAAAAGTAGAGCGAGATAGAATGTATTCCAATTTGGAAGTGAGGTAGTTAAAGAATTTTGGCTAGTCAGTAGAATTACTATAGGAGAAAGGTAAAGAGCGCAGATGTATTTAGTTTGTGATTGGCATGTAAGCCATAGCCAGAGGGTATAGAATTCGAAAGATTCGAGTTCGGCAATACGAGAACAAGTTAGGTCGTTGCGTACATATTCGCAGTGGCGTATTAAGGGTTTTGGGGCTCTGGGGCCAAGATATTCTTGGGGTTCCTCAACAAGACAAATTTTCGAGTCATGTAAATTAATAAAACCATTTATTTCTAAATCAAATAATGCAAGTTTTACACAAATACCAAGCTACTAAAATTACACAACTACAAGTCCACTACTAATCTACCAAAGTTGGTCACAAAATCATCCACCACCAGTATACAAAAGTTTTTTGAGCTGCTTCATATCGCTAAATTTTGCACTCACAAGCTCAATATTTAAATTCAGCAAAATATTCTTTTCTATGCATAACAATGACAGACTTTGGAATTTCTTTTAGGTTAGCATTTGACGCTTAACATTTTTAATCATGCTCAAATGAGAAAAAGAACGCTCCGCAGTTGCATTTGACATCATCAAACACAAATAAATCCGATAAGCAATGAAAGCATTTGGGGAAACAGCCTTCAATTTGTGAATTTCCTGTAGTACTCCTAATGGACGAGTGTCAGCTAAAGCGTTTTGTTTGACAGGCAGTACAAAATACTGCAACTCAAATGGGAAGCTGTCCTCAAAATCATTTGGTAATGGACTAGCCAGATTTTTTGTTGCGTTTGATGCTTCTTCTGAAGTTAGTTGAGAGATATTGTTGAGCATTCCAAATTTATCATTGATATCATTATAAACATCGGCCCCTAAAACAGCTGTCCCCTTGGGCCTGGCGCCCCCTGGACCCCCCTTAATACGCCACTGCATATACGTAACATCCACCTTTGGAGTGAAATTGAATATAGAGAAAGTAAGAGGGAACAGAAAAGGGGTTGCTGTCAGTCATCCCAGACACCTGAGTTTCAGTAAGGAAAAGAAGATGAGGTTCAGAGGAGGAGAGGTGGTGTGGAACAGATTGAAAATTTGAGAAAAGGCCACGAATGTTGCAGAAATTAATGAAAAGTGAATCAGGTAGAGGCCCAGAACATCTCGAATGGGCGGTAACAGATCCAGCCCCGCTACCCCTGCATTCCCGGTATCGGCAGCGGGGAAGCCAGAACGGCGACATTTATGGTCTCCTCCCCATGGAACTCCGCGGCTCTTAAAGTTGAGGCAATTTTTTTTTTAATTTTGAAAAGATTATGCAGTGTGTCAGATGCATGTATAAGTGGGGAGGAATAGGGAGAGAAGTGTGTGTTTGCGAGCATGCTGGACTGCTCACAGGGTAGATGAGACACGGAAAAAGATCAACTAAGGAGGACAGTGACAGGAGAAACGGGAGTTCCAGCACTCCTTATCTTCTGTCTAACGTCCCTCCCCGGAGTACTTCCCTGGTCGACTGGTGGTCTAGAATCTCTTTCTATACATGATAGCTACTGGGAACCTCCAAAAGAAGGGACGAGAAAGTAATAATTCCCCTGCTGAAAACACTAATCACACCAAAACTTGAATATTGGTCACTCTTAATGTCCCCATAGAAAAGCGAAGAAATTAATAAACTAGAAGAAATTCAAAGAAATTTCAGAGCTAACTTTGATCGCTGCAAAGAACTCAACTCCTGGGAAAGACTACCAAAATTAAATGTGTATTTGCTGGAAAGAAGACTGATAAGCTATAATTTACATATGGAAAATCATTGAAAAACTGGTACCTGGTAAACTGGTAAACTAAACCCACTTACCATCCAAACAACAGTGGAAAATAGGAAAGGTAGAATGTGTAGTGTTCCCAAACTAAAGGCCTGACAAGGGACACCCTCAACACTGAAGAAAAATAGCTTGGTTGTCATGGAGCCAAGACTTTTTAACCAGCTTCCAAAGGATCTCAGGAACGTCACAGGGGTGAAAATTGAAATCCTCAAAAGAAAACTAGATGAATGGGTCATGACGGTACTAGATGAGCCGGGTGTGCCTGGCTAAGTGCGATGGAGATCGCAAGAGCAACTCGCCCCTCCATCAGGCCAGGCCTAGAGGTGGGACCACCAGCTATATATATCTGTAAGTAGCATGATGGCATTCGGGGAGAGAAAGTTCGGGTGCTCTGAAATCCTGCCCCTGGAAGGGCCCCCGGAAGCCTTCGCCTCCGTTATAAGGGGTCCCCCTTCCTTAAGCTCCTCACCCCATTTATGGAGTTTCACTGTCCTTAATGAAGGGCATTTGACCCTTGAGGGCCCCCTTCCTCCTTAGGGAAAAAAAAAATTAAAAAGGATTCGTCTTCACCTTCCTTAAAAAAAAAAAAATTCGTCTTCCTCAAAAAAAAAAGATTTATCATCGCCTTCCTTCACGAGAAAAATCCTCCTGTCTTGTGGGGTTCTTTCAAGGTCTTTCATAAGACAAACAAAATCAAACAAACAAACACAGACAAAGAGAGTTTGACACTCAATTTTGAGCTTATACCCTTAACCATTAGAAATGAAAACTTAAAAAATAAATATCTTAAAAAAGTTTAATAGGCCAAACGAGAGTACATACCGACCTCAAAGCATATTATTATATCCTAACATCACATTACCTACTAATTTGTAATTCCATTTTCAGGTGTTAGCAAATTGCGAACATCACAAGATAGAAACTCAGACTAAACATATTTTAAATCAATAACAATTTCTTTGTTTATTATTTGTATTATATGAAGTTAAATAAAAATATGAAATAAAATTAAAATTAAACATTTTATTTTCAATTATAGGGGTAACTTTTGCTTATCCTAATTAAAATTCATTTATTCTACATTAATATGAAATGAAGCGAAATGAAATGAATTGAAAAAGCTTATTGGCAAACTATAGTCCATATGATAAAAACAATTAAGATACATTATGAGTTTAGCCAACATAACTATTATTATTTATCATCAATTACTATCTTAAACATTATTATTTGTATATATATATATATATATATATATTATATATATATATATATATATATATATATATATATATGATGAATAAAACCACGAAGGAAAGGAAACACAGAATGGTGCTCAAGCGCTTTCGTCTAATGACATCCTCAGGATGTCATTACTTTCGTGAAATAATTTTCATATATATATATATATATAATATATATATATATATATATATATATATGAGATGAATTTCACAATTAAGAGGGTGAAACGAGTGAATGTTGCAAACATATATATATTATATATATATCTGATAAGTTTTACTGATTCAATGTACATTATTTGCTTAATTATTCTCTAAGTACGTTAATTGTAATCGGCAACTCAGTTCACAATCTTGCCAGATTTTCCAGGCTAATTAATAATAATCAATTTTAAATGTATGTAATTTTTTCTAGTAATTTAACTGTAACGAGAAATATTGATTATTATTATTATTATTGTTACCAATTATTGACTATAAATTACACAGGTCTGCGAGTGACAACTTTATAAGAGAGATCTTCTTACTAATAACTGATTTTATATGACTCAATCACATTTGAAATGAAATTAAAAGGTTTATTGGCAGACTCTAGTCCATATAACAAAAACTATTATTAAGTTACATTATGCAGTTAGAATAACATACATGCGTTTAGCGAACATAGCTATTATTATTTACCATCAATTACCATCTAAAACATTATTATTTGTTTATTGTTATATATATATATATATATATATATATATATATATATATATATCAGACTTTTTCAAAAGATTAGGATGAACATGCAGATACATGCAATTTATATTTCATAAGTTCAATTATCGATACGTCTTCCTTCATTGTTGCATAATCAAATCTGTTTGCCTACTCTAAACATCCACTTAAAAATTATTACTAATATTGATTTATTGTTATTATTATTATTATTATTATTATTATTATATATATATATATATATATATATATATATATATATTATAATAATATATATATTATATTATATATACTGTATATATATATATTATATAGTGTGTGTATATATATATATATACTGTATATATATATATATATATATATATATATATATATATATATATGTATGTGTGTGTGTGTGTGTGTACACATGTCAAGAGTATTTAAATTAAACACTGATTTCAATTTCCTTCACAATAAAAGCCTCTGTCAAATCTACCCCAATCTTGCTATATATTTCTCGCAGTAATTGTTTTCAGACCAGTAGCAGTTAAGTTTAACTTATATACATAAAAACGCAATATCCAACTAAGTAGGTTTAGGCAAAAAAGAACTTTCTCAATATATTCACTTAATAGAAAACGTCGACTAGGCTTTACAATGCATAACTCTAGTATTTATCATCGTAGCAAAGATTGTTGACTAAATATAGCACCAGTCTTTCATGGAACAATACCACCAAAGTATTTCAATACACATCTTCAACAATAATTCAGCAAAGATCTTTCGCTACACGGTCGCTTCCGATTACACTGGTCAACGAAGATTTTTCATCAGAGTAAAATTTGTGGTGGCTGGATAGCATTTTTCACGCTGATTCCAAAACTGCATTCAGATTTTTTCTAGCACGTATAGTTTTCAAGATGAAGGCATATATATAACTACACAGATTTAACCATTTTAAATAGGCAAAATACTAATATTTCAACATTTGATTGTGTTTATTTTATTGTGTTTTTTTAGTTTATTCATCTTATTTATTTCAATTATCTTAATTATACATCTTATGTATTTCAGGTGTGAGCTTTTACGTCTAGCAGCATTGTGATTCAGGCAACAACGCCGTGCTTTGTGTGTCAAAAGATCAGTCCAGTCCAAGAACTTGTGTCAAGTTGGTGTACATTTTTTTTGAATTTATAGTTTGCTCAGGTCAGTCAACATGCCTCGACAATGTAAGAATGACCCCGACAAGTTCTGTTTCGTATGCGGCCAGTTGACAACTAAAACACAGCGACGAAGTATTACAACCGACATTAAGAAAATATACAAGCTATACTTTGGTTGCCATCTAGGTGACCAAGATAAACCATGGGCGCCACATCAAATCTGTTCTGGCTGTTCAAATGGATTACGTGATTGGCTTAACAAAAAGAAAGCTTCAATGCCATTTGCCATACCCATGATATGGAGGGAGCCGAGAGATCATCATGAAGACTGTTATTTTTGTAGTGTGAACTTAATGGGGTTTTCTGCCAAGAACAAACACCAGATTGTATATCCAAACTTGGATTCAGCACGTAGACCAGTAAAACATGATGAAACATTGCCCATTCCAATTCCCCCAAGTGATAGGCTAGATTCTATCATAGATGACATGGAAAGTGATGAAGGTGCAACTGGCGTTTCCGGACCATCTACAGAACCAGAGTACACTTTTGAAGGTAGACATTTAGAGCCTAAAAAGTTAACCCAAGGACAGTTGAATGATCTTGTTAGAGACTTATCGCTGTCTAAAGAGAAATCAGAGCTTCTCGCCTCAAGACTAAAGGAGAACAATTTACTTGAGAACAATGTTCGTATTATTTACTACCGAAAGCGGAATTTTGAATTAACAGCATTCTTTTCAGTAGACGGTCCTCTCTGTTATTGCCATGACATCAATGGACTATTTACAGCCATATCTCAGACGTATGTGGCATCTGAGTGGCGCCTCTTTATTGATTCGTCGCAGAGAAGCCTGAAAGCAGTTCTTTTGCATAATGGTAATATAATGCCATCCATCCCCATTGCCCATTCCGTCCATCTAAAAGAGACATATGACAATATGGATATACTACTTAAGGCAATCAAATACGACAGTTATCAATGGAATGTTTGTGGAGATCTAAAAGTTATAGGAATGCTTATGGGTATGCAGTCAGGATTCACAAAATTTTGTTGTTTCCTTTGCCTGTGGGACAGTCGCGCCATTATAGAACATTACACCAAAAGTGACTGGCCACTTAGGTATACATATGTCCCAGGGATAAGCAATGTCCAGTCTGTCCCTTTAGTGGATCCCCAAAAGATCTATCTGCCACCTCTTCACATTAAACTTGGTTTAATGAAGAATTTTGTTAAAGCAATGGGTAAAGTCAATTCTGAAGGGTTCCAATACCTTTCAAGGAAATTTCCGAAGGTTACTGCAGCAAAATTGAAGGAAGGAATTTTTGTTGGGCCACAAATAAGGGAGGTTTTGAATGACACTGAATTTGAAAAAGTCGTAAGTCCGCTGGAATTGAAGGCTTGGCTGGCGTTCAAATGGATATGTGAAAACTTTCTTGGAAGCAACAAGTCACCTGCGTATAAGGATGGAGTCAAGAACCTCCTTGATGCCTTCAAAGAAATGGAGTGTCGAATGTCGTTAAAAATTCACTTCCTGCATTCCCACTTAGATTTCTTTCCTGAAAACCTTGGTGCAGTGAGTGACGAGCAAGGAGAGCGCTTCCATCAACATATTCAGATGATGGAGAAGCGCTACCAAGGATATTGGAATGAAAGCATGATGGCGGACCATTGTTGGATGCTGTATCGTGACAATCCAGGCCAAATTTACAAAAGGAAATCACACTCACAGCGCTTTTAATAAAATAATGTATATATTCTTTATTTATAAGTACATTGAATAAGGTATATGATGTATTTGTTGTTTAGCATTCCTAAGTGTGATCTATACATCCATAAATTTTCTTATCGCGATATCAAAAACTAAAAAATATCAAAACCAGTGTATCTATATAACTATACGTGCTAGAAACAAAATAAAACCAGATTCGGAATCAGCGCGAAAGATGCATTAAGAAAAGTGTGATCATGTTTGTGATGAGAAAAAAAGTTTCATTTTGTTGGCCAGTGTTATTTAAGCAAACCTGAAAGTTGCATACTCTGAAATTCTGAACGCTTTATGCAACAAGAGGACGAAATCGTAACTTCTCTCAAAAATGTCCTAATTCCTAATTCCATTCTCTGTGATATATATATATATATATATATATATATTAGTGATGTAGGTCACATCCGCATCCGCATCCGCGGAACATCCGCACACTTTCTCGCATCCGCATCCGCACCCGCATCCGCACTTTGGACTGCGGATGTCGTGCGGATGTGGACCGTTGAGATAAAATGTCATTAATAAGCGGAAATTATCAAATTCTACTATATTAATAGAACTAGTTCATTGTGCGCAAAAGTGATGCAAGCGACAAGACGAGAGGCTGTTCTTGTATGAAGTTACTCTCTTGCAACCTACTTAGATCCACGTTACAAAGCTAAGTTATTTTCACCTAGTACATTAGAACGAGTTAAATCATCACTTGGCAAAGCAGTTGAAGAGCTTCAATCTCTTGAATCTGTCGCTTCGCCACCCACCAAAAGAATAAAAGTTTCAGTGACAGAACCAACACCTTCAGCAAGCAAATCTATCACAAAATCTGTCTCTCAGTTTCTTGAGTCAAGCAGCAATGACGAGACCTACGCGATGTCAAAAGATGTAGTAAAAATGATCGAGAGCTATCACCAAGAAAAACGCCTGGCTGCATGTGACAATCCTATTAGTTGGTGGAAAAATACGCAGAATATCTATCCATACTTGAGTAAACTTGCAAGGAAACATTTAGCCTGTCCTCCAACAAACGTACCAAGCGAGAGATTATTTAGCAGTGCTGGATTAATATATGATGAAAAGAGAAACAGACTGGCAGCAGAAAAGGCAGAAAAATTAATGTTCCTTAAGCATAACCTTCCTATAATTAAGTTTGAACATTAAACGATGAACATCTTAGTTTACTTTATTTTAATTACTCATTTATAAATATGCCTAATAAAACTTTAAACTTAATATAAATAGTTATCAAGCTAATTAAAGATCTCTTTCTATAAGGGTGGAGGTTGGGGAAAGAGGTCGGTGGGGTGCATTTGAGTTGGGTCCACGTCCCGCATCCTGGTAACACAATTATGGTTTCTAATTGTGGCTGAAACTCAACAAAATATAACGAATTTATTTGCAGACGAATTCACTAATTGATTTCTATATTAGTTAGATGCTTGATATTATTTTATATGTTCAGAGAAAAGTACAGCAATTATTGTACAATTAATTAATTATACTACATTATAGCTACAGCTCTCTCTATATAATAACTTATTATATATGTTAAACACAACAAATCTCGAATATATCCTAAAAAATAACGAAAATGTAGACATCCGCATCCGCATCCGCGGATGTTGAAATCAAACATCCTCATCCGCATCCGCGGATGTGAAAAAAATGACATCCGCTACATCACTAATATATATATATATATACACAGTTCTTACTTATGTCTGCTTGATTTTTATACATTCTTCAACAGAATGTACACCATTTATCTGTTGCAAGCTAGAAGTTGGGCGTAGGAGGAAACTGTGTTATTATTACTATTGTTATTATAAAGGATTTACATTTAATTGCCAATATTCTGAAGAGTTATTTATTTTCAGTACTGAGTTTCTTAATAATAATTCTAGATAAGAATTTGGAGTATGCTAAGAATAGTGTCTTCATTTTTTCGTCTGCTGACGCGTTTCGTTCATATACTTTGAACATCTTCAGAGCTTTATACATAGTTTTAAAGTAAAATGGGTTATATATATATATTTTTTTTTTTTATAAATTTGATACAATTTCAAATTAATTTAAGAATATTAGAATGTTCATTAAATTTTGTATTAATTTTCGGTTTTTTCATTTTAATGTAAAGGGCTTCGGCAATTTTTAGTTTTTGTACGTTATGTGATGAGTATAAGATTTCAAAGTTTTGTGAGATATTTTTTAAATTTAATATTTTATGATCTACTCTGTAATGTTCGTTAATTTTACTTGGACGATATTTATGTTGGTATGCTCTCTCTTTAATGTGGTTTGTGGTGTAACCAATGTAAATCGACGTACAGTCAACTACAGGACATGTAAATTGGTACACCACATGATGTTGCTTATGAAGGTTTTTGTAACGTGTCGAAAAATGGCTTGATAACGTTTTGTTTTTATAGTGTATGTTAACATTGATGGGTTTTTCTTTATCCATTGGTTTTATGTGCCTCTTTAATATATTGTTTAGACATTTTTCTTCATGTTTTAGTCTTGTTGGGTTTCTTGTTTCGTCTCTTTTAAGGTCGATTAATTTATCTTTCTGTTTCACAATTTCGCATTTGAGAAGATGCGTTTTGAAATTTTCTGTAGACTATTGTTATTATTACTATTATTATTATTATTATTATTATTATTATTAGTAGTAGTAGTAGTAGTAGTAGTAGTAGTAGCAGGGGAAACAGTAGTTTAAAACTTGTCTTCACTTCTACAGATCTGTCTCTTTCAATGCAGTCCTAAATCACCTAAGCTTTCCTCTGAAGCAGGAGTCACACCAAACTATTTTACATCGAAAGCTTTCTAACATCTACATACTAACAGAAATGAGGGGCCCGCATATATAAATATAGTACAATATACGAGTTTATCAATTTGGTTAATACCACAATCCTTTTGTATCACTCACTTCCTATCTGTATTACCTAAAAATTAGTTAGCTAGTTGCCAACTAGTGATCAAAATAATGTAATGTGCAAATTTTTAGTTGGGAACCCGCGCCTTAAGCCTACTCTCTCTCCCACACACACACACACACACACACACACACAGATTCTTTCAGGAAAGGGCGTATATATATGTACACACGCGCGCATATATATATATATATATACACCTTTCAAACTTTTTAATGTTCCGTGCGATGATTCCTCATTTCACGTTTAAGCTTGTCGCCCCTCCTCTCTCTTTCTCGCTCTCTCTATATATATTAAGATGTATACTTAAATAATTATATGCATATTATATATAAATATGTAGATATAAAATATGCATAATATAAAGATTTTATACAAAGTAAATGACGAACAATAAATCTCGTATTATGAAGCAAACTGTGGAATGACATCTCGATCTCAAAAGGTTTTAATTTGCATTTCCCTCAAAATCTGTGGGTAATAGAAAAACGTGTTTTCATTTTGTAATCAGCGTAGAAAAGAACATAAGAATCGCCCATATTTATCAAATGGAGAAAAACTTTGTTGAACAATGCTATGATCTGTTGAATATGTGCATTTGTACATAGGGGCAAGACCATAGTTCATGTGACAAATATTAATAATACGAACTGACACTAGATTACATTTGACAGCTCAAATACTAAGGATAGAAATGGAGTTAACAGGAAATAGTACAATAATGTCGGATGTAAGTAGAGCTACAGTCAGGCGTCTTTATGCCATGAATTCCATAACTTACGAGGACATATATATAGTTTTACAATCATGCACGCTACTATATTCTAAATCAATTATTCAGCCGTTAATGTTCTCATATTTGCTGAAATAAATTTCTAACAATAAAATTTTTATAAGTTTATTCATCTCAATTTTGCGTTTATGTACAACACTTTTGGGAACAGTTGGACGGGGAAAGCCATATGTAAAGATTTCACATGATTTAACTGTAAACAAATCACAGTTTTTATACAGATATTTGCTCCAACGCTGAAGCTACTGTGACGTTGTCTGGTTATAATACATCATTTACTCAATGAAATAACCACAAGGTCACACTTATTAACTTGTGGCATCTTCCACATGAAAACTACCCAACATACCAAAAATTACCACCAGAAACGTATAAATTACATAACTCGACACGGGTTAAGCAATTTATAAACTCTCATTCGTGAACACATCCAAAATTTTCTTAAAACAATCTAAACAGCTATTAATTATTTATTACCATATCACTTCAAGCTAAATTGCTATATTCGGTGATTAAAACAGAGCTTTCAGCGCTTTAGTTGATGAATGTTGACAAAGTTCCTAATTTTTACCATATCTCAAGAAGTGAAATTTTACGATGTTAAATGTCATGCTGTGGTTGTCTTCTGACCAATTGTATATTTCACTTGTGACCTCTGCAAGACATACCCCTCATATGCAACACTGATTTTTCCGCCGATTTCTGTTTCGAATGCATACGATGGTACTAAACTGTTGCTGATTACTCCAATGTGTATCTCTCTTAGCATGATAATGAACAGGAGTGGTAACACTACTGTACCTCGGGATACTTAACTACGTACTTCTGATTCCAATGATGATATACTTTGAATTTTGACACCCCGTAGGCGCCCTCTGAGGAAGTTGTAGACCCAATTTACCACTTTGCCTATCATTCCCATATGTTTCACTTTACATGCTATTATACAATGATCACATTTTTCGAAAACTTTATTGAAATTAATGTATATGACATCGTAGTATATATATATATATATATATATATATATATATATATATATATAATTAGTGATAACAGCACGAACTATCCCAGTTTAATAGCCAATACATTAAATTACCAGTAAACAAATATATATTATATATATATATATATATATATACACACAATACCACTAAACTATGTAAGGACGCTGATCGGGGGATCATGAGTACGAAAACGAACGAGAGGACTTTGTAATTTCTTAGATCCGTTGTCGTTGTGGGGCATGGTTAGCATTCTACTTTAAGCTGCGGGACTAAGGTGGTGCGACGGGGGCAACTTTTGCCAGAATGAACAATTCGGGTAGTGGCATAACGCATAACTTATCTCTACTCATATAGCTATCGCATTACAATATGTGGGTAGTTTCATGCGAATTTCAGGACATTAAGACTTCTACACATATTTTAATTTCTACTATTCGACTAAATTTTGAGAGATGCTTCATGAATTTGAGATTTATTGCCTACGGCTAAGAAGATTAAAATCTTGACAGTTTTTTTATTTTCATAATTAACAATCTCGCTAATTTTTCCTCGAACACTTGTACATGTATATCTATGCATATATTGGATGTGTATATTTTTTGGGTACACACACACGCACACGCACGCACACACACACACACACACACACACACACACACACAGCAAAATTAACTTGAAGATTTATCTCATCTCATAAACGTTATAAGCAAACAAAACTGTACAGAATAGGAAGTTACTTATAATCGTGTTTGCTTTAGCACAGAGGTTTCCATATTGTTTTCTTATATCTGAGACATCACTCAAGGAGTTGTTGGTGATTCGCCCAAATACTTAGCCCCTAGAAAGCCAGCATGGCCTATTACAATAAAAATACTCTTGTTTTTCGAGAAATTGTTATTTTTTTTATTGTACGCAGGTCGAAAATTTATTATTGTTTAGTAAATATATTTTCTAATTCAATCTATAAATGTAATTTTCACTATGAGGCACCTATGCCCGATACCAATCACTATGTGTGTGAACCCACAAGAGAATTAATATCTTGTACTTACCCTTTTGGTTTACTTCTCATTTTGAAACGAGTATCAACCGATTGGCTAGGGTTTTGGGATGGATTCTCCCCAACTTCGGTTTTGTGACATTAAAAGGATATGATGGTTCTGAGCACATAATTGGCGGAATTTTAGAAGACATTCCAAACCTTTTAAAGAATTATTAATATCATATCATTGGCGTAGACATTTTATCTTCGTGTTACCTATACAGCACCCAACCTTTTACTTAATTGAAGCAATTAAGCCATTAATATACACCTTAAATAGTAATTTTTTCTACACACACACACACACACACACACACACACACCACACACACACACACACACACACACTATATATATATAATATATATATATATATATATATAGTTAGTTAGTTAGCGTGATTAATATTGCTCCCCGTAATTTTTTTCATGATTTACAGATGAAACTATTTTTAAGAATAAATAAATCAATCATCGCTGTGGGGTTCTGTTTGAGAAATAGGCGTGCTCCTGACTACTAGTCATAAGTTTTTCAAATGTTTTCCTTACCAGTAGTGATGTTACAGATTGAATGTCCTGCACTTAGCCCCGATAGTCTACTGTCTCCAACAACCTACTGGAATCAACTTAAGCCACAGATAAACCTATTTCCGTATTTAAAACTTGGCCAACTGTCTGATTACTCAATTTATTTGATCTCACACCTCTGTCAATTTCTTCAAACCTTATTATTTCATTACAATCCTAGGTAAACTATTTTGAGTTAAACATGGACAGTGATGAATTGCAACAATTAAAAAAGAAAAGGCGTGGGAAGTTGGGTGTTGTTACGAAAGCCATCAACACTTTTAATAATATTACACAATCAGGCAAGGAAGATTTAGAGTATCTAATTTTTAATTTGAATAAATTTAAGAGGGGTATAATATCCATTGATAATAATATTTCAAAGTTAGTTGAACCTGAAGCGGCTGATGAACAACTTTCAGACTATTACTATGATAAGGATCATCAGATATCCTCAATTGAACACCACACAAGGAGACTGCAGTCTCGTTTCAATGACTTAACACCAAATAAAGCTATTTCTGATTTTAAGCAAAGTAGAGCTAAACCTTCAACAAAATTTAAATCTCAGACCAAGCCCCGAGTCACAAGAATTTAAGACTAAGTTACCCATTTGCTAGTACCAACATTTGATGGGACAGGGCACAAGCCCCATCCTTCATTGATATTTGAGAATTCATTAGGCAGTAAACTTTGTATTCCTCTTGTTCATAAGTATAACTAGTTATTTAGTTTCCTTAAAGGTCCAACCTATAATATGATAAGCTATTTACCAGCTGTGGGTGGTTCATATGAAGTAGCTAACGATCTCTTGAAACGTAATTACATTAACAAAGATGAGATAATTCGCATTTCTCTCTCTCTCTCCCTCTCTCTCTCTATATATATATATGTATATATATATATATATATATATATATATATATATATATATATATATATATATATATATATATATATATTCCTTCCTTTTCAACCTTTTGAAGGTTCTGTGCGCTTATTCCACATTTCACGAAGATCAAGTTTGTTGGCCGTCCTCCCGAGATGGTCAGGTGAAGTAGATAGTTAGTTTTATACACTCGATCTCATAACCCGTCAGCCAGACTCTGTCCTGAACGGACGCATTTCCTGAGCTCTCTGATATTGCTTCAACTTTTGGATATTGCCAATAACTTTACTTTTGGAAAGTTTTGAATTTTATATACTTGCGTTTATATTCACATTGTTATAGTTAAGTAATAGAATATTAGTGGTTTTAGGTGTGGGGTAAATCGGTGGTATACAGATTTTAAGGATTATAACGGCGGTCCTATGGCGATTACCGAGAGATCGGTTTGTTTCTTTTGCTATTTAAGGGAGGAAATAGTTGACATAAAACGTAGTGTACGTGAGATAACGGAAAGACTTGCAACGCTTGATGAGGACAGGGGTAGGGCTACAGTTGACGAAAGCCGAACCAATACTAACGTTGAATACGTTAGTAATTTGAAGGGTGAGGTGCGTAACCTAGTTTCTAGTTTAAATAGCTTATCGGGAAGGTTGGATAGAGTTGAGGAAGGGGTTAAAGTTGGTCCGAGATTAGTAGATGGGGAGGGATTCAGAGAAGTTAAGGGTAGAGCTAGGCCACGTACGTTAGGTGATAGGAATCCCCCCTATCGAGGTTTCGAACCCTTTCGCCCATTTGGATAGGGACGTGAACGAGGGGGAAACTATTTTAATTGGGGACTCTTTATTGGCCATATGGACACAGAGTTCGTTGAACGGAATCCAACCAAGAGGAGGAGGGTCTGTCTCCCAGGGGCCAGGGTTGACAGAATTAGAGACGAAGTGGATAGGATTGATGTTGCCTCCCGTCACTCGATGTTGGTGACGATGGTAGAGGGCAACGACTCGTATAGGCCCGATACGAGAGTGCCTGACCTTTTGGAGAGATATAGGGGGTTAATTAGGTCCCTGAAGGCGAGGTCAGATAGGTCTTTAGTTCTAGGTATTACCCCATGGCACGGTTTTGGTCTTAGGATTACGTCGAAAACAATATTTATGAATACTAAATTAGAAGAGACTAGCAAAAGATCGGCGCGTAGCGCCGATTTTGCTAGATCTGCGGTGCTTGGACCTTCGACCCAAACCGAATTGTGGGCCTACGGCGTATTTTATTTTGAACATCAATAGCCCTTTATCTGGATATCGTTCCCATTCCTCTCACCTTGGGCCTCAGTAATTGGGGTGCCTGTGGCCCTCCAATTACTGGCGAACCAATTATTCGGTCCATAAAACTACAGAAAAGAACGCAGCCATGAAAATCTAAAACTTCACAAATCTTGATACGATGAACTCGGATGTGAAGCTCAAGCTTTTCATGACTGCGTTCTTTTCTATAGTTTTATTGACCAAATAATTGAACCGACAGCAATTGGGGGGTCGCAGGCCCCTAATTACTGGGGGTTCAATTATTTGGTCAATAAAATTATAGTCATGAAAATCTTAAGCTTCACAAATATTGACACAATGTGAAGCTCAAGATTTTCATTGCTGCGTTCTTTTCTATAGTTTTACCGCGGTGCTGGGGGCCCTCGGGCCCAGTAATTGGTGGTGGGGGGGGGTCACACATATATTTTCGTTCATTACTCATCACCCCCATCCACCATACGAAGTTTGGTCAAAATCGGTTTAGAAACGTAAAAGTTTTTTCTGCGGACAGAGAGGCAGACACATTTTTGCTAAATTATAATAGTAATGATGCCCGATTAGGTTAATTAAATAGCCGGTTAGGTCAACTGAATGCCCGATTAGATTAATTGAATGCCCGGGTACGTTAATTGAATGCCCGGTTAGGTTAATTGTACACCCTTGACGATTGGTTAGGTTAAGTCATGATATTTTCGTTAAAGCCAACGAAAATATCACGACTTAACCTAACCAATCGTCAAGGGCGTACAGATGACCTAACCTGGCATTCAATGAACCTAACCGGGTATTCAATAATTTTACCATAGGTTTCGTAATGATCTTGATGACGTCATTTAATGTTTTAAAATTAATTATTTAATTGCTATTTTCTTACAGCGACAGGCATAATGATATTAGGATACCTAATAGAAATTTTGTAATATTTTAAAGTTGGGAAAATAAATAATTTTCTAAAAATGATCTTCAACTATAAAAGCGCATCTAATCAGATAACTAATTAGCGTATTTCTATGACAACTAAAAAATAGAATGATAAATCAATATCCTATCAAATTGTTTGTGTATACGTAAAATTATTTGTACAAAAGCCACAGTAATAAAACGCACAAAAGTCACGGTTAATAATTTCGAGTGTGGCTCGTTTAACTTTAAACTCGTGTTTATTTAAATTGCCCGTTTTAATTATGTAATTTTTTGTATTGAGTCGATAAAGAAATCTTTTGTGAATCGAAAAATGTTAAAATTATAACAAATATCAAAATATTTTGTATAAAAATCATTGAATTTTAAAAATATCAAAATATTTTGTATAAAAATCATTGAATTTTAAAAATGCATGTTTGTTTTTAGTTTTTGCAAAAAGTTCTTTATGAATTTTAAAAATATATACTTTTTTTAAATTGAATCGATAAATAAATCTTTTGTGAATCGAATGATATTAAATGTTTAGTAAATATTGACTTATTTTGTGCCAAAATTATGATTAAAAATGAAAAATTAAAAAAATGCGTGTACAGGCATGGGAAGAACTGTACCCCTAAAAGGGGGGAAGGAATTATGTTAGGGAAATTTTTTTAGCATGGGCACTCCACAATAAAAAGATGCATCGAATGGTGAAAACCGCATTGTTCTACACCAAATGTAGCGACCTGTAGTGTGCGCAAAAAACTGTTACATATATATATATATATATATATATATATATATATACAGGGTGTTTGAGAACTTTCTGTACAAATTGTAATGGGGAGAGGCAACACCAAGACAAACCCTTTTCGTCTATAAGTGTATGTCCGCTGACGTCACTATTCGGCGCGAGAGGGCGCCGCTGCAATTGGCTAAAAGGTGAAGTGGGCTAGACTCGCGCTTGCCGCGGGCATTCTTAAATCGGACGTAGTACGCGTAACATGTTTATTTAAAGAAGGCATGTTTATTTAAAGAAGGTGCTGAAAGTTGCGACCGGTAGCATCAATGCATGCCCGACAGCGTCGAAGCATTGACCGACGTACACGTCGAAAGATTCCCGGCATTTCGGGAACAGTTCCAGGGGCGACAGCGATTCTTGCTACGAGGTCTTCTTCTGAGTAAATGGGAGTCTCGTACACGAGGTTCTTCATGTGTCCCCACAGGAAGAAATCGAGGCATGTTAAATCGGGCGATCTCGGTGGCCAGGCTACGGGCCCACCCCGGCCTATCCATCGGTCCCCAAAAGTGGCGTTCAGATAATCCCGCACATCGTTGCTGGAGTGTGCTGGGGCCCCGTCGTGTTGAAACCACATTCGTCTACGAATAGCCACGGGAACATCTTCCAGCAGTTCCGGCAACGTTTCTTCAAGAAATATCCGATAAACCCGCCCGTCGAGTCGGGCAGGCAGCAGGTACGGCCCAATCAACTTGCCATGGACGATACCCGCCCAAACATTGACGGCGAACCGTTCTTGATAAGCATGCACCCGTGTAGCACGTGGATTTGCGTGCGCCCACACGTGAGAATTGTGCATGTTAAACACATCCTCACGTGTGAAACAGGCCTCATCTGAGAACAGCACATAAGCCGGAAAATTAGGCTGCACCGCTGTCTGCTGCAGAAACCAGCGTGCGAATTCCACACGAAGAGGGTAATCCCGAGGTTGTAATGCCTGGACTCTCTGACGATGAAACGGATGTAACTGCTGCTCGTGCAACACTCTCCAGACCAGGTCTGGTTCACACCGAGGATAAGTGCAACACCTCGCGTGCTTGCGCTTGGATTGTCCTCAAATCGCCGTAGGATTTCTTCTTTCATGTCAGGAGTGCGCACGTTTCTCTCCCGACCAGTGTCATGCATGTTTGCATGGAATGTTCCAGTTTCTCGCAGTCGCCGATGCAAATGCGCAAACGTTTGGTGGTTTGGCACACGTCTGTTTGGGAAGCGCTCTCGGTACAACCTCACAGCAGCTCTTCCGTTTCCATTGGCAGCCCCATACACCATATGCATGTCAGCCATCTCAGCAGTCGTGAAGCGCTCCATGTTACGCGTACTACGTCCGATTTAAGAATGCCCGCGGCAAGCGCGATTCTAGCCCACTTCACCTTTTAGCCAATTGCAGCGGCGCCCTCTCGCGCCGAATGGTGACGTCAGCGGACATACACTTATAGACGAAAAGGGTTTGTCTTGGTGTTGCCTATCCCCCATTACAATTTGTACAGAAAGTTTTCAAACACCCTGTACAGTATATAAGGCTTCATTTCTGAAATAGTATATTAGATTTGTACTGAGGAAAATGTACCCTTCGTAAAACTGTGGTCAGAATTCAGTGATCCTAGCCTTTTTAAAAAAGATGGGGTGCATTTTAATGAAATAGGTAATGCTAGGCTAGGTAGGTTAATTGACGAAAACGTTCGAAAGCTGTATAGGTCGAAGCCTTCTTTAAACGTTGTGGGTCCGGGAAACGAGGGCTCGACGTGAAGAATAGTTTAAAACGCCGACCCGTGATAAAAAATAACTTAAACGTCTTTTATTGTAATGCGCGTAGTATTAGAAATAAATTAAACGAATTTAAGGCGATAATTTATTCTGGCAACTACGATATAGTTGCTGTCACTGAAACGTGGTTAAATACCGTGACTCGGGACTTGTTGGGGGAACTTGCTATACCGGGTTTTAAGCTCTTTACTAATGATTAGTTACATAGGATTGGTGTCGGCGTTTTCCTGTACATTCGTAATTCCCTTAGGGCTATCGAGGTTAAGATAGATTTTCCGGCAGCAATTAATGCAATATGCGTTGAAGTTAGGGCGCATAGTCTTAGTTTCAATTTTGTTGTTGTTTATTGATCTCCCGTTCAACCCCTCGATACCGATACTAGATTTTACAAACTTCTTGCTAACTTTATTAATAATCGGGATAGTATAGTTGTTGGAGACTTTAACTGCCCTAACGTTAATTACGAGACTTTTACTAGTAACGATGAGTGTTTGAGATTGATTGAGTTCATGGAAGATAATTTTTTACGACAGATAGTTACCGAACCAACGCACGGTGACAATATTTTAGACGTTGTGATGACGAACGGCGAAAATATAGTCGGAGGTTTAGAAGTAGGGGAGAGTTTAGGATGTAGTGATCATCAAATTATTAGGGTTAAGTTATTGATAGAAAACACTAAGGATAGTAACGTAATAGAAGTCCCTGATTTTCGTAGGGCCAATTTTGATAGTTTTGCGGATAGGATGAGAGTAGTGGACTGGGATAACTTATTTATGGGTAATGACGCAAATTTGCATTTGGAGGCGTTTAAAGATAGTTTCTTGAATATCGAAAGGGAGTTTATTCGTCGTAGGCCCAAGCGCGCTAGAAATCATGGTCGGCCTAATGGTGGACTAGGGAAATAGGTGAGTTCATAAACGAGCGTAATAGAGCGTATAGACTTAATAAGCGCAATGGCACGGTAGCTAACATTAATAGATATATCGAGCTTCGACGTCAGGTTAAAAGATCAGTTAGGAATGCTAAGCGTAATTTAGAGATGCTTATAGCTGCGGATAGTAAACATAACCCAAAAAAGTTTTTCGATTACGTGAATAATCGTAAACCGATAAAAGATAATATAGGCCTTCTCGTGGACGCTAATGGCGCTTTGGCTTCCGACGCTCAGGCGATGGTGGTTATTTTTAATAACTTTTTTGCGACAGTTTTTATCGTAGAAGACGTCAATGATGTCCCCGATGTGGGCGATATCGTTCCATTTAGCAGCGAGACTATTTTGGATGAAATAACTGTTTACGAGGGTGAGATTGCGCATTATATCGATAGACATAAGGTTTTATCCTAGATATCTGAAAGATTTGAAAGACCTTATCGTAGGCCCCTTAACGAAGATTTGTAGTCAGTCAGTGGAAACAAGGATTATTCCTGAAGACTTCAAATTAGCTAACGTCACGCCCATTTTTAAAAAAGGCGACCGCAATTATAGGCCCATTAGCTTAACGTCAGTTGTCGGTAAACTTTCGGAATCTGTAGTTACGGATCGTATCATCGATCACTTAGAAAATCGCGATTTGAGTAATAGTAGTCAGCATGGGTTTCGACGCCATAGATCTTGTTTAACTAATTTGTTAGAATTTTATAACGAAATAGTGCGCGAATACGATAGGCATAGAGCGGCTGACGTTATTTATTTAGATTTTAAAAAAGCGTTCGATACAGTTCCGCATAGAAGATTAATTGCGAAGGTTAATGCGCACGGTATACGCGGTCAGGTAGCTAACTGGTTAGAGGAATGGCTTCGTGCTAGGAGACAGAGGGTCGTTGTTAATGGTAGTGAATCGGGGTGGTTGGATGTAAGTAGCGGTGTCCCACAGGGTTCAGTGTTAGGCCCATTGCTATTCGTAATTTACATTAACAACATAGATGTAGGATTGACTAGTAACGTGTCAAAATTCGCGGACGATACTAAAATAGGCAGTAAGGTTGTTAACGAGGACGATAGAAATAGGCTCCAAGACGATGTAAATAGGATTATGGAGTGGACGGATAAGTGGCAGATGCAATTTAACGTAGACAAATGTAAAGTTTTGCATATAGGTTCTCGTAACAATAATTACACGTACACCATGGATGATAGCGAGTTAGCGAGCGTTGACGGCGAAGTAGATTTAGGCGTACACGTATCTACGGATTTAAAAGTTAGGAACCAGTGCCTGGAGTCTTTCGCGAAAGCTAATAGGATGTTAGGCTTCATAGCGCGTAATTTCGAATTTAAATCGAAAAATCTTATATTTCAGTTTTGGTGTCCTTATTTGCGTGAGGATATTGATAGGTTGGAAAGGGTTCAGCGTCGTGCCACGAAACTAATTCCGTCATTGCGCAACAAGCCTTATGAAGATAGGATTAAAGAGTTAGACTTGCATTCACTCGAAACTAGGAGATTAAGGGGGAAGCTTATTGAAGTTTTCAAAATCGTTAATAAAATCGAGAACGTAAATTTTGACAAACTCTTCACTTTCGATAACAGCAATACTCGTAATAACGGATTTAAGTTGCGTGGCAGACGTTTCATTACAAATATCGCTAAAATCTTCTTTACATTTGAAGTAATTGATAATATGTTTAAGAACCATTTAGATAGGCATTTTAAAAATATTAACGTTGTTTAAAATAAAAAAAATTAGCAATGGGAGCTCTGGGGGTTGGTCGAGGATGAGTCTGTTGACGATTAATGCCAGCTTGTGACATGCCAGCGTGCGATGCCAGCAATAAAATTATTTAAAAAAAAATAAAAATATCAGGCTAATACGAACGTAGTTGTAGCTCGTAGCGTAAACTAACCTACTTTTTGTTATACTTTACCTACTTTTTTTTTCTCATCCTCTCCTTTCTTGCATGTATGTAACTCTCTTTACTTGCATGTCTGTAGTTTGCATGGTATGACAGCGAGTTAAGACTGTGTTTGCATGGTTTGTAAGCGTTCTTATTTTACTTCATTTCATCTTTCACTCCCCTCCTATTCTCTTCGACTATTTTTCCGACTTGTAGGCAGTGGCCGGTGGATGATGATGATGAGTCTTTCTTTCTCTTTCTCTGAATGAATGTTAACCCACGAATCATATGTTTTGCTACTTACTTAACCCCTTATTCTCCTCTCTTAACCACCTCCTCTTTCCTTTCTCTCGGGCTAACCTTAGAGTGGATCTTAGGGTCTTTGTTAGCCTTAGCTTCTGTAGATCTGGGTTTGTTCTGAGCCAGATGTCTAATCTTCTTTTGAAGATGTCTGTCGCATCACCGCTCGTGTTCCATAGCTCCTTCGGCATCTGTTTAAACAGTTTTTGTCCTCTCGCAACAAGGCTATTTTCCTTCAGGATTGTGGATGTTCCCTGACTAACCTTTAATTTGGGGAACGACATATTCTTCCTTTTCTACTTTCCACTATTTTTGTCGGGTTATAGGGTTCAGAGTTTCTCCATTATTTTCAAGTATAAATAATGATGTATCGCCCCCTTCTTCCTTCCAGTGAATATAGGACTAATTCCTTTCCCAGTAATTTATATCTTTACACCCTTTGATCTTCGCTGTGAAGCTTCTCTGAACCCTTCTATATAATGTCATCTTTTTTATATGGACATGTTAGGATCGAACAGTATCCCAACATGGTTATGATCAGCTATTTCAATAGAGTAGTCGTTACATTTCTATCCCTCGTTTAGAGGTTCTCAGTATCTGCACAGTTATTCTTTTCGCTCTGTTTACTGCTATCTTATCTTGTGTTGTAAATCTCGTGTATATACAGTATATATACACACCCTATATATATATATATATATATATATTATATATATATATATATATATATATATATATATATATATGTGTGTGTGTGTGTGTGTGAGTGTTAGCCACCAGTTTTGGCTCTCCTCCCATTTCATTGTCAACCTTGGTGAACTAGCTTACTACTTTTCTGTCCTAAATGACCTGGAGCAGATTACCCTACTCGTATTCCTGGTTGCATTAGAAACTTTTCTCTTCGTTGGGGACTTCCGATCACAATCTTATAGCTGTTTCCTGTCCTATCGCTCCAATACGGCTTTTGGACCCTTTGGTTCCTTCAGCACCGTTATTGGCGCCCTTAGGCAATACTTCTGTGATTTCCTATGGAATGCTTACTGCATCCGTGGCCTGGCCATTCTGGGTGTGCTGAGCGCATCAGAGATCTGATTCTCTCGGTCATGGAGGTGTGCATCCCATATTTTATCCCTACTGCTAAAGTTAAAAAAACCTTGGTTTAATTTTACTTGATCTAATGCTAATCGCAACAGAGTGTATTCATTATGAATGTCATTTGTGCAATAAGAAAAGTGTACCTTTGGCGAGGTTCACAGACCCCGAACCAAACTCAGAAGGCTAGTGTGTGTGTGTGTGTGTGTGTGTGTGTGTGTGTGTGTGTGGACGGGGTTGTGGAAGGTGCATGATGCCTTGAAGCACAATGTTTAAAATTCAAAGTTTGAGAAGTATTTCGTACATCTTTAATTTTAGTGAATTTTTTTATGGCTTATAATTAGCAGCTATTTTGTAAAATTATTGTCATATCATATAGCTATACGCATGGATGTGCTTCGGGAAAAACAGAAAGAACTGTGAAAATAGGTTGATAAAATAACATTCATATATTAGCATTATAAAAACTAGAGCAGGCACGGCTATCTGGAGTATAATATGCAGTCTGATTAAGTTCCTCATTTCTACCATACCTCAAGAGCTGAAAGCTCTGTTTTAACCACCGAGTATAGCAATTTAGCTTGTAGTGATATGGTGATAAATAACACTGGGCAACCAAAAAAAATTTTTTTTCGTGTCCCAAGAATAAAAATACATTATTCTTATAGTATTTTCTGTGCTGAATCCAAATAAGTTTGTAAAATTTCTCTATCAGGTCTGGTTTTTGTGTGACATGCAATTTATTTTTTAAAAACCCATATAGTTACATACTTATTAAAATATGATCGAAAATACATACCTGTAGTTTAAAAAGTAGCTTGTTTTGATTTTCTGCTGTGCTTTGCCTCAGGCATGTCTCTCTTAAGAGTCCAGCAATAGTCAGCCAGCATACTGTGGCTCCATTTGCCTTGGTAACGGTTTTCCATGGCAGAAATATCCTGATGAAAACGCTCACCATGTTCGTCGCTTACCGCACCCAGGTTTTCCGGAAAAAAGTCCAAGTGAGAGTCCAAGAAATGAACCTTTAATGACATATTGCACCCCATTGCTTGGTAAGACTTAAGAAGATCTCCTACTATTTCAGGATAGTTTTCGGCCTTGTGATTTCCCAAAAAATTTGTGCAGACACTTTTGAAACTCTGCCACGCAGCTTTCTCAACTTCATTCAACTCTCCTTCAAATCTCTCATCTCTTAACAATTCTCTGATCTGAGGGCCTACAAAAATGCCTTCTTTAATGTTGGCATCACTGATCCGGGGAAACTTATTTCTCAAGTATGTGAATCCTGTTTGCGCTTTATCCATCGCTTTAACAAAGTTTTTCATAAGTCCAAGCTTGATATGCAAAGGAGGAAGGTACACTTTCTCAGGGTCAACAAGTGAACTATTCACAACATTTTTCTTGCCTGGAACAAGTGAGGTGCGTTTTGGCCAATCCTTCTTAACGTAGTGGTTTTGCTTGTCCCTACTGTCCCACTCACATAAAAAACAACAGTACTTGGTGTAACCTAGCTGCAACCCTAGCAAAAGTGCAATGACCTTCAGATCTCCACGGATATTCCACTTATATTTCTGATACTGAAACTTTTCTAAAAGCAACTTCATGTTGTCGTATGACTCTTTCATGTTTGCAGCATGTGCAATAGGTACAGAAGGAAATTTATTTCCGTTGTGAAGAAGGACTGCTTTCAAGCTGACTTTTGAGGAGTCAATGAACAATCGCCACTCATCCACGTTATGTTCATGACCAAGAGCCCCCATGACTGAATTAACATCTTTACAAAACACAAGTCCATCTTCATGGGAGAACCATTCTTTGAATTCATCATGGCGGCTGCGGAAAAAACAAACTTTAGTGTCACGTTGCAGTAGATTCCAACCCTTTAATCTTGAACCTAAAAGTTCAGCCTGCTTCTTAGATAATTTCAAATCACGAACTAGGTCATTTAGATCTCCTTGTGACAGTAAATGTGGTTCATTGGAGGAACAGGTAGCCTGGAATGTTGGATCAGAAATGTCTTCATCTTTTTCCTCGTGATATGCTACAGCTACGTTTGATTCCTCATCACTTAAACTTACATGTTCAGGAGGATTTGGTACTGGAAGTTCAGCACTGTGGGGAACTGGTCTCATTGCAGACGGTAGATTAGGGTATTTCATAAGGCTCTTTGTTTTTGAAGTGATCCCCTTTGTATTTACCAGGCAGAAATAGCAGTCTGTTGTGTGATCTTTGGGTTCCCTCCAAATCATTGGAATAGCAAATGGCATGTGACGTGAACCGTTTAGCCATCCTGTAAGTAGTCTTACACATGTCACACAACAAATGTGAGGGGCCCAACTCTTGTCCTGATCGCCTACTTTACATCCGAAATAAAGTTCATAGCATTTTTTTACTAATGGTGTAAAGTTACGTTTCTGGGATTTGAAAGTTAGATCACCACATACATAACAAAAGGAATTAGGATGATTCAGACAGTTGCGGCATTACAAAACATCTATATGAATACAACACTGGTGTAAAATTAACAAGAAGCAACAGACACTAGCTGTTAACACTGTCACATTTACAAGCAGACTGACTTGGAGCTGCTCTACACACAGAAACTAGGCTCATGTCTGAACAGGTACAAACATGTTTCAACCTGCACAGTCTGCTGCTCCGACCAAATTTATCCTGCCAGCATTATCAGAACTTTCTCCCCAAAGGAATAAGTTGTACTAATTTTACAGAAAAATTAATACAACATATATATTAATATTAATATATTTTATTATAGTTATATTAATTAATATAATATATTATTATATTTATTATTTTTATAATGTTTTATATTATAATATTGTTATATACTTAATTATATATAATATGTTATTTTTTTATCCGGTGATCATGCTAAATGAGGAAAAAATGAACATAGCGTCACAAGTAAACTAAGCCTGATAGAAAAAATCTGATTTCATATTTAGATTCAGCATGAAAAAGTACACTTAGAACACCCATCAAAACCCTTGTGACAAAATTGTTGTTGACCAGTGTAATTAATAGCTGTGTAGACTGTTTTAAGAAAATGTTCGGTGTTCATGAATGAGAGTTTATAAATTGCTTAACCCGTGTCGAGTTATGTAATTTATACGTTTCTGGTGGTAATTTTTGGTAGGTTTGGTAGTTTTCATGTGTAAAATGCCACAAGTTAATAAGTGTGACCTTGTGGTTATGTCATTGAGTAAATGATGTGTTATAACCAGACAACGTCACAGTAGCTTCAGCGTTGGAGCAAATATCTGTATAAAAACTGAGTTTTGTGTAGAGTTAAATCATGTGAAATCTTTGTATATGGCTTTCCCCGTCCAACTGTTCCCAGAAGTGTTGTACATAAACGCAAAATTGAGATGAATAAACTTATAAAAATTTTATTATTAGAAATTTATTTCAGCAAATATGAGAACATTAACGGCTGAATAATTGATTTAGAATATAGTAGCGTGCATGATTGTAAAACTATGTATATGTCTTCGTAAGTTATGGAATTCATGACATAAAGACGCCTGACTGTAGCTCTACTTACATCCGACATTATGTACTATTTCCTGTTAACTCCATTTCTATCTTTAGTATTTGAGCTGTCAAATGTAATCTAGTGTCAGTTCGTATTATTAATATTTGTCACATGAACTATGGTCTTGCCCCTATGTACAAATGCACATACTCAACAGATCATAACATTGTTCAACAAATTTTTTTTTCCATTTGATAAATATGGATGATTCTTATGTTCATTTTTACGCTGATTACAAAATGAAAACACGTTTTTCTCTTACCCATATCATTCCATAGTTTGCTTCATAATACGAGATTTATTGTTAATCATTTACTTTGTATAAAATCTTTATATTATGCATATTTTATATCTACATATTTATATATAATATGCATATAATTATTTAAGTATACATCTTAATATATATATATATATATAGAGAGAGAGAAAGAGAGAGGAGGGGCGACAAGCTTAACCTTCGTCAAATGAGGAATCATCGCACGGAACATTAAAAAGTTATATATATATATATATCTATATATATGTGTGTGTGTGTGTGTGTGCGTGTGTGTACATATATATATGCCCTTTCCTGAGAGAATCTGTGTGTATGTGTGTGTGTGAGTAGGCTTAAGGCGCGGGTTCCCAACTAAAAATTTGCACATTACATTATTTTGATCACTAGTTGGCAAATAGCTAACTAATTTTTAGGTAATACAGATAGGAAATGATTGATACAAAAGCATTGTGGTATTAACCAAATAATTAAACTCGTATTTTGTACTACATTTACATATGCGGGCCCCTCATTTCTGTTAGTATGTAGATGTTAGAAAGCTTTCGTTGTAAAATAGTTTGGTGTGACTCCTGCTTCAGAGGAAAGCTTAGGTGATTTAGGACTGCATTGAAAGAGACAGAGGTGTAGAAGTGACGATAAGTTTTAAACTACTGTTGCTCCTGGTACTACTACTACTACTACTACTTCTACTACTACTACTACTAATAATAATAATAATAATAGTAATAATAACAGAGTTTCCTCCTACACCCAACTTCTAGCTTGCAACAGATAAATGGTGTACATCCTGTTGAAGAATGTATAAAAATCAAACAGACATAAGTAAGAACTGTGTGTGTATATATGTATATATATATGTATACACACACACACACACACATATATATATATATATATATATATATATATATATATATATATATATATCACAGAGAATACGTGGATTTAGAATAATAGAATTAGGACAGTTTTGAGAGAAGTTACGATTTGGTACTTTTGTTGCATAAAGCATTCAGAATTTTAAAGTATGCAATTTTCAGGTTTGCTTAAATAATCGGAAGCGACCGTGTATTGAAAGGTCTTTTGCTGAATTATTGTTGAAGATGTGTATTGAACTAATTTGGTGGTATTGCTCCATGAAAGATTGGTGCTATATTTAGTCAACAATCTTTGCTACGAAAATAAAAACCCACTCTAATAGACAGAGTTTATTTCCACAACAGGAGGATGCCAGTGGGAGTCGAAACTGTTGTGGAAATAAACTCTGTCTATTAGAGTGGGTTTTTATTTTCATATTTTGACCTTCACGTAGAAAAAAGTGAAGTTTTTTGCATTAATCTTTGCTACGATGATAAATACTAGAGTTATGCCTTGTAAAGCCTAGTCGACGTTTTCTATTAAATGAATATATTGAGAAAGTTTTTTTTGGCCTAAACCTACTTAGTTGGATATTGCGTTTTTATGTATATAAGATAAACTTAACTGCTGCTGGTCTGAAAACAACTACTGCGAGAAATGTATAGCAAGATTGGGGTATATTTGAAAGAGGCTTTTATTGTGAAGGGAATTGGAATCAGTATGTTTAATTTAAATACTCTTAACATGTACACACACACACACACACACACACACACACACACACACACACACACACACACACACATATATATATATATATATATATATATATAATAATAATAATAATAATAACAATAAATCAATATTAGTAATAATGTTTAAGTGGATGTTTAGAGAGGGCAAACAGATTTGATTACGGTACAATGAAGGAAGACGTATCGATAATTGAACTTATGAAATATAAATTGCATGTATCTGCATGTTCATCCTAATCTTTTTAAAAAGTCTGATTATATATATATATATATATATATATATATATATAACAATAAACAAATAATAATGTTTTAGATGGTAATTGATGGTAAATATAATAGCTATGTTCGCTAAACGCATGTATGTTATTCTAACTGCATAATGTAACTTAATAATAGTTTTTGTTATATGGACTAGAGTCTGCCAATAAACCTTTTAATTTCATTTCAAATGTGATTGAGTCATATAAAATCAGTTATTAGTAAGAAGATCTCTCTTATAAAGTTGTCACTCGCAGGCCTGTGTAATTTATAGTCAATAATTGGTAACAATAATAATAATAATAATCAATATTTCTCGTTACAGTTAAATTACTAGAAAAAATTACATACATTTAAAATTGATTATTATTAATTAGCCTAGAAAATCTGGCAAGATTGTGAACTGAGTTGCCGATTACAATTAACGTACTTAGCAAAGAATTATGCAAATACTGTACATTGAATCAGTAAAACGTATCATATATATATATATTTGCAACATTCACTCGTTTCACCCTCTTAATTGTGAAATTCATCCCATATATATATATAATATATATATATATGAAAATTATTTCACGAAAGTGACACGTGAAAATATTTATGATGAATAAAACCACGAAAGGAAAAGAAACACAAAGTGGTGCTCAAGCGCTTTCGTCTAATGACATCCTCAGGAACACTGGAATGAAAGGAGAGTTCAAGACAATATACAGGTTACAAATATAGACATATATATATAATATATATATATATATATATATATTATATATATATATATATATATATATATATATATTATATAGTAAGTATAGAAATAAAAAATTGTAGGAGGAGCAAACACATTTGTACGGAAAAATGACAATTTTAGCACTTTGCCCGAAATTCAACATAAATTCAAATGGCTTGTTTCCAGCCAATTTTTTATAGTTATTGTCTGAGTGGTAAACAAGTTACAAAAGAATAAACAAATAAAAATAAATATAAATTGGAAAAAATTACAAAATAATGCCTTAGTGATATATACGTCACAACCGAAATAAACATAAAGAAATAAACCAACAGATTAAAAAAAAAAAATTGTAAATGGAGTCTACAAATTCAAGGTCAAAAGGAAAGTTTACAATCAATTTAATAGATGATGCCAAAATGATATATATGTCACAAAGAAATAAAATAAAGAAATAAAAAAAAAAAAAAATTGAAACATAAATTGTAAAAGAGGCACCCAAATTTCTAAGGGAAAAAATTACCAAAAGTTTTTTAGTTATTGTCTGAATCATGCATACTGTACTATGGTCACAAACGAATAAAAAAGTATAAGTAAATATAAATTGGAAAACAAAATGATGCCTAGATAGGCTGACCATACGTACCGTTTTGAACGGGACAGTACCGTTTGTTTTATATTTCCTGGCCGTCCCGTCGTTTTAATAAAAATGTCAATTTTGTCCCGGTTTATGTACTTACTTTTTCATGAATACAGAATATTACATAACCCCCGTCCCTTTTTTGCCATCCCAATGTCCCGTTTTTGTCTCAAGGAAATATGGTCAGCCTATGCCTAGATGATATATAAAGAACTATAAAAATATATACGACATATATAAGGTACATATATATGAAATATAAACGCAATATATATGAGGAATATATATATATACATAAGGGAAAAATTACCAAAGGTTTTATATTCAGTGTCTGAAACATCCGTAGGTCACAAAAGAATAAAGAAATAAAAATAAATATAAATTTGAAAAATTACAAATAATGCCTCAATGATATATATATATATATATATATATATATATATATATATAAATATAAGAAATACGTACAACTACACATGTACACATATACACCCGCATAGCCAAATATATATATATATATATATATAATATATATCGTAAAGAACGACGCTTGTATAGGAGAATATTCCGCGCAAGATGAGAGCGAGAGAACGAAACAAATGAAAAAATGAGGTAACCACCCGGGAATCGAACCCGGGATCTTCCGATTGCCGGTCAGATATGATAACCATTACACCACGGGCCTCACTCAATCAAATGCCGTAATTCCTCTACATACCTCATTTTTTCATTTGTTTCGTTCTCTTGCTCTCATCTTGCGCGGGAAATTCTCCTATACCAGCGTCGTTCTTTACGTTAATTATACTGCGTGTTTGCAGTTTAAATGTATATAATGTACGGCATGCGGGAGGTGCCCCCTTGGGGCATTGGTTTCTGCGCGTATGTAGAGGAATTACGGCATTTGATTGAGTAAGGCCCGTGGTGTAATGGTTATCATATCTGACCGGCAATCGGAAGATCCCGGGTTCGATTCCCGGGTGGTTACCTCATTTTTTCATTGTTTCGTTCTCTCGCTCTCATCTTGCGCGGAATATTCTCCTATACAAGCGTCGTTCTTTACGTTAATTATACTGCGTGTTTGCAGTTTGAATGTGTATATATATATATATATATATATATATATATATATATATATATACACATACACATACATATACATATATATAAGAAATACGCATACAACAATAAATTGAAAAATAAAATTGTAATAGAAACATACAAATTTATAAGGAAAAAGAGAGAAAAAAACAAATTTTTACCAAAGGTTTAGCAACCTGCCCTTTTTGTTTAAATCCATTCTGAAGGAATTCAGAGCAACGGGATCGAGTTGAAACAGACCTTTACTCATGTTGAAGTTATTTGTAAGTTGAATTATAGCAGACTCAAGAATATTTCTATTAATAATGTTGCTAGAGTGAAACAAAACTGAAGCATTATTCCAATCAATACAATGGGATAACTCTGACAAATGGATAAAAAGGGCACTTCTTTTGTGACTTGTTTACCATTCAGACAATAACTATAAAAAATTGGCTGGAAACAAGCCATTTGAATTTATGTTGAATTTCGGGCAAAGTGCTAAAATTGTCATTTTTCCGTACAAATGTATTTGCTATTCCCACAATTTTTTATTTCTATACTTACTATATATACATATATATATATGTTTATTTTTGTAACCTATATATTGTCTTGAACTCTCCTTTCATTCCAGTGTTCCTGAGGATGTCATTAGACGAAAGCGCTTGAGCACCACTTTGTGTTTCTTTTCCCTTCGTGGTTTTATTCATCATATATATATATATATATATATATATATATATATATATATATTTGCAACATTCACTCGTTTCACCCTCTTAATTGTAAAATTCATCTTATATATATATATATATATATATATTATATATACAAATAATAATGTTTAAGATGTTAATTGATGATAAATAATAATAGTTATGCTGACTAAACTCATAATGTATCTTAATAGTTTTTATCATATGGACTATAGTTTGCCAATAAGTCTTTTCAATTCATTTCATTTCGCTTCATTTCATATTAATGTAGAATAAATGAATTTTAATTGGGATAAGCAAAAGTTACTCCTATAATTGAAAATAAAATATATAATTTTAATTTTATTTAATATTTTTATTTAACTTCATATAATACAAATAATAAACAAAGAAATTGTTATTGATTTAAAATATGTTTAGTCTGAGTTTCTATCTTGTGATGTTCGCAATTTGCTAGCAGCTGAAAATGGAATTACAAATGAGTAGGTAATGTGATATTAGGATATAATAATATGCTTGGAGTTCGGTAGATACTCTCGTTAGGCCTGTTAAACCTTTTTTTCATATATTTATTTTAAGTTTTCATTTTTAATGTTTGAGGGTATAAGCTCAAAATTGAGTGTCAAACTCTGTCTTTGTCTGCTTTTGTCTGTGTTTGTTTGTTTGATTTTGTTTGTCTCATGAAAGACCTTGAAAGAATCCCATACGACAGGAGGATTTTTCTCGTGAAGGAAGGCGATGATGAACCTTTTTTTTTTTTGAGGAAGACGAATCTTTTTTTTTTTGAAGGAAGGTGAAGACGAATCCTTTTTTAATTATTTTTTTTCCGAGGAAGGCGAAGATGAATTTTATTTTCCCTAAGGAGGAAGGGGGCCCGCAAGGGGCCTTCAAGGGTCAAGTGCCCTTCATTAAGGACGGTGAGACCCCATAAATGGGGTGAGGAGCTTAAGGAAGGGGGCCCCCTTATAACGGCTTCCAGGGGCAGGATTTCAGAGCACCCGAACTTTCTCTCCCCGAATGCAATCATACTACTATGTATACTGTATATGCGCCTCGGTGGTGTAGCGGTTAGCGTCGTTGACTACGAATCCATCGGCCACGGGATCAAGACCCGGTGACGGCAAGCAGTGCGCAGCAAATCCCAGCTGTTCATCCTTCCACACAATAAAGAAATTGGTTAGAAGAGAAATGGGTACCCTGATAGCCTAGTGGTTAAGACAGTGGGCTGCTGGTGAGGCGTTGTTCGGATTCCACGTTAAACTGTAGGTCTAAGATGGAGTGAGAAGCTTGAACTTCGTTAGAATGAATAATCGGGCGGAAGCTTAACCAAGGTTAATGTAGGCTATATATATATATATATATATATATATATTAGTGGTGGACCGGATGTCAGTTTTTCAACATCTGCGGATGCGGATGCGGATTTTTTATTTCAATATCCGCGGATGCGGATATTTAGTTAATCTCTCAATATAATATAGAATTATGAATATATGACATAATTTTTCAAATTTCGTGATATTACTATTATGGCAGGCAATGCATAAGAATTAAAATTAATATTAATGTTTTCATTATGATAACAATAACTCTCAAGAGTTTCAGCCACAGAAAATTCAATGAAACAAGTTTCATTCAATTTTCTGTGTTACCATGTATTTATATTTTGAGGTTTATATATTTGTTTGTTCATTAATAATTAATTAATACTTTACATGAGATGTGCATGACTGGGCCTTATAAGCTACTTTATAAGCTAATTTAATTGTAAATTGCGTAATTTATTAGAGGTAATATCCGCATAACATCCGCAGTCAGAAGTGCGGATGCGGATGTTAAAAATGACGCGGATATCCGGTCCACCACTTATATATACATATATATATATATATATATATATATATATATATATATATATACAGCGTGTCCCAAAGAAATGTATACCCACTTTGTTCGATAATACCAGCTATGAAGATAATAAATATATTACTTTTTATATGTTTTGTAATAAAGAATTTTCTCCTGAATCTAAATATGTAATTATTTTTATTAAAAATTGAAGAACAAAAAAGTTACAGATGTTTAAATTATAATTATTATTTTCGAGACTTCATGTGCGATATTTTCTAATATTTTAACCGACTGTTTTGAGATACTTATGTTTAGTATTGATATTGAAGCATAAATGTTGTAATTATTAGTTAATTCAAAAAATTTACAAATTCCATGGTTAAATGACACTTTATCTAAGATGTTCGACGTCTTCCAGAACGTTGTTTTTGTAAGTTTTGCACAGTGCCGTCGGTTTCAAACTTATCTCGTATACGTGCAAAAATATTAGAAAATATCGCACATGAAGTCTCGAAAATAATAATTATAATTTAAACATCTGTAACGTTTTTGTTTTTCAATTTGTAATAAAAATAATTACATATTTAGATTCAGGAGAAAATTCTTTATTAAAAAACATATAAAAAGTAATATATTTATTATCCTCATAGCTGGTATTATCGAACAAAGTGGGTATACATTTCTTTGGGACACGCTGTGTATATATATATATATATATAATATATATATATATGAGAGAGAGAGAGAGAGGGAGAGAGACTCTGTCAACACGATCCTCTCCTAAATACTGTATATTATTATGTTGGTTTATACAACGGTACTATCTTGGATATGATTTTTATTGTAAAGCTAGCTTTTCTATTCTCCTCTTTCGTATAAAATTTCCTTGGTTACAACTTTGGCTGTATGGCATGGTACGCTATCTTCTTGAAAAATAAAGTACTCTTCAGAACCGAAGATATTTTGTGCCGAATTCAAGAGTTTCCAAGAAAAAGACACGGAATGTTAGTTATTCAAACTAACAAAAACAAATTGACAATGAGGAAAAGATCTATGAAGTAAATTCTTAAGCATACAGACTAATTCAGAGGAACCAGAAAATGGCAATTTAACATAAACCTAAAGCTTAGGGACTGTAGGAGTCAATTGCTTTGGTTGATAGACATTATTCAGAAAATCATAAATACATTTCTGAATCAAATTTGAGAAATAAAGATTAAAAAGAAAAAATTATTTAAGATATTCCATCTCCCCAAGAGATGACAACCAAGCCTTTTCACATTTTTCGACCATAGAGAGAGACTCCCCATTTCTTTGAGATCCTCTACTGTTTACTTGTTTTCGTGAGCGAGTCGCAATACTCGCTACCAAGGTCAACCCTGCCTACAATTGAAACAATTGATAAGCGCAGGGGTATCTCTCACAAGACTGGTCGACCCGTGTCTAGTCTAGAATTCTCAGCCACACGTAATCATTCTGTTAAGTGCAATCATCCATTCAATATTAATAAGTTTTCTGCTTTATCATCTACTGTTAATGTTATTGATTTAAGAATACTGGAATCTATGTATATTAAACAACTCCGTCCGTTCCTTAATGATTTGACTGCTTTCATAAAATTAAATTTTGTATAAACCAACCTAGTTTGTTTATAGTGTATTATTATTATTATTTTTTTTTGTCTCGTGCGCCGCCACATGGTGAGTTTCGCTCAGGTTTTGCTATTTATTTCATAACTTCGTTTGAATTTGTTTTTATTGCTTTTATGTAATTATTTATACTCTCGTTTCTAGAATAGCTGATTATGACTCTAACTAGATTCGAAACGTTCTAGTGGAATAAATGTTTTATACAATCGCCTTCGTCTTCAATATATATATATATATATATATATATATATATATATAATATATATATATATATATATATATATATATATATACACACAAGTATGAAGTTAATACTCACACGCCACCAGATCTTGAAGTTGAAGAAATTCTTCTTTGTTAATGTCATTCTGCAAATGAATAAAAAAGATTTTATATATACGAGTATATACATACTTTGAAGGTCGCAAGTGTAATTTTTTCTAGTTCGTTTTAATCTAACTTAGGTCAAAATGAACTCTACCTCAGCTAACGTAGCATAACCTATAGTATAATATAACATAATGAAGAAGAGAAGTAGTTGGCCGTTTGGAAAGTTGCCGTGTCATTCTGTGTAAGAGGTGAGAGTATTTTCTGAGACCTACACCCATTTCGTCTACGAAACATTTTATCGACACTCTAAAAAACTAAACTTAACTTAACCTAACTCAATCTAAAGCTAAAAATCGATTAAATGTCACGTCAAGAGAACGACGTTAGCTCGTAATTTCCATAGAAAACTGAACTTTCAATTAAGAAATAGACCATTCTGATAGAATTGATGTATTTATTGTATAAATCATTAAAAATAATTTATATACGTAGAGAATCCGTGCAGTTGCACATACTGCACATTCATGGATCCCGCGCTGTTCTTAGTTTGTTGTTACAAAGAGAAATTGAAGGACTGATCTGACTAAACTCCTGGTCGATGGTCGATCTGACCAAGAACGGAGACAGGGAAGAGAAACCTAAATAAAAGAACAAATCGTAAAATTTTCGACAGGTGTATAACTGAAGCAAGGAGACTCGAACTAGAAAAAAATATGTGAGACAGAGGTGGACCTAAAGCAAATATTCATCCACAAGCCAAACGAAAAGGAAAAAATGTAGCAGAGAACATTAAAAAATATAATCGAAAATACCTCTACACATTTGCGAAAAGAAAAATGCAATGTAAAGAGAGTATTGGTCCGTTGATAGATGGGGCGCCCAAATACAAAAATGACCCGGAAAAGATGAGCGAACTGCTTAAGGAACAATTTAGCTCTGTATTTAGTACCCCTTAGTTTGAGAACACAGTAGAAAATCCAGCTGAATTTTTTGACATTGACACAAATCAGCGAAGAACAAGTTCGGGCACGAACCTATTAATAAATTTAGAGTGCTCGGAAGGAGCTGTAATTAAGGTTCTATCACAATTGCAAGAAAATTCGGCACTAAGGCCAGACACATGGAGTGCCACGTTTCTGAAGAAATGTAGAGATTATTGACAAGCCGTTATACTTACTATGAAGAAAATCACTCGACACAGGAAAAATTCAACAAAAAATAACATTCATAACATTCCTGTACCTATATTGAAGCTTGTTAAAGATAAGATATCTGTAACTTTGGTTAAAATTATCAATCAAAGTAAGTAGTATGGCCTCAAAATGGGAGAGTGCAATTGCAATGTTGATCAAATGTTGCAAGATTTCAAATCCCCCCTTCCCCCAAGGGTGCCTAAAAAAAGGAAGCAAGGAGGATTCTCCACAGCTGCCACAAGCTGAGGGAATCCACCTAATCTAGGAGAGAGAGGAGAGAGGAGAGAGAGAGAGAGACCATCCTTCGCGTGGGACCGCCAGACGCATAATAAAGTTCTTGGTCTTTGCACTTGGCTTAGAAGGTCTTAATCAGTCAGTTAGCTTAGAAGGCTTAATCTGGCTTAGAAGGCGTAAATGGTTTGTTTAGGTGTATATTATATATATATTATTAACTTTTGAGTTGAGTGATTGCGCTATTTATTTAATTAATGGAAATGTTCTTGACAGCATCAGATGGCTTAGAAATCCGTCAGTTGTCTTAAGCAGCCAGTTGGTTTAGAAGGCGTAACCAGACATTTGGTATAGTGTATACATATATATATATAGATTTATTGGAGCAAACGTTTATATATATTCCCATCACCCAAGTTATTCCTTAATATCGTTTATATATACACCTAGGAAAGCATTTGTTGGATAATAATACACAACTACTTCATTCTATTTATTTAGACGAATTATTGGAATTAATTTCATGAAATATATAGAAAATAAATATAAATTTAAAATAGTTCAGAAGAATTCTATACACACTTTAAACGATATACATATACAGGGTGGGCGGAAAGTAGCTCCCTATTTTTGATTGGTAAAACAATACGTATATTATCCAATTATTTCAGAAGAAATAATATGAAAAGGTAGGCATACATGGTAGGTTTTCTATAAAATTCAATGTGGGCTCCAACTCTTTCCACCAGCTTCTGGAGCCGCCCAGGAATGGCGTCCACTGACTTTAGCAGGAACTCCGGCGGGATGGAGGACATGACTTCCCGAATTCGGTCCTCCAGTTCTTCCAATGTCCTCGGTTTGGTGCGGTAGACTTCTTCCTTTACCCACCCCCAAAGAAAGAAGTCGCATGGTGTCAAGTCGGGGCTCCTGGCTGGCCATTCGCTCTTGTTGTCCGTGAGTGGCTGGATGCCCACTTCCCTGGGCGTTGGATGGGTCGTCGTGGTTCACATCAATGGCCAGCCAGGAGCCCCGACTTGACACCGTGCGACTTCTTTCTTTGGGGGTGGGTAAAGGAAGAAGTCTACCGCACCAAACCGAGGACATTGGAAGAACTGGAGGACCGAATTCGGGAAGTCATGTCCTCCATCCCGCCGGAGTTCCTGCTAAAGTCAGTGGACGCCATTCCTGGGCGGCTCCAGAAGCTGGTGGAAAGAGTTGGAGCCCACATTGAATTTTAGAGAAAACCTACCATGTATGCCTACCTTCTCATATTATTTCTTCTGAAATAAATGGATAATATACGTATTTTTTTACCAATCCAAAATAGGGAGCTACTTTCCGCCCACCCTGTATATATATATATATACCTTACCTTACCTTACAACCTTACAAAGGTTCCGCGCGATGATTTCTCATTTCGCGAAGGTCAAGCTTGTCGCCCCTCCTCTCGAGTTGGCCTGGTGAAGTAGTGAGTTGGATTCTTGCGCTCTCCACCTCACATAGCCAGGTACGCCCGGCTCATCGGGGATTGTTCTGAGCCAGGCGTCTAGTCTTCTTTTGAAGATTTCCACTGCAACTCCCTTCGTGTTTCTTAGGTCTTTGGGCAACTGATTAAACAGTTTTGGTCCTCTCACTACAAAACTATTTTCTTTCAGGGTTAAGGATGTTCCCTGTCTCGCCTTCAATTTGGGAATACGACACAGTCTACCGCTTCTACTTTCCATCGTTGTTTGGGGAGTTATGGGATTCAGAGTAAGGTTAGGGACTAGTTTCTCCATTATTTTCCAAGTGTAAATAATGGTGTATCTCTCTCTTCCCCTTTCCAGTGAATATAGGTCTAGTTCTCGTAACCTTTCCCAGTAATTTAGTTCTTTGCACCCATTGATCTTGGCTGTGAAGCTTCTTTGGATCCCCTCCAGCTGTCTATTGTCTTCTTTTTTATATGGGGAAGTTAGGACCGAGCAGTATTCTAATTTGGGTATGATCAGGGTTTTCAGTAGAGGAATCATTACATTCCTATCCCTTCGTTTAAAGGTTCTCAATATCTGACCCGTTATTCTCTTTGCTCTGTTTACTGCTATCTTATTTTGTGTTTCAAATTTCGCATCATCTGTCATTACAACCCCTAAATCTTTTGCTCTGGAATTTCTCTGAATTTCCTGTCCATTTGGGGTACAATATTCCATGCACTTTAGGTCTTCTCTTTTTCCGTACCGTAATAGCTGAAATTTCTCGGTGTTAAACTTCATATTGTTGTCTTCAGTCCACTTGTAGATTTTGTTTATGTCGGTTTGTAGAGATCCTATGTCTTCTGGGTTTCTTATTTTTCTACTGATCTTTGTGTCATCCGCAAAGGATGTTACTGTGCTGTCTCTGGTAACGTCCTCATCTATGTCTCGTATGTGCCATGTACTTTGTATTATATTTCTAACATCTAAATTGTCTATTAATATGAAACACTGTAAAAAAACAAAACAAAGTTATAGTAACTGTTTAATTGTAATTAACTGTAATACTTTAATTTAATATAACGTAATTTACTTTAATGAAACTGTAATTAATAATAACTTGTAATGTACTTCATTGAAACTGTAATTAAATGTAATGATTTAATTTATAATGTAAGAATGTACTTTAATAGAACTATAATGGACAATCATAAGCGAATGTGAAGTAATCCATAATTGTAATCGTAATTGTAATGAACCAAAATTAATACGTACTCAGTCGTGTACTTAATTTGTACTTATGTGTACTATTACGAAATGATATCGCTTTCAGAAATGAAGATTCGGCAAAAATATACGATTAGTTTTTATTTTTATTTTTTTTATTATTTTTAGTTGAAATTTTTCAAACCATCTGATCATGTGTTTAAAAGGGGGGGAACTTAACCTTCAACTGTCGTCCCCCAACATTTAGGTTTATATTATACATGTACTTGTAAAATTACGGCACTTCTTGATTAAGTCACTTCATCATTAGGACTCCCTTGTTAGCAGCCTTGCTGCGGGGAGGGGGCAGAGGCCCCTTGCCTTCTTAATATTTTTAGATTCCGGCCTGAGCCATGGTCGAAAGAGGTCGAACCTCTACCCCTGTAAAATTCAGAGCACTACCTGTACATTTTGAGAAGTAAACTAAATGTAAGAGAAACTTTTTATTTTCCCCTTAAGTCGATAATTTTAGTATCAGAGAAAGTATCAGAGTATTATAAAAAGAGAAGAATTAATAAGCGAGAGAAAGAGACAACCCAAGCACCATAGAAGATATTGGCATAACAGTCTGGCGAGTCTGTAGCCAAGAGTTTAACAGAGTGGCGACCGAAAAGAATTAGAATGTTATAGAAGAAATATCCGTTGCTTGCCTCCTAACTAGAACCCCCGTCGATCCGAACCACCCCAGGGCCATAGACGGAGGGGTTAACATATATATATATATATATATTATATACATATATATATATATATGTTAAACACAGACCGTGCATGGAACAAGGAACTCTTCTGGGAAATTACATCCACTATAGTTCGAATAAGTAATGACAAATGACAAATACTATAGTTTTTTTGACGACCAAGACGAGAAAATGGCAAGTGAGCAGTGAGGAGTGAGAGTGATTTGAGGAAAAAGCCGCATTTTATAGGTCTTGGTGTCGTCCTGTGGTGGTCGCTTCGGGAAATACCACAGAATCTGTGTTTCCTGTATGAGCCAGCTTTATCCCCAGGTGTATAGCCTTTGTTTTGATTCCATGATGTTTCGGAATGGCGGGGAAATGAAATTTTTTGTCTGACCGTTACACACCTATATCGCTCTATCTCTGAAACGGCTGGGCCAAATTTGATGATCTTTGGCTGGTTTTTGTCAGATTTCATAGCTCCGCGGTTGGGTTGTCAGGAAGTCACAGCCGCGCGGTTGCAGTTGTTTGGTTTAAAGTTGAATTATCACTGTAACCTGTGTGAACTTATGGAGAATAAGAGCGATACCGGCAAATCAAAGATTAACGCGTTTTAGCCACACTGTCTGACGGCATATTCAATCATTATTCGATAGTCAAGTGTGTTTCCAAGGTGCGGGACGAGGACCCAACGCGTTAGTTATGCACCCGACCAACCACTTTCCCCAACCTCCGCCCATCTGAAAGTGGTTATATTTACGGTTACACAAAACTAATCAAGAACATTCGGCAAGATCATCGTTACTACAAGTCAAGTTGACACAGGGAGGGTGTCAAAACTAGTCATACAATGAGAACACTAGATAAGATCATCATTGTTAAAACAAGCACCTTGGCAGTGACATAAGGAGGGGCAATGTAAGTGCGCTTTGTTGCATTTGCAGTTGCCAGTGCATGATTTTTTACATCCACAGTGTCGGAGGATCGCGCAAGCCTTACTGACATCTGCAAGTGTCGTCCAGAACGGCACCAACTCCTTCTGAGCTGAGATCATCCATCCCCAGTCAGTAGGATCAGGGATCTCTTGATGAAGCTGCAGCGCCTGACCCCAAATGAAAGCTGCCTGAAGAATGGCTCGTCTCACATGTTGAAATAGAGCTGCCTGGGTAGGTGGGATATTGTCGAGGGTTGTGCTCCCCTGTGAGGGTTTTAGGCGAATTTGTCTACAACAATTTGTCTAAAGATACAATTCATCTACAACAATTTGTCTACAACAATTTATCTACAACAATTAGTCTACAGATACAATTTATCTACAATAATTTGTCTACAGATACAATTTGTCTAGAGAAACTATTACTAACATTGGACCTAGTATGTTTCATGGACGTAAACGCCACACCAGCTCGGACTTATTCAAAAAGATGTTGGAGTGTATTGCGTCGTTTCAGTAAATAAATTTATTCAATATCCAATAACATTTTTCTTTATCATTTCTCAAGAAAACCGATTGCAGAAACAAATTTTTCATTTTTTTGAAAAATTTAATAATAATTAACATCAAATAGCTTTCATTTTTCCTCTCTAGACAAATTGTATCTGTAGACAAATTATTGTAGATAAATTGTATCTGTAGACTAATTGCTGTAGATAAATTGTTGTAGACAAATTGTTGTAGATGAATTGTATCTTTAGACAAATTGTTGTAGACAAATTCGCCGGACGCCCCCTGTGAGAACATCTCCCTCCGAGCTTGGTTCACGGTATCAGCTCCACAAGACTTACTGTAAAGTAGGACAATGAAACGTTCGATGGCCTGCATAGGTACAAATTCCATGGTGAAGCAGTCGGAATCACGCAGTATTGCGAGCAGGCTATCCGTGAGTTCTGGAAAGAGCTTCCACACTTCCCAAGCTGTTTTCTTGCCAACTACTACAAAGTGCGATGTAGTGTCCGAGCCTGTCAGTGCATGGAATAAGGGAAGCGCAAGTCCAAACTCTGAGCCGAGCTGCGCCGCTAGCACGTGAATGGGGAAACATTGGAAGTGTTTTCCAGTCCCAAAAGCCATCCATATTTCAGACAATGACAGTTCAGGGAACGACGAGATTGCGACAACCACGACATCAGTATCCACTGTGCGGAGGTATGCTTTGTCATGGCCGTGCTGAGCTGCATATTTGAGGTGGAGGATCATCCTCGTCTCAGCTTCTTGATGGTTACACGGTTCCAGACCCTCCGTGTCACAGGGTGGTTGTGTGAGGACTTTTTCCTCTTGTGTTGTGATGAGTTGCACACCCAGGCAAAGCTGGGCACTTGCGGTTTTTTTTGCGGTACTGCGGTACTGCGGTACCACCGCACTACCAAAACCGGTACCGCATAACGCAGTACCGCAAAGGATCGCTGAAAGTACAGCCTGTACTTTCAGCGATCTTTGCGGTACTGCGTTATGCGGTACCGGTTTGGTAGTGCGGTAGTACCGCAGTACCGCAGTACCGCAAAAAAAAACGCAAGTGCCCAGCTCTGCACCCAGGTCTTCCTCAGCTAACCGCTTACTCACGAGTGTGAAGAGTTCTGTTTTGTTCTCTGCATTTTTGAGGATGGCACTCCACTTTTTTCGGTTGATGGGAGTCTTGGAGTCAAATTTTTCCTTGGACCATCTCCTCGATTTTCATGAACTTGGTCTTTCAGGCTTCTCTCAGGGTAGATATCCCCTATCCCGTCCATACGATCCACACAACCAGAAGCATGAGATCTTGCAAATGGCACTAGTTGCTTCTCCATATATTCACCGATCATGCTCACGGTTTGGGCGGGTTGAATAAAACGGACTACAGCAGGACCATCGAAGATTTTCACTGCTGAATCTCCATCTGGTTTTTCATTGACTTTCTCGAAGCATTTCAGGAGATGGGACTTCGTACCAGTTCGCAAACGACCAGCAACAGCTAATGATGGGGATTCTTTTTGGTTTTCATACATGAAAAACTCATCAATATCTGCATCTGGTCGTGATTGCACAGATAGGAACAACTGAGTGGCCAAGGCTGAGTTGTGTTTGAGAGCTTGACCTTTTGCATCTTTCTGTTTGTCAGGTACTTTTTTGAACGTGTTCAGTCCTTTACGCTGGATAGTTTCAGTGATGGCCTTTGAGGCATCAGTGAAGTGTGTCTTGAAAGAAATCATTGTACATGGCAGATCCAATCTCATGAGCATCTGTTAACGAGTTGGTCACACAGGCATCCATGACCAATTTAGTGCCAAGGGTAGTAAGATAAGAACTTGTGTCACTGTATGGGTTGCCATGCTCTTTTAGGACTCACACCAGAGACTTCACGTCACTGTGAAAACGAATCTGGAGGCTCTGTGCCTCTTCGTGATGAGAGGAGAAGCTCGACGTGTGCCATGACATGAAGTCCTCATAAGTGGAGATGATGCCTGCGCGCTGAGGAGAAGCTAGCATCCATATGAGGAGGGCAATCGGCTCATCGTAAAGGCCAGATGCACCTCCATCTCCCTTGATGTGATAGTTTGAGTGTTCATGTGACTGGTCTTTCGCCATCATGGAATACCAGTTCTCTAATAGTGTGGTATGAAGTGTCATGAAAACAGTTCCCTTAGGATTTGCGTGCTAAAATTGATTTTTTTGCTTTATCGGGTTGATTTGGGGTCAGACTATCGGAAAATGATGGGGTTCAAATTTTCCGACCCCTGGACCCCCCTCTAGGGGTCCTTTCCGTCCCGGGACCCCCTCTGGGGGCCCTTTCCGTCCCGGGACCCCCTTGGGACTGACCCCGCACCTATCTCCGCTAATAATGAACCGATTTTCACGATCCTAGGGTCGTTTTAGGGGTTTTCGATGACGCTGAGTCAATTTATGACACTTTCGAAGCGACCGGAAATGGCATCACCGACTTCCGGTTACGATCGACATCGAGGTCAAGGTCATTATCATGGTAGCGATAAACCTAGTCATATAGTACCTCATCTCGCTCGTATAGTGAAGCAGTACCTCAATAGCTTCCCTCAAGCCTCCAAGTCTTCTGAGCGAAGTGAACACTACCAGCTCTCCGGAGGTGTTGCTGTGAGGTCAAGAGCAAACGATCTGAAGCTCCGTCACTCCATCGAGTTGCATTGCGCGGGCAATCCATTCACAGTGAAGTCTCCTTTGAAGAGCCTGGTTTCATTAGCTCTTGTACCAGAAGATGCGAAGGACGACCTTCTGCGCTTTGCAGAGAAGGGTCAGAAGCGCTTTGAGGAGTTCATTCACGACAGATTGCTGCCCACATCAACACTCTCGGTTTGGAACTCAATGAAAAAGCTCAAGCTAAAGACCTTGAACTGGATGGAGAAAACTAAAGTCCGCGTGGGTGACAAGGTCATCAAGTTGCGTGAGGAGCGTCAACTGCTCGGCAGATTTCTTGTCATCCAAGGAAGCCGACCTGAGCTGGTGCCAAAACTAGAGGAGACGATCGGCGAGTATGAGATGTCAGTGGTGCCACGCTCCCTTTTCGCTGTTGATGGCTCTCTCTATATCCCGGCGGACAAGGCCAGTCTGATGCACGCCGTTGAAGGAGCCAAGGCTCAACCGCTACAACCTGCCCCTCTTCTCGATATAGCGCCGGCGGGTCGTCCACCCCGAGTTCTCACTGTTGAAGCTATGGCTGTGCTTCAGAGCATGAAGAAAACACCGACCATGCGGAAACTTTCTGACCTTCAAAAGGCGTTCATCAAGCGCATTGAGCGGATGATGATTGGCTACAATGAGGGTCGAATGGTCTTTGGCCGTTATCTGGATCTGTCTCTGAAGAACAAGACGCGCCAGAAGAGAACAGCGACGTCCACGGAATTTAAGATCCATCCAGGAATGAAGCTCACCATGTCTCTCAAGGAGATTCTATCTGCCTCAACGACCATGAGTAGCCTGACATCTATGTTTGCTCAGGGTTTGCTGTAACACTTCTCCAGTCACAGTACCTTCAAGCTGGTCGTCGTGTACGACACCAAGATCAAGGGCCACGATTTCGGAGAAGATCATTCACATGAAGAGACTGATACACTCATTCCTCATCAAGTACTGCCTTCTATAGCTGAGAGTGCTTGGCGAGAATTATGTGTTTGGTCACCTGACACTGACGTCCTCACGCTTCTCCTCGACCTGGTCTCTCGTGGTCGCCTTGCAGCTCACACTCGTCTCAAGTTTTTAACTGGCAAGGGCACAAAGTACCGAGAAATTGATGTGGTGGAGCGAGTGCGAGTGATTGGACGTCACAAATGGCAAGGGCTCATTGGACTCCACAATTTCTCCGGCGCTGACTGGGGCGGGAAATTTGTGGGTATCACCAAGAAGACCTGGGTTGGTGCCTAAATGAAACTTGATGAAGATGACCGTGCCATTCTCTGCTTCCGGGAGCTTGGTGAAGGTTCTATCCCGACTGAGCTAGTCAACGGTGAACTGCCACCGCAGGTCAAGGGTTTGGAGCAGTTCGTCTGCCACGTGTACTGCTCGACAGGTCCCACAACCCTACCAGCGCTGAGGTGGGAGCTGTTTCGCTCCAAGAACTTGGAGGGAGAGATGTTACCTCCTACTCGCGCTGCCTTACTACCCCATATCACACGTGCAAATTACATCGCCATGCGCGATAAATCGTACCCTACCAACTGCCCGGCTCTTCCTCCTATTGAACAAAATGCCTGGAGTGTAGAGGAAGGAGTTTATGTTCCCGTGAGGTGTCTCACCCTCCCCACCCCTCGAGCTGTGATTGAGCTGACCAAATGTGCGTGTAAATCAGGGTGCAAAGGAAGGTGCAGTTGTTCCAAGAACGGTCTTCCTTGTACTCCTCTCTGTAAATGCTATGGCGGTGATCGTGCAAATGTGATCAAGAATGATGTACATGAGGATGAGGTTCATGAATAATCCGTCCTGTATTCTTAGTTTCAAGCTACTTAGTTCTCTGAATTGTTTTGTATGGTTTTTTCCTGATGTATCATCTTGTGAATTTTATCTGTTAGATTATTAAATATTTGTGTAATTTGAAACTAATATTGTGTTTATACATCAGTTAGACCATGGGTCGGGGAACTTTTTTGGGTATTACCCAAAAATCTATTTGAGTAAAATGAAATTACCCCCAGACTTCAAAGTAAACAAAAACAAGCCAATTGCTCTTAAAATTGTTGCATATGGTGTCTCTCATACCGCACGCATTACCCCCAAAATGTTTAAATTTACCCCATTTGGGGTAATTTACCCCTGTTCCCCGACCACTGAGTTAGACACACATAGGCCTAAGTCATGTATGAGGTTTCTGAGATTTTAATACATCCTTGTAAAGATTCTTGTAATACTTGTTCTTCATCAAGGTGAATCGTATTGTGAAACAAATACAATAATATAAGTGTACATAATGATCGATGTTTTCTGTTTTCTTTTTTGTTCTCCTGTCATATGTATATGTCGCTTCGAAAGTGTCATAAATCAACTCATCGTCATCGAAAACCCCTAAAAGGACCCTAGGATCGTGAAAATCGGTTCATTATTAGCGGAGATAGGTGCGGGGTCAGTCCGAGGGGGTCCCGGGACGGAAAGGGCCCCCCAGATGGGGGTCGAGGGGTCGTAAAATTTGAAACCCTATCATTTTCCGATAGGTTGACCCTAAATCAACCCGATAAAGCAAAAAAATCAAATTTAGCACGCAAATCCTACGGGATTACACTTCATACCACACTATAACCTCTGTACAACGAAGTTGCCTTTCATAAACTCGTGTTACACTGCTGGATGTTTGTCCTTCAACTGCAGGAGGTCTCTCACGTGTATTGGCAGCCATCGTGCGTAGTTTGGATGGTCGAGCGCGAAACACCATGGGATTATCTCACCAAGCACTTGGACATAGAGTTCAAAATCTCCCTCTCTCTGAGACCTGATGAACCTGCAGTACATTAGGGAGGGGGAGGAAGGTGAGAAGGAGGGAGAGGGAGAGAGCGTACAAATTAGTGTACCGTAGTATTGAATGATGACGATGGTGAATGCAGAATGGATCAATTTGAGAATTTCCTCCACAGGTGCCTCTCCGCTTTTCATGACATCTCTAATTATATACGTACATACAGGGTGTCCGAGAATTATCTGTACAATTTCTGGCTGTTATTAAAAGTCAACCATGAAGTGTAGAAATTCCAGTTTTGTCCCATTTTACAGAGAATCTCATTAAGTTTTTTCTGATACCAAGTTTTGACAAGTTTTTTAGAAATTCCAGTGTGTCCAAACATTATCTGTACAATTTCATCTTTTAATAAAATTCTTGATAACACACGTAAAATTCTTAAACAAGATTATTTAGAATCTGTATTTTCAAAAGTTTCTTTTATTAAAGTAACGTTGTTACAAACATTCGACATGTGCACCATTAGTGATTCGCAAAACATCCAATCGATACTCCAAATGTTGCCATGTACGCTGCAGCATATCCACACCAATTCGCTCAATAGCAGCTGTGATTCTTGCTTTTAAATCATCAATGTCTGTCACCCGCGTACATTTCTAAAAAACTTGTCAAAACGTGGTATCAGAAAAAACTTAATGAGATTCTCTTTAAAATGGGACAACACTGGAATTTCTTCACTTCATGGTTGACTTTTAATAACAGCCAAAAATTGTACAGATAATTCTCGGACACCCTGTATATAAAATGGGTGTATTTATTTGCTATTAAAAGGGTTTTTCTAGAGACCTTTGTTTATTATTTTCTCTAATGAGTTTATTAATTAATATTATTATTATTATTATTATTATTATCGTTATTATTATTGTATATGTGTGCATTCCCGTGAGTGAATAACTACAGTATATTCATGTTTGTGACACGTGATGTATCTGTAGTCAATTCGGTTCTGTTGTACTTTATTGTGTACGTATTACCCACACTCATAATCTCCATGACTGTCTGTTTCGACTCGTGGCGACAGAGTGGCGACCGAAAAGAATTAGAATGTTATAGAAGAAATATCCGTTGCTTGCCTCCGTAACTAGAACCCCCGTCGATCCGAAACACCGCACAGGGACATATAAGAAGGAAGTTAACAACTGGCGACCCTGCCAGTACAAAACTTTTTTTTTAAATAATTTCTAAACATTTGAAAAGTCATTATTATTAACAGTAGTTGTTAACCCCCCTTTTATGGCCCTGGGTGGTTCGGATCGACGGGGGTTCTATTTACGGAGGCAAGCAACGGATATTTCTTCTATAACATTCTAATTCTTTTCGGTCGCCACTCTGTTAAACTCTTGGCTCCAGACTCGCCAGACTGTTATGCCAATATCTTCTATGGTGCTTGGGTTGTTTCTTAATTTGGGCAAAGGGTCGCCACTCTGTTAATTCTTCTCTTTCTATAATACTCTGATACTTTCTCTGATACTAAAATTATCGACTTTTCTGACTAATTTCTGAAGAGAGCACGGCTCGAAGGGAAAAATAAAAAGTTTCTCTTACGGTAATTTACTTCTTAAAAATATATAGTTAGTTCTCTGAATTTACAGGGGTAGAGGTTCGACCTCTTTCGACCATGGCTCAGGCCGGAATCTAAAAATATTAAGAAGGCAAGGGGCCTCTGCCCCCTCCCCGCAGCAAGGCTGCTAACAAGGGAGTCCTAATGAAGTGCTATGATGAAGTGACTTAATCAAGAAGTCTAATGAAGAAGTCTAATGAAGAAGTGCTGTAATTTTACAAGTACATGTATAATATAAACTTAAATGTTTTGGGGGAGGACAGTTGAAGGTTAAATTTCCCCCCTTTTTAAACACATGATCAGATGTTTTGAAAGATTTCAACTAAAAATAATAAAAAAAATAAAAATAAAACTAATTTGTATTTTTCGCCGAGTCTACATTTATGAAGGCGATATCATTTCGTAATAGTACACATAAGTACAAATTAAGTACACGACTGAGTACGTATTAATTTTGGTTCATTACAATTACGATTACAATTATGGATTACGTCACATTCGTTTATGATTGTCCATTACAGTTCTATTAAAGTACATTCTTACATTATAAATTAAATCATTACATTTAATTACAGTTTCAATGAAGTACATTACAAGTTATTATTAATTACAGTTTCATTAAAGTACATTACGTTATATTAAATTAAAGTATTACAGCTAATTACAATTAAACAGTTACTATAACTTTGTTTTGTTTTTACAGTGTTTCATATTAATAGACAATTAAGATGTTTAGAAATATAATACAACGTACATGGCACACATGATATAGATTTATATAAAACATAACGTGTTACATTATATTATAATGTTATAAATTTTGGAATCAGAGCGAACGGAGGTATTTATCTTCGAAGCGCTCGATTCTGCCAGTCAGCGGAATTCGATAATAACTTACTAAGCATTTGTGAATATCTTTAGGGGTGAACGCACTTAAAAATAAAAATGAAAAAAATATAATACGAGAACGTATTTGAACGTTTTCGAACGAAGGCAAAAGTTTTGCGTTTCATAGATTGACAGGAGTAAAAATGAATATTTAATAAAATTTATATAGGATAATGATCAAGATATGGACGTATGGGGGCGGGGTATATGGTCGAATAATAGTTATATTTATACTACATAACACCACAACATTATTACTAAAGAATTTACCATACATTGAATACGGAAGATGTCCAAATACTAAGAACGTGATTCAGTGTACAAAGTATGGGAAACGTAAAGAGAATAAAGTTATTTTATGACGTCATAGTGTATAAGTCATTATTAGAAAAGATGAATTAGGGAAATACAGTAATGAATAAAGAAGTATAAATCGAAATTCTATCCAAAAACTCGCTTAGGCGATTTTGGTTTCTTATGTAAAAATGGACATTCGAACATAAAACTATACGAACATAAGTTCTGCATGAAGACAATGAATCCATATAATGATGGTGTAGGAATTGTTCATTGTTCACTTTATATATATATATATATGTGTGTGTGTGTGTGTGTGTGTGTGTGTGTGTGTGTGTGTGTAGTTTGGAGATCCTATATACTGAAAATGTACAGAGAAAGCAGTACTAAACTTTAAAAAAAACTTGAAACTTTTTGCCATTTCGAATCTACGACGACAGTTGCTGCAGTTGTTACTGCAGTTATGTAGTCTTAAGATTACTCTTTGCTGTCCTCTGCTCTGACCTTTAAGCGAAACATACTTTGCGAACCAAAGAATGGATTCTTTAAACCCCCAAAGCAGCTGTAGGCCATCGCCCGTAGTTCAGTGGGTAACAGTTTCACTGTGAGGGAATTGAAGACACTGAGGTGTGCCAATGGTTCTGGTAATAATAATCCGGCAGTTGGCGCAATGGGCGTCAGTAGTTGGCCTGAGCGCTGTACCAATTTTTGGTCCTCCTGACTAATTATTAATTAAAAGCGTCTTTACTACCTAAACCCACTTCCTGGTCACTGTCCGTTCCCTGAGTGCTTAGCATACTGGTTTCAACATTTAACTCGAAGCTCAGATTACTGGAGGAACTTCAAACAAGGAGAGTTGAAGCTTTGATGTTCAACAAAAGATTGGTAAAACGACACAAACGCAGTATAAGAAGGATTCAGGGCACGTACAGTGATCAGGGAACGAGAATTCGTAGTACAGCCGTTTTTGAGGTATTAAAGCGTCCACTCATACACAGTGTAGGTATATATACAGTGCTGGGATTACGCAAATTCGTCATTAAATTCGCAGAATTTTCAATACCTACTTACCGCAAACTGTCATATAAAATACAACCATAACTTAAAATCACATAATATTATACTCTTTTCATAAAGAAATCCATATACGTGCGGTAAGGAGTTAAAAAGCCAATAAATTCCATTTTACTTACTAGACTATGTGTATTATATATATACAGTATATATAATATATATATATATATATATATATATATATATATATTAGTATTGTCCTTATTTTTCAACTTTCAAATTTTCGTGCCATTTGATGTAAAAAAAGTATCCAAAATTTTATTGAGATATATTAATATTTAAAGGTCGCTCAACAGCTTCATAATATTGGCTTATAAGATTCTCATAAAGTAGGAATATAAACAATTGCCAAATGCATTGCCTATTCGATGGCAATTTAGCACCTCTAATATCGTCCTCACACTTATCAATCAAGTAAACCTTGTGTTTATTTCGAGTCTCCATCACTAGGTATTTTGATCCATAAATCCACACCTGAAAATAGAACATCAATGTTATATTAGGCACAAAATTTTAGACATTTCCAAAACAAATAAAAAAGTTTAAAGACAGAACACTGTATGCACCTGTTTAATACATACACATCCTACCATTAAGGTGGCTGACATGATACTGGACGGGGTATAGCAAGGAATTGTGTGGCAAGTAAAGACGCATTATATTGCACAAATTTGGTGGCCTTGAGCGACCTCTAAATATTAATATTTTCTCATGAAACTTCAAAAACAGTGTTTTTGTATCCCCAGTCACATTTCTAGAGCGTCAGACCGAAGCATTTTGAAGTTTCATTTTTCACCATATAAATAAGGACCACCCTAATATATATGTATATATATATATATATATATATTATATATATATACACAATGGTGTGATAGCAACGCTTTTCGAAATCTCTTTCGCGATATAATTTACATTATCACTCATTGCAAATTCTTATTTAGCATTACACCAAGAAATTTTGTTACAGTACACTCCTTTACAGCGATTTCATCAACATTAAGTTCATCAAGATATACATTTCTTTTATTAGTAAAAATCATTAAATTTGTTTTACTGGTATTTAGGAAGAGTTTATTGGTGGTCAACCATTTTATTACACTGATAAATTCTGATTTAAATATATTCTTAGCTGAATTAACATCTTTTCAAGAAAAAGACACAGTTGTATCATCTGCAAATATTATGAAGTTAAGTACATCAGATGAAAGCGGAAGGTAATTTATATATAATAAAAATAACAGTGTACCCAGAACTGAGCCCTGTGGCACACCATGTTTGACAAGCGCTTTAGTTGAGCAAACCTTATTTACTGATACAAAATGATATCTGTTGGATAAATAACTTTTAAACCAATCACTGATTGCTCCTCTAAAGCCGTAACAATATAATTTATTAAGTAGAATATTATGGTCTATTACAATAAATGCCTTACTCAAATCCATAAATACAGATATCATTATTTCTTCGTTCTCTTTGCATTTTCCATAAGATTTAAAATAGCCATTTCCGTTGTTTTCTTAATACGGAAGTCATATTGATTTGGAGATAATAAATTGTAGGATTCTAAATATCGCTGCATTCTATCATACTTTTTAATTTTTTTTTCAAAAACTTTGCTGAACAGTGAACACAGATAATGAACACACCGGCCTGTAATTAGTTGCTAGTGTAGGATCACCCCCTTCAATAAGGGGATTATGCAACCAATTTTTAGCATCGATGGGAATATTCCTTCGAAAATACTTTAGTAGGATGGCCGCAAAATGAGAGCGTGCAAGTTGCAAGTTGTAATTGCAATATTGATCAATGTTTCAAAAGGGGGTAGGGGTACTGCAAAAGGGGGTAGGGGTTATGCAAAAAGTGGGCGCGGGTTAACCCCCAAAGTTGCATGAAGGTGGGTGGAGGTGATGGTGGAGGGGGTTATGCAACAAGGGGAGGGGGTAACCCCCAAGTTGCATAAAGGCGGAGCTTTTGGGGAAGGGAGGATGACCTCCCCCAAAAGGGATGACCCTGACCTAAACTCTAATTTTGGGGGAGAAGTTGGGATGTCCACCCAAAAGAGGTATCCCTAACCTAAGCGGTAAACCTTAACCTAAGAAGGAGAGAGATGTTCACGCTGGCATGACGCAAAGCATAATAATGCTCTTAGCCTCCGCACTTGTTATATATGGAGGGGTTCCCAGAGAGCATTATTTATTTTAATTATTTATGTATGGAGTGGTTGCCAGATATTTATTTTAATTATTTATATATGGAGGGATTGCCCGATATTTATTTTAATTTTTGATATATGGAGGGGTTGCCAGATACCACTATTTATTTTAATTATTTATATCAGGTCATCCCATAAGTAATGTCGTTTTTTAGATCGGGATTTGAAGGACAAAAAAAAAACTCAACTGAAACTTTTTAATCTAGTATATATTTTCCATCGGAATCAATGACACTCTGCCAACGTCCTACAAGCTTTTCAATGTCATGTTTATAAAATTCAGGCGGTTTTGAGGCAAAAAACGTACAAAGACTGGTGTGCAGGTCATCTAAACAAGTATACTGTTTCTCGTCAAGATAGTTTTGCAGACTCCTGAAGAGATAATAATCTGAAGGCGCAAGGTCTGGAGAATATGGAGGATGTGGAAGTTTTTCCCACCCAAGCTCCTCAATTTTTGCAGAAGTGATCCGAGCAGTATGAGGACGTGCGTTGTCGTGGTGGAACACGATTCCTTTCCGATTAATCAAAGAAGGTCTCTTTTCTTTTAATGCAGTGTTCAATCGATCCAGTTGTTGACAGTAGACCTGAGCGGTGATTGTTTGATTGTGTGGTAAGGTTTCAAAGTGTATTACACCATCTTTATCCCACCAAACACTAAGCAACACCTTCCGAGGGTGAAGATTTGGTTTTGGCTGTGGTGTCGCTGGTTCTCCGGCAGAAACCCACTGTCGACGGCGCTTAACATTCTGGTACAGTATTCACTTTTCATCACCACTCACTAAACAGTGCAAAAACGGATCTTGGAGTTCACGGGAATGAAGAGCTGTGCTAATGTTTACCCGCACCCTCAGATTGTCGACCGACAATTCATGTGGCACAAACTTTCCTAACTTAGGCACTACTTTCCCGAGCTGTTGCAAATGTCGATGGATGGTGGACGGGGATGAATTGAGTTTCTGGGCCAATTCTTCGGCAGTTATTGAACAGTCTTCTTCAAGTACGGCCAACAACAGGTCATCATCAAACTCAGCAGAGCGTCCAGAGCGTGCTGCATCTGTCAAACAGCAGTCACCATCCCTAAACTTTTGAAACCATCTTTGACATTTCCTCACATGCAGAATATCGTTGCCATAAACATCCTGAATGTTTCGCGTTGCTTCAGTAGCACTATTCCCTTTTTTGAACTCGTAAAGCATTATATGCCTGATATGCTGTTCTGATACCGCCATGTTTATGAGGGGTTCACATAAAGCAAAACACACGTCTTCACTGGTCAAGGTCTGTAAAGTATGTAGCGAAACACGATAGATCTCCTCTTAGATATAACCTTCGGAAAATTTATGCTTAAACCGAGTAGGACTAGTTTCAACTTAATCTATCGTAAAAAACGACATTACTTATGGGATGACCTGATATATGGAGGGGTTGTTAGATATTTATTTTTATTTATATATGAAGGGGTTGCCAGATAGCACTATTTATTTTAATTATTTATTCATTAAAGGCAAGAGAGAGATGTTCTCAATACTTAGATTGAGTTGCAAGATAGCACTATTTAATTTAATTATTTATTTATTAAAGGCAAAAGAGAGATGTTCTCATACGTAAAAATAAAATTAATAATTTTCCTGAACATATTAAGTATTATTATTATTATTCTCGTTTTTTAAAAAGAAATTATGAACAAGTTAATTTATTTTTTAACTCCAACTTTTCTAAACTACGCGACGCGAAGAACTGATTTCAGTTGACTACATCATAATGTTTGTGTTTTACTTTCCAAGCCTGACCTTCTTCTGTTTTCGTTCTCATTATAAATAATTTAGCTTTAAGCAACAGTTTCTGCCACTTTCGAATGCGAACAATTCTGGCTGCCTGCTTTCTGTGACAAAATTCTCTGATTTTGCTTAAGTGGACAAATAAAATTATATTGTAATTAAAATCTTATTTAAGTGTTTGAATTTCAACGTAAAAATGAACGTTATTTAGCATGTGTTTAAAATTTTTTTAAACATAAATTCAAAGTTTTTAAGAGAGAGAGAAGATCTGAGTGTATTTATTATTATTATTATTATTATTATTATTATTATTATTATTATTTAAAACACCTATGATGAAATAGAAAATAAATTTGGTGTTTTCAGATTTTCAAGTATTATATTTGTTTCAGTAAGCTTGAACTTCGTCAGAAAGAACAATTCGGGCCGAAACTAACCAAAGGTGTGTGTGTATATATATATATATATATATATATACACACACACACCTTTTGTTATTTCAGCCCGAATTGTTCATTCAATTTTTTTATTTTTATATAAAAGACTGTTTTGTATTAACCCTTCGATTTAATTAACATCAATCACACATTCATATATATATATATATGAATGTGTGATTGATGTTAATTAAATCGAAGGGTTAATACAAAACAGTTTTTTATATAAAAATAAAACCAAATTGTACATACACGCTGTACAACTTCCAGGAATGGTCAAAAAGCGAATAATTCATTTGACCCATATTAGAAATGGGCCAGTTGGTATTTTGGTATTGCTCCAGCTATTAACGGCAGGAACGAGAGATGTTACACACACACACACACACGCACCTTATTCTTGTATATCTTTAACTTTTATAAATCGTGTTTTTCGGCTTTGGCCATTATTTTGTGAGAAAGTTGATTTCAAAAGTCACTTCGGAAAGCTCATATCTTTTATTCTACAATAATCATTTTTCGTATACTGTATATTAGATTTTTATGTAACATAGTACATTCTTTTCTATGGGTATATGCAATAACGTTTAAGAATATTTTTTTATTTCATTTGAAGAAATTCTAACTGTTTCTGTTGAAAATCAGTCGCGCCAAACATTATAATCAATACTTTTTATTTATCTGATCCAAGGGTAACCTAACCTAATCTAATCTAAAAGCCTAAGAAAGAATAATTCCTCATTTCACGAAGGTCAAGTTTGTCGCCCCTCTTCTCTGAAGGGTATTTCAATTCAATATTAACGTCTCTCCTTTCTTCCGTATACGACCGAATTCTATAATGATTATATGAAAGCCAGTTGAAGTTTCTATAATTTGTTATTTATTAATACAATCAAATTCCATAAATTGGAAATACAGAGAGTGAGGCATAAATTAAAATATTGAAGTCTACGAATCGCGAATGAGGACGGTAGTCACAGTGGGTTCCAAAAATCTGCGAAGTGAACAAGCCAAATTTGATAAAGACACATCTTCATTATTCGTGAAGGTGTCCAATCAGGACTTCAATACCGACAACGTGGGTCCGTTACATCGGTGTTACGATATCTGATTAGCACACATATTTTATAGACACGCCCAGTTATATTAACACCCAATCAACAAGTTTAAGGGAATGCCACAGTTGGGAATCATGCATATAAAAGGAAGTATTTTCAGTTGGAACTCACAGCAGTTATTTTACAGCAAATAATCACACATTCCCTCCGCCATGCCACTTCCAGTCACTCACAACTTTACAGTTTACCGGAGCTATATGAAGCTGAAGACACTGACGCGGTGGCCACAACTAGTCTTTATAACGCATCCGATCGGAACGTATTATTTTCAACGCAAGCCGTTACTATCATCTCCACTGACGTTCCGTTTGATCCAGCGCAAGGGATTACAGTTGAGATGTGAGTATAAAAATTTGTGTACCTGTATTTCTATTTCATTTTTTTGTCCTATATTTAGTCGCGAACTTGTTATTTATTTTAGTGTTACTGAGGATGTCATCAGGCGAAAGCTCTTGAGCACCATTCTGTTTCCTTCGTGGTTATTTCATCATATATATATAGATGGATATATATATAATATATATATATATGGAGGGACTGTAATAATGTATTTTCAGTTCATTACATTTTGTTGTAAGATGTTTCATTAAAATAACAGGTGCCCTAATTTTTAAATTATAGATTAGCTTCAATTAGTAATAACTAATTACTAATTAATATTATGGTAAATTCCTGTTTTGATATTTCTATTCATACAAAATTGTTGAACTTTTTTACCTTATAACAATCAAGACTCCTTTGCAAGTTTTAATTAATTTTATAAAAATCCATAAGTTAATTTTGAAATGTGAAGTTATTCGTCATTTTCTCTTAAATGTGCCACAAACTTCTCTGAGTGATTCGAAGGTATTTGAGGCTTCACCTTGTAGCTCCTTGTAACTCCTTGTAACTCTCTCTTCCTATATATATATATATATATATATATATATATTATATATATATATATACACAAACTCAGAATGGTTCCCGGAAGCTATATTTATGGGATCTCTTTGCGAGAGACCCGTTGCCCACGTCGGGCTAAAATCATGAAAAAGGAAAAAAAAACTATGGTATTTGTCATTTATCATTACTTATTCGGACTATAGTGGATTTAATTTTCCCAGAAGAGTTCCTTGTGCCATGCACGGTCTGTGTTTAACATATATTGTTCTCAGGGAACCATTCTGAGTTTGTGTATACTAAACGGACGTGTTTCGTGCCTTGAAAAGTGGACGCTCAATGTCCCGGTTGAGGTTTAAGTTTTGGTTTTTTTTTGGCTAAAAATACAATAGTTACCCCCTTTTTCTTTGATTTATTCAACACGACGTGAATGCAACGAGTCTTTTACTTATATAGAGGTTCTGAGTGTAGGGATCTAGGTTTGCTTTAAACCCTAGATCCACGTCCCAAAGCTGGATCCTGTCTGCTTTGCAGATAGCTGGTGAGGGAAGCTATATTTATGGGATCTCTTTGCGAGAGACCCGTTGCCCACGTCGGGCTAAAATCATGAAAAAAAAAAAAAAAAAAAAAAACTATGGTATTTGTCATTTATCATTACTTATTCGGACTATAGTGGATTTAATTTTCCCAGAAGAGTTCCTTGTGCCATGCACGGTCTGTGTTTAACATATATATATATATATGTGTTTATAGAAGTACAGGGTGTTTATAAAGTCCCTATTTCAGTGAAAACGTAACGTAGCAAAGAGGTAAAATTCAATAACAATATAATAGAAGGTATACATTTAATGAATACTTAAGCATATGATTCTATATGAACACCATCAGTATCTCTACAGCAGGGGTGGCCAGACTTTACTGAGATGGGATCTACTTTTTCCAAAGTTCTCCCTATACGATCCATCAGCCCAGTTATATATATATATACAGAGAGAGAGGGAGAGAGAATAACCAATAATAAAATGAAGTGAATATAAAAACATATTGCCAAATACACACAAATATATTTTTCATTAAATTTTAACCCCCAAACTTTTTAGAAATTAAGTATACTGAAATAGGAAGAGTTTACTTTACTGATGTGATGATTTGCACTGCATGGCATCAGCAAGCAGTGTGTAGTCCGGATTGTAGCTGCTGATTGCTAGCCTCAAACAAGCATCCAGGTGATCATCTGTCAGACTGGCTCGGTATTTTGATTTGATGATATTCATGTGTGAGAACGTTGACTCACAAAGGTAGGTTGATCCAAAAAAATGCTGTCAAGTACATGGCACTTTTTCTGACATTCGGATACTTTTCTTCAAGAAGTAGGTGCCAAAAGTTTCCTTCTGAAGACCTGGATTTGATTTGAATGTCGTTTCGCAGAGTCAAAATTTCATTCTCGATTGCAGATATGTCCATATTAAACAATAAGGCCATTTTTGATGCAATAACGGTGTAATGCCATTGGACTGGAGACTGACCTTCACTACCGATTATTCCAAATGACTGATCGGTCACTTAAATGAGACATGCTCATAACAGTTCAACTTACCGCGGTATGAAATTTTGGCAGAAATTAAAGTTAGCAGTATCATTTTCTGTGACATTAATTAAATATCTCAGAATTATTAAAGTTAAACTTTGTTATTTTTTGTTAAATGACTGGTAAACACAAAGATGAAACAAATAAATGTTGCCACCGATAATGGAGGTGATAACATAAAGAACGCTAATTTTTGGTAGTAGCGGTCGGGTCGTGTGTTCGTTAGTATTGTGAAATGTAGGGTCTCGGTTGCTAGGCTAAGATACTGGTCATTCTGCGATCTGCTAAAAATTGCTCTGCGATCTACTGGTAGATCGCGATCGGCGTTTTGGCCACTGCTGCTCTACAGAGTTCAAATCTGTCAGCAGCATTGCGGAACACATTTTGGAGCATGACAGGGGTTATTTTTGTAACTGCTGTTACGATACGAGCACGTAAATCTTGCAGATCTGTAACCCTCGTTTCATAGACGTTTGATTTGATAAAGCCCCATGCAAGGAAATCCAAGGGTGTTAGGTGAGGAGATCGAGCCGCCCAGGGCCTGTTGCCTCCACGTCCGATCCACCGAGTTGGAAATCGTTCATTTAGGTACTCCCGAACAATGTTTTCGTAATTACAAGGTGCCCCATCTTGTTGAAACACGACGATGTTTAAAATGCCATCTGAATGAAGCTGGAACACTTACGTGCTCGTATCGTAACAGCAGTTACAAAAATAACCCCTGTCATGCTCCAAAATGTGTTCAGCAATGCTGCTGACAGATTCGAACTCTGTAGAGATACTGATGGTGCTCATGTAGAATCATATGCTTAAGTATTCATTAAATGTATGCCTTCTATTATATTGTTATTGAATTTTATCATTTTTGCTACGTTTTCACTGAAATAGATAGGGACTTTATAAACACCTTGTATATGTTATAGGCAAAGAGTGGGGATAGATTCTTTTGCAAGTGTTATTTATTTTTATAAAATCCATAATAATCACATTTTGATGTGTAAAGCTATCTGTCAGGGGCTAGGTTCCCAGTGTCGGCAGGCTGTGCCCAGATATTCATCCTTCCTCACAATAAAAAATGTATCAGAGTATATGTGAATGAATAGACTTACTGCTTATTATTATTCTACATTTTCTCTTAAAGGGGACTCAAGTTTCTATTTTACGTACATATTCCGAATTTATTTCAACTAACTCAAATGATATAGTCGCGTCGACAGACAGATCCCTGCAAATTAAAGTATATGTTTTAGCAAAGCTGGGCACTTGCGTTTTTTTTTGCGGTACTGCGGTACTGCGGTACTACCGCACTACCAAACCGGTACCGCATAACGCAGTACCGCAAAGGATCGCTGAAAGTACAGCCTGTACTTTCAGCGATCCTTTGCGGTACTGCGTTATGCGGTACCGGTTTGGTAGTGCGGTAGTACCGCAGTACCGCAGTACCGCAAAAAAAAACCGCAAGTGCCCAGCTTTGTGTTTTAGAACTACTAAAGTTGATAATTATGAGTATATATATATATATATATATATATATATATATATATATATATATATATACACACTCTGTGTGTATTTTTGATGAAAAACAAGTGGATTTTTATTAAAATAGTCAGAAAAATGGATTAATTAATCAAATTAATTTAAAAATTTCTGTCTACACCCGTATCCTTTCTCCTTAAAGGACCGATGAGGAACTGACTCGTGTTATAGCTTCTTTCGTGATAGCTTTGAAGAAACGCAAATAGCCGACGACGATTTGGGGTCGGAAATTGAAGTAATAAAACACACCCGGTCAAACGAGTGCCAGGTCGTCGAGGAAGTGCTGTGAGTTTTTTTCTTTTTCTTGTGTTTCGGTTAAAAAGAAGATGCAGTGTATTTTCATCAATTTATTAAATGATAGAATCATAAGGAATGTTTTATAAAAAAGTACAATTTTCACATCCAACTTAAATTAGTTACAGAATTAGTATCCGTCACATTTTAATTAAGATATAGAGCACACAAACTAACATTATTGGAGACAATATTGATGCAATTATTCAAGTTATATTCTATAGGTATATACGCGTAAAATATCATACAATACATCGAGTGCGCACAAACGGGAAACTGGTTTTTATCTCTCTCCATACCAACTCATCATTCAGCTCAGTGTGACATGGGTCGAGTAATTTTTAAAATTTTATAAATTCCTTTCCATGTGCCATGTGTAAGAGAAATGAAGGCAGTACATGCCGCAAGTATTACTAAAGTATCCCTGGAATCGTTAAGGATTCCAGACAATTTCGGGGATATGCATGTGTTCGAGAAATTTTACAATAATAGAGTCGCTCCAAGGATGAGTCCCCATCGAGTTAAAGTAGTACATTCTTTTCCTATTTTTAAAGTAGACAGCTATCCGATGAATCCCTTCGCCACCAATAACATCTGTGTTCACAATAAGTCTGCCGCAGTCTCTTGTAGTTGGTAATTTCAATGTTTCATTCTTCGCAAACACCGCTAAATTTGGAGCGTGTGTTTCGGTCACTATAAATTCTCTCTGGAGTGTATTCGCATCCATTTTAAAAGTCAGTGACTAGACTCCTGAATCTGTCAATTTCTATTAGTGCCTGTGATTCGAGGTATACTAGTACACTAATAGGGGTGTCTATCGGCTTGGCGAATTCGAGTCTGACTGAAATGTTTCCACTCTGCTGTGAACTTAAGTGTGTATTTATACTAGCAGATAAGTCAGGAGTGATGTCAAACGGATAAAGGTTAAATTGATCGATGAATTCTTTCTGCGTTAAACCAATACCTAACTCATCACGGGCACCGACGATATGGGCAAGATTACTATAAGCTCTCGAGCAAAGCGGTAACACAGCGTCTGATGAATAATCTATCTCCAATGTTACCCCCAACGCTATGCCATCAACGTATAAAGTTATATTTTTAAGGCCGAAATTTCCGAATTTAAAGGCGTTCTTTTTATATTTCCGATTCACAAAAGCGTAGTCCTGCATGCCAATTAATAGCCTTTTAGGTAGAGCTCCCAGGGCGATGTTTTCTATCTGTTTCGATGCCAACCCTGCAGGCACCGTGTATAGTTTGATCTGTACTCTGTTAATGTAGTATTTTACTGTGGCATGTAGTAAATTTTTTTCAATTTCTAACTGTTTAGGCGAACTTAGTTTCATTCGATGTACGCGAAAGTATGTTTCCATAATATGAATCACAAGTGGTTTTGCTCCCTCTTCTTTGTCAGCTCCCAGATTTAAACAGATCTCAGGATTCGTGCGAGTGAGCTTTAATTTCATATCGACCCCATTCACAAGCAGCTTCTCCTGAAATGTGAAGTCTCTATGCAGGCGCCCAAAACATTCGTATATCTTTTTAGAATTTGTAAATTTTCCTTTATACTACTTTCGTCTTTAGCCTGATAATAGCTCTCGGCAGTTAAAAAGGTATCCTTCGCTTCTTTTGAAAAGTTGAGGACATTTTCCAGATAGGCTCGCCGTATGATAATAGCCCGTTCCTACAGAGATGTTGACCTGATTTCAATACACATCACACTGGCTGAATATGGAGTGTAGAAAGTTTGTTTCAGGAAATACAACATATTTATCATCACAATCCCTCCATCTGAATGTGCTATACGTTGTTTAGCGTACATATGCACGCAGCTTGGATCAAAAAAGTAAGGGCCTGAGCTGGCTATCACGAATTCTATAGGAGCACTCGGGGAAGTAATTGTGTTTAACGGGTTAATCGTAATAAAGTCACTGTGCTCAATAGAAACTTGCGTTGGGGGCATGTCAAAGAGGAACAGCCCAATTTACAACATTGTGAACTACACAAATGGATGAAACGTGCCGTGACGAGCCAGAAATAGTGCCACCTCTCTCGACAAGTAGTAAGCAACCTATGATTCATGAGAGTAATGTCCATAGCTTATATCATTTAAAAAATTATCAACCATAGGTTTCACTCGCTTACAGTACGTCTTTTTTGATGTCCTTTTACGTTTAACGCCACGTGCTGGTAACCCCTTCTTCTTCCGGAGAGCCCCCTTCTTTTTCTTCCCACCACCAAGCAGATCCCATGTACGCTTTAAGTTCTTTTTTAGAGCTTCTTTAGGTCTAGCACCCGCCATTATGTCTTCTTCCGTGTTAAAACCTGATTATAACGGTTTCCTCCAGAGGTATCTGGCACCCCTCTTCAGCAAGGTGACAGCTGTACGTAGTATGGTTGAAAACATGGATCCAAACCCACTCCGATGATGGTATCTCACCCCTCGATAGACTATGAAAGGCTTTCGTTCCATTATAATTCAGTGCGACGAAAGTGGAGCTTCACTGTTAAGCTCCCATCACCGAATGGGAAACCTTTCCCCTCAATCGTTCTTATATACAGTATATTGAGATATTGGTTAATAGCTTAGTCGCAACATTCACATAATGAGGTTTGTCATGTGTAATGCTCAAGCTCTGTCCTCTATGATTGGGAATGTGAGTGATACGAAGCAGGCGTGCATGAGTATCCCCAACAATCTGATGCTCCACGATATTGCTGTAAATATAGCACATGTCTGGGGGTGGATAGCCATCACCCAATTTCTCTAATTTCACCTGATACATTAGGCTGGACAAATCCTTTTGTACTTCGTGAAAAATATCTCTTTGGAGGGCTGCGCCATATCTTCCCTCGGTTATAATTTTGAACAACCATTTATCTGTAATATTTCTGTTAGCATGTGATTTTAGGGTCAGAGTGTATGCAGGGGTTTCTTTGTTCACGATTTCGTATAATAAATCAGCCGTAAGATTTGAGCTTTTTAAACAACCGTTTAAGTCTCTCACAACATCCTCAGCTGCAACATAAAGGTCCGGGGCTAGTATTACTACTGTAGTGTAATACCATCCATCCCCACTCCGGGCGGTACGCATAGTTTCATCCAGAATTACCCCGACTTTTTCACACTCATCAACGTCTCTAAGAACCGTAAAAACGGTTTCTTTATAATCAATACTTAAAAAGAGTGTCCAGCTGAATTTCGCATATCCCCCACCTCATACGGATCACGAACCAATTCAACGGGCCCATGGAGTTCTGTTACAAAGTTGGTCAGGGTGTTGTCAGGACGTACAGACAGAGAAGAAGAGGACAGTAGTGTGACGTAGAAATGGTTAGGAGTCATGTTGCTTACTATTTAAGCTTCATTATTACATCTGCTCTTATATAAGTGTTGAAGCTTTCTGGGTACCCTAGCCATTTCCACAGGTACATTTTTCTCTTTCCTGATTCTTTGCTACCGAAAATTTTTTCAACTTTTAACACGTTTTCTCCTGCCTCCTGCAATTTCTTCCCCATTCAAATCTTCAACGTGATACAGCATTATCTCGCCTTTAGGTCTCATAGGCCTAACTCTAAAAATCTCACGTGTCCAACCTTGCTCAAATCCCTTCGCGAATTTATTACCCGAAACGCGACAGCCTTACATAATCATTGATTTTGAAACGTGTAGAGTGTGGCATGGTTCTACGAATATATCTTCTCACCTCACCCTCTGTGTGCGTGCCTCTTTCTAAAACCTCGTTAGGTGTTGTCCCAATCGTACACATAATGTTTTTATGTGTAAAGTAGCGATGTATACGTTCCTTTACAGTGCGTTGAACTCTTTCAGCTAAAGAGGCCTTATATATAGAATTGTTAGTGTAGTAGCTGATATTAAACTCTGTCAGCATGTTCTGAAAAGCTCGGCCTATAAATTCTGTCCCCATATCCGTACAAAAATAGCCTGGAATTCGGTTTTCTTTCAACATCAGCGTTTTGGTAGCTTTAACAACTGTTTCAGGCGATTTATTTTTCAGAGGAATTAGCCACAGATATCTAGAGAACACATCTATTATGAATAGGATGTAGCGATAGCCATCATTATACAGTGAATATCTTTGCATGTCTGTTAAATCCGCTTGCCAAATAGAGTCAATCGAAGCCACGGTTCTCTTGGTTGTTTCAAACCTTTATCTAACCGGCTTATGAAGTGTGTAAGCATGCATCCTGCTCCCGCAAAAACCTCTCAACATCTTTTTTTTCCAACTCCATCATTTCAACACCTGTACACTGTACAGTAGGGCGGATCGAAAATGAGGTTTTTAAACTTTTTTTCGAAATTCAAATATGGCTAGTGCGGAATATATGTGGGTGATATAGATAATGACTGTGCATAAATATTAGTCCTGCGAAATTATATCTTCAGGTGCCACAAAGCCGTCGAAAAAAAGTGAAATATAAGATTTTCTTATATTCTGCATTAGTACAATAACTGAAACTTACTTGTTATTATTATATATTAAGTGTTCCAATTACCAAAATAGTTACTGAATTACGCAGCTCTTAGTTTATTTAGATCAATGTTCTTTTGATTAATGATCTAAATAATCCAGAACTCACCACGAGGCGGTGGCTGCGTGTCGAGCTCCACCCATGCCCTCCCAACCACCCATCCTTGCGCATGTTTTTTTCTATTAACGTTTTATTTAAACTTTATATTCAGCTTTACTTTCGAATGATGGCATTTTTTTACGTGACTGAAGTGTTGATCTTATGAAGCCATCTCGCGCGTTCAATCCAAATACTTTTGATGATGCTTCAGTCACTAATTTTACCATTCTTTCTACTACTTGTGTATGACAAGGGAATTTCTCGAATGGAGGGGTACTCTTGTTTTCTATGAATTCTTCAATCTCATTTTCTGTCAGGTGTCTTGTCACAGGTGGTTCAGTGACAATGCATTTTTGCCAATTAATTAAATCAGTATAATCAGTAGCTTCAAATTGAATAACAGGTACTGTGAAACGCCTCACAACTTTTTCCTTGTTTGTTTGCCTTGCTTTCTTTATTCGCCTCCACGCTAATTCTCTTATGGCGCTGCGGTCATCATGAATCATTGATGCTAGAATATTTTCTGGATTTGCAAAAAATGCATTTCTTTGTATGACAGGGTTTACAATATCCTTTACTTCGTCATTCAGTGTTCTTGTTAGTTCAATAGTTTTGAAAACATGTTTTGAGCCATTGACAAAAGACGTACTTTGCTTAATAGAAAACCACATTGGGATGTAGACCTTCATTATAAAAGAAGCAATGTTCATGAGGTTCTCAGATGGACTTACAGTTGAAACGTATAGACGAAGCAAACGATTTGCTGAAGTCAGCCATCGTGAATGTGCCATTTTGCCTGGACTACGATGAGCAAGATCTGGAGAGCAATATCCCTTTGTTATGGCCTGATGAATATCAATTAGATATTTTTGGTCGGTGCTAAGATCTTCACAGTCTACAGTTGGTTCCTCAGCATCAATCCTTTCAAACTCGACAATAGGAAGACACTCACAGTTCTCTAATTCCCTGCCAATAGGACCGGTGAATCCGCGGGGGCCAGATGTTTTTCCATCCAGCTTTGCAACTAAATGGCGTAATGGCAATTCATTGGCATGGAGCTGGCACACTAAATGTTGAACTGGTTTCTTCAGCTTCAATTCTATAAGCCTTATAACGCCTCCCTTTTCTCCAGTGTTGACTGCTGCACCATCGCATCCAATGGCAACAAGGTTTTCCAGGTTCATGTCATTATTTCCAATATACTCAAACATTCCTTTACATATTTCTTCAGCTGATCCAGAATTCACAGAATAATGGCCCAAATAATCTGAACCAGGACTCTTTTTTTTCTTGGAAGAGTGTAGAATCTTTTCGACCATCAAAATAGATTCCTCTGATTGGGACCTGATTTTGATCTTTCATAATTTCTGATCTCTTCTTTTGTCTTTCTCTTCTGATTTTACTCCTATCCACTACTTCAGATGTATTGTCAATAGAAACTTCTCCAATATCTTGCAATACTGCACTAACAATGAATGCTGCAGCTCGATCTGAAACTGCAGTCCTGTCACAAGCAGTAGCCACTGAAGGTAGATTTGTAGTTTTCCTTTTCTTGAATAATTGTTCTTCAGGTTGTTCGAGCTTTCTCTTCGAGATAACTGGCTCTGGAAATGTATCGTCTGATATTTCGCCAGATTCACTTTCACTATTTGATGTCGATGATGATAATTCAACATTTGTATCCTGCAATTTCTCCTGTGAAGATTCTTTGGTGAGCCTCACAGCTTCTTTTTGCTTCTTAGCAACGTAGATGCTTTTTTCTTTGAGAGTGTAATATCTACTCTATCAATAAACAGTTTTCTTTCACTCCTTTGATCTAAGAGGAACGTCACTTCTTCCTTTGGAACCGTTTTTTCTTTGGGACAAGAACATTGTGTTAGTACTTTGCACTTGCACGCTGCAATGTCAAAAAGTTTCGTGTGTGCTTCTTTTTTGAACATATCAATCTTTGCTTTGTAAGCTTCAGAATTTTTTCTGCTTTGGTATGGCTTCATAATGACACGATACTTTTCGTGGTAGCTTCTGAACATTGTTTCAATTCGCCTGTCTGACAGAATTGGGACGGAAGCACTTTCCCAAATTGTTTTCAATTTATCAACAACTTGTTCTAATATTTGAGATATTGAAGGATCTTTATTAGTATTCTGTTTCAAATCGTTTCTTACAAACAAGTAATATTTAAAAACTCCTTCGTATGTAGGAAGATTCCTGTGCCACAAATCTTCCCCCATACCAAACATGGGGCACTCAGTTGAGGCCCTGGTTGATTTTTCACAAACTCGAGACATTTTGAAAGTATACAAATCTGAAAAAGAAAGAGCTAATATCAATTATATGTTAATTTCAGTTAATAGTACATGGCAAACTTAGGGCAACACAATACAGAAATGCAAAATATATAAGAAATATAGTTTAGACTATCTGAGTAACGCCAACAACAGAACACCCACCTGCTACGAGAGCGACAGCTACACTGAACCGAGGTACTCACGTGACAGCTGAGTGAGCTGACTATAGAAAACTGTTTTTAGAGAATAGAAACTTTTTTTAAAGGTTGACTGAGCTATTTTTATACAAGTGTGAATAAATTCTTGTCTATTGTGCATCGTGGACTCTTCTGTAATTATTGGTTAAAATCTGCTTTTTTCAATTTTTTTCAATATTGAAGGTCATTGTGGCACCTGAAGATATTAATGTTATGATTTTAAATTTATACCAGCTTATTTCCTCACTACTCCACACATTTTCCACACTAGCCAATTTGAAAATTCGAAAAATGAGTTTTTCACTCCGCCCTACTGTACAGTAGGGTGGATCACTTTTCACTTTTTTGAAAAATTATAGCTGGTCAAAGTTTTTCCCATGATTTGGTTCAGTGGAAGTACACTAACACCATTTTTACCAAAATCGATCAATATTTAGGGTTCGCGCATCGACCTTGAAAATTTCAATTTTGGAAATTTGGCCAAATTGACAATTTTTTACTGAATAAAGATAAATCATCAAATTACCTTATTTTCTGAATCCTCTCAGTGAAAGAAATCCTTTCAGATACTTACCAAGTTGATAGGACAAGTGGTTTAGAAGTTATACTCAACTTGAGATAGCATTAAAATTTAAAATACCGTATTTGTCCCCGTACCTCCATATGCTGTCTGCCATTGTCTGCTTTTTAGGATAAGATAAAACGAATAGGGAAAGATCAAATGTATTTTGTATTAAAACTGTTTACCGATATCACTAAAGGCACTTACTCCGGTGCCCCTAACTAGGTTCAAAAACTGTATGAATCGTGGTTAGAACACACGTCATCTTAAAGCGTGCGCCATGTACTCTCTCTGCTAACTCCCTTTCCCTCTGCGCTACGTCATCTTGGCAAGTGACGACTTCTTGAAGTCACCGAGTTCTTTCCGGCTCTTTTCCACGAGCTGAAGAAGACCCTGCAGCTGTGACTCGTCTTTTGTGACAGTGTTCGCGTAATCTTCTATCAGTTTTATCCCTCTCTCTGCCACGTCGTTGGTAACTTTCAGATGCGAGATGACATTCTTCAGATCACAGTAGTTCTTATCTTGATCCCACTTATTCACCGGCAGAGTGAGCCACGTAGACGTGCACACCTGCAGGCCTGTGAACAAGAACCACGATGACTCATCGATCAGGTCCGGAAGGCGCGTCGTGTCATCAACCGAGACATTGTCATACGTGAAGTCCTCGGGCACAGCGAGGCGGCACAGCTTCTTTGCCATCTCGTGCTTCACAGTTTCTTCCACTTTGTCACTGCAGAGGGCGAAAACAACGGTCTGAGGCCTCAGATACCACAAGTGCCGCCTGATCACTGCCAGTGAAGCCTCTGCAATCTCGCGATCCACAGCCCTGTACTGCAGAAGACGCTGGTACAACACAAGGTCATTCAGCGGGGCATCAGCTGCGACAGGAGCCGCCAGCCAGACAGGTGCGTAGAGGAGTGCAGTAAATAGTACCACTCTCTGAAGTTTCTGTACCAGCTCGTCGTCGAATTCCAGCTGACCGCTGAACATCAGGAGCTTCGTGTAGTAGATGATCTGAAACGAATACGCACTGTGATGTACAAATACCGATACCACTCCATATAAGTTTGTTTAATGGTAAATTACACTGGGGAACAAAAAAAAATGTTTTTCTTGGTGCCTGAGATTTTAGACCTTATTCTGGATATTTCCATGCCACTGATTCAGAAAATATCATCCATTTTGTTCTAGCAGCTCTAGTTTTTGAGATATTGCATACGTCATTACCTACTTTATTACCCTTCTGGAACGGTATTATGAGTTGCTCGTAAATCTAAATGCATCTGTATAATTAAATTGTAGCTATGATTTTGCTGATGTTGCTGTTTTGCATGTGTATTGTACATGTACTAACGTGAATTCTTTCCTGTTACAGGTGTTGACATGGCTTCATCACGAAGAAAGTGTTTAAATCATCCAGATGTGTTTTGTTTTATCTGCGGAGAGTACACGTTCATTGAACAGAGAAAAACTATTACTGATTTTGTGAAAAAAGCTTATTTTGCCTATTTCAAAGTACAACTAGGGGACCAAGATAAGCCATGGGCTCCTCATGTTGTGTGTAAAACGTGTACGGAGCATCTGCGGCAATGGACCAACGAAAAGAGGAGGTGCCTGAAATTTGGTATACCAATGGTATGGAGAGAACAGAGAAACCACAGTGATGACTGTTACTTTTGTTTGGTGAATATAAAGGGCATCAATGGACGTATCCTGACATAGACTCAGCTAGACGGCCTGTTTCACATTCAGATGAGATACCTGTCCCATCATTCAGCCATCTTCCAGAGCTCCCTCAAGAAGATGATGAATCTACTACTGACAAAGAAAGCATATGTGGGCAAAATGACAGTGATTTCGAAGGACCGTCATCAGTTGCAGAAGGTCTTAGTCAACACGAATTAAACGACCTCATAAGGGACTTAAGTCTTTCGAAGAAATCGTCTGAATTGTTAGCTTCCAGGCTGGGAGAAAAAAATTTACTGCTGCCGGGAACCAAAATCACGTTATATCGCGACAGAGAAAAGGATTTACTGCCCTTCTTCTCAAAAGAGAACGATTTAGTTTTCTGCAACAATGTGCGCGGATTGCTGATGAAAATGGGCATATCGGAATACACACCAAGTGAATGGCGGTTATTCATAGATAGCTCCAAACGGAGCCTAAAATGTGTTCTTCTACACAACGGCAACAGATACAGATCAATCCCAATTGGTCACTCAGTCGGTATGAGAGAAGAGCACGGGACAGTCGCCCTAGTCCTAGAAAAGATATCATACCGAGACCACCAATGGGTGATCTGTGTGGATCTGAAGATGGTGAATTTTCTCCTGGGCCAGCAGAGCGGGTACACCAAGTACCCGTGCTTTATATGTCTCTGGGACAGTAGAGCTAAAGATGAACACTGGGTGAGAAGACAGTGGCCTCTGAGAGAAAACATGGTGGTTGGAGAAAAAATATCATCAAAGAAGCTTTGGTTGACAGAGAAAGGATCATATTGCCACCACTGCACATCAAACTAGGTTTGATGAAACAATTTATAAAGGCTTTGAACAGAGATGGGACGTGTTTTGGCTACATATGTAGAAAATTTCCTGCGCTGGGCATGGAAAAGCTGAAGGCAGGTATTTTCGATGGACCGCAAATCCGGGAACTCATGAAAGACCCGCGTTTTCCAAGATTCAATGGACAACATTGAGGCACGTGCGTGGTCATCGTTTTAGTATGGTTGTGAAGAATTTCCTTGGGAACTATAAGGCCGATAACTACGGTGAACTAGTGGAGAATATGCTCTCTTCTTTTTGTAAACTTGGCTGTAAAATGAGCATCAAACTGCATTACCTCCACAGTCATTTGGATCGTTTCCCAGATAACCTCGGTGATCTAAGCGAGGAACAGGGTGAACGATTTCACCAAGAACTAAGGACCATGGAAGAACGGTACCGCGGACGATGGGATACTCACATGATGGCAGATTACTGCTGGAGCATCCAACGCGAATGTCCTGGCACATCTCATCGCAAGAAATCTCAGAAACGCGGTTTATGTGAGATGTCTCAATGAAAGAACTTTTTTTGCCGGTCGTGTCTCAAGCTTGTTTGAATTTAATAAATATTTTTCGTACCTTATGCTTGTTTGATGTTAATACACTATTTTTGCTGACATTCATCATACTTTTGTATTCAATTGACAACAACAGTGATTGCCAGTCAGCAATTATATATTATTATATACATTATATAGAAATATATATAGATATATATCATATCTTGATAAGCAGAGCTGATGGAGAAAAACTAATGTCATTTTTAGAATCAGCGACCTCAATATACCCAGAAACAGGTCTAACATCTAAGTCACCAAAAGTTGTGTTCCCCAGTGTTATTTATCTTATTTTTTTCTCGTAGGGACTTCAAATGGCTGTTTGCAGAAGGCAATACAATATTTAACTTCTAATTCAAAATACCAACCTCGGCCATCCACCTTGCATGATGGTAGGCTCCTGGGCGCATGAAGTGTGTGCCACGACGTGGCTGGGCCCCGAGTACCAGGAGTGTAATCTCCGCCACTTCTCGGTAGTCTTCTCTGACAAGACCAGAAGCGGTGCCGAGGAACTTGACTGCCTCATCTCGGAGCTCCATCAGCCACGTCACCTCCGCCAAATGCTCGATCTCCAGCTCGCGATAAGTCGAGAGGTCGAGCTTGTCCTATCTGAAAGGGGAGTTATGAAAATATTGCATGAAAACGACTGAAGTTTCCCTTTTCGACTGCTATTAACATCATTAGTAGAAGGACGCTGATATCTCAATTGCTCTGAAGGCAAAAAATCATTGGAGAAAACAAATGCGCCTTAGACTTGAAATTCAACTTCTCCTCAGATACTGGAACAAAGGTTCAGTTGGTGCTGTGGTTCTTCCAAACGCGGTGATGACCACTGCCCCCACGATGAGCTCCATAACGTGATGGCGACAGCCCAGCTGGAAGAGCGGTTTACCAAGCATGTTCTCCAGCCGGACCACCGCACCCTGCACCCTCCCCGTATTGGAGGAAGTTGTGTCGAAGCACAGTCCAATCACGTTGTTCTCGCATCCCGTCTTTGAGAGCACGAAAGGTCGCCTGGGCCTGGGACAGACCGGTGCCGTCAGCAACAGTCGGAACGGCCAGCAACTTTCCTTCTGTGCATTGGGGAGCTCCGGAGATGAGAATCGCCTGGCGGTGCTCCAATGATCCAAGAGAGTCCTGAAACGTGTCATTCATGCCAATCCATTATCGTCCACTGGAATATGTAAATCCACTGTCGTCACTGGAACATGTTAATTCACTGTCGTCCACGGTGAGGGCAAAACTGACCTTGATTACTTTACCGTCCCAGTGGACGACAGCATGCCTCGGAGATACGAAGGATTTCTGCACAGCTGTCGACACTTCACAACGATGTACCACTCTTCCACGGCGAGACGTGTCCTTCGAGATACTGAATTTGTCCAGGTCTGCGGGCGGATCTGCCGAACGTAGGACTGCCGCCACGACACTTGCCACCTATGTGCGAAATTGAAAGGAAATTGACAAGGATGCGTATGGTTTTTATGACAAAATAATCACTAAATTTTCCGTCGTTACGTCTATTATATCTTTGTCAAGGAAAGATCATTACTGATATATACACACCTGATTATTGGACATCCGGAAGCGATCAGCCACTTCAATAACAGCCGGTGCATTGAGGATGCGGTGAGGAAGGCTGATTGATACAGTTGATTCTCTCGGCTGTCGGTATGGTGGTTCTAGCTGTGATTCGGAGTTGCTCGATGATCTGCTTTCTATAGATTCATCGTCGCTCTCAGCTTCGGTTCTTAATTTCGTTTTTGAGGTGCCTGGCTCATCACGAGATTGTTGTCTTGAGAGTTGCCGTTTTCTCTTGACAACGAACACTTTATCATTCCCACTCATTGTTGCCTGGCGCAGGCCCCGTTGATCCTCATAAAATTTAATATCTTCTTTGTTGTTGTCTGAGAGCAGTCGACTTTTCTGTATCTCTTCAATAGCATCGGGAGCTCCGATGTCCCAGAGCTTGTTCAGATTTTCTGAAAACTTCTCCCTGCCTTTTCCCGCGTCACTGTCTCTCATCTTGCTCTTCTGCAGCGAGCGCCACTCTTCCCACAGTAACTTCAGGTTTCTTTCGCAGTTACGCCTCGTGATCGTCTTTATACGTGCCATGTTCCAAAATGCCAGAACATTGGCCACCGTGTCTTTTACGGCGGCCTTCCTGTCAGTAGTTTCCTGCTTGGCATAGAAGAAGTACTGGAGAACTTGATGGGTGGTTGGCAATTTGGCACCACCGATCGAGGAAGATGGCTGACCAATTAAGAAGACGTCCGTGGCTGACCTTAGAGAAGGTGGTGCTGTTGTTGCTGCTTTCTCTTTTCCAGAATAAGTAACTTTCAGAGTCTTCCCACTCCTGGTTGTTAAGAGTTTATCCATTGTACTAAAGTCTAGACTTATCAAACAAGAATCAATTGACACAGTTGATCTGTAAAAAGCAAACTGTGATTAGTAAAAATATTGGTCATAGACATAGCGTGTGTGTGTAATTGGGATTTTAGGATGCGCCAGCTACTAATGCTATGATTACGTCCATAACGGGGGACAAATACGGTATTTTAAATTTTAATGTTATTTCTAGGTGAGTGTAACTTCTAAACCACTTGTCCGATCAACTTGGTAAGTATCTGAGAGGATTTCTTTCACTGAGAGGATTCAGAAAATATGGTCATTTGATGATTTATCTTTATTTAGTAAAAAATTGTCAATTTGGCCAAATTTCCACAATTGAAATTTTCAAGGTCGATGCGCGACCCCTAAATATTGATCGATTTTGGTAAAAATGGTGTCAGTGTACTTCCACTGAACAAAATCATGGGAAAAACTTTGACCAGCTATAATTTTAAAAAAAAAGTGAAAAGTGATCTACCCTACGCCTTTGTAGGAGGATGGGTTAGAAATGGCATAATAGCGTCTTCTTAATATGTTAGCCATTTACATATTTTAGAAGTACGTGGAGAGGACTGACCGTTGTTGTTTGGTCTCTTTTTTCTCCTCTTTAGAGGTGCTACTGCTGCGGGGTGATGGCGTGCTCAGTTGTGGCACATGCGAGGCTTCCTCCAAGTCGTTTAACCTGTTCAGATTTCCTATCAATATTTTGGGGACATTTATTTGTTGTAGTCTTGCTTTAATATGCTTCCATCCTGATGGTAAGGGTCTATCCCACTTTCTCACCAGATCGTGGACGATGTCGACGATATTCGATCCCTGTACCTTTGTTCCTTCCACAATGATCTCACCTGTATCGCTCCACTGTATCATGAGGTCCTCACTCAATAGATTATAAAGACTTAAATCTTTATACCTCAATGTATGTGGGAGGCTGTTTTTTAATACATGCTCGATATGTTGTGTGGCCGACCCTTTATTCTTTGGTTGGTCAGCTCTAACGGCGGACCCAGGTCCTATGTCGCCATACTCATGTTGTCCGTGCTGTGCCTAATAACCACGGGGAGCTCTGTCGGATGCTTATAATTTTCGTACTCATGAAGAAATTTCTGTAGAGCTTCATAGTATAAGATTCTTTTCTCATCAGGTGACTTTTCACTGTTTAATAGGGCTAACAATTCGCTTTCCATTCTTTTAAGCCTGATTTACGGGGTTCTTGAACCGTGTCTGGATTCTTTGATCTTTGCACTGAAGCATACACCTCGTGTGGAATCACTACCACTTTCTTCATTATATTAATCTAGTTAGTAAAATCCCCAAACCTGAAAATAAGATGGGGAGGAATGACCCCCACTCTTTGTACAATAATTCGTTTTTCTTCACCACAGTTTGACTTTTACGAGCGATACATATTATGTTCTTGTAACGGCGTAAGGGAGCCTTCTGAGGGCGTTTCATTGGCACATTGCATTTTATAACATTACGACAGATTTCACAGATGCATTTTAAAAAGTCCGAGTCGATATTTTTAACAAACATCTGTTGCATTTCCCGAGCCAATCGATGGTAGATTTTTATTAATTCATTGTATTTCTTTAGCCTCTTTGTCATTCTGGAATATACACCGTTTCAGGCTCGTTTGGAAATATAATATTCGTTCTTAGAAGCACCATAAATGTGTTTCGCGGGTGAAGGTCACAAAGCAAATATTCGTAACGCTGACTTGTAGCTTCTTTATAAACTTCCAAAAACTCCTTACGCTGAATCGGGAACATTTGATTGGCTAATACCCCAATTTGTGACACATCTCTACGTTGCGCGAATAAGAGTAGATACTGTGTATTTAACGACACATCGCGCACATATCTATTTTTGAAAAATAGATTCTGATTGATGAAGAACATGCTTATGTTAAGATGGCGGGAGAACACTGAAAATGTCTCGGCAAACGATTTATCCATTTCCAACATGAGATCATTAATTACAACGACTTTAGGTTCATCTCCCTTTAACGAATTAACATCATATACACCTTTCCGGAACAAAAGGTACTCGTTGAATACTGATTGATACGTCGAATAGCACCATATAACTTTATGCACAAATTTTGAGACCATCTCTCCCTTTTCTTTAATGATTTTAAGCATAAACACCGTTTTACCACATCCTGTAGGGCCAGATATATTACACGTGGACGGGCTCGTGAACCTGAATTTTTCCACAAAATCCATCTTTAACATATCACACTTTCCAAAGTGGATCATTTACAAAATATAATAAAAATTTAAGTGATGGTCCTTATATTCTACAATCTTGTTTTTTCTCTTCTTCCATAGAACCGTGAATGACGACGAGGTACATCATCATGTCCCCATCATCGATATTACAGACGATCCCGACGACAGTGTAGTTGTGGTCACAGACTCAATCCCCGCTGACGAACCCATACCAGCGACAACTGTAGCACCACCACGCGACAATTAAAAGCGGAGGCATGATGAAGAGCTTTCCACATCAGGTATAAAACGTGTCAGGGGTGCACCGGTTGTTAGGCCCCCCGTAATAGAGCCCAACCCTCTACGTCTTACGACACAACCCCCACACTAGCTCCGTCCTCAAATAAAAATACGTCCCCTTATTCCTGTTCAATTCCGGGTACATCCTCCACAACAACAGCAGCTTCTAGTTCTGTAGAAGATGGAATAACATTCGAACTGGTGCGCACCGCTACTCCCACCCAGGCCCTGACTAGAAATCGGTACGTATTCAGAGTTGACCCTGGATCCCTGTATAGCAATGGTGTTGAACACGATCTGCGATGCGTAGTTGAATGTATTGTGGAGTTTGCCCTTCAGAACCGCGACGAACGTGAAGTCAGGACGAGGCTCTCTTTCGGTTTCGGGTCAGTTGACGGGGATGTATATAATTTTTTGGTAGTAATACCATTCAGACCCTTGGTCGCTGTAGATATAGATTATATATTAGGCCGTATAATGCAGGCCTCTCAAAGTAGTACAGCCTTCAATATGGACAACTTCACGGTAGATATTGACCGTGTATTCCGTGTTGCGGGTCATAGTGCCACACCTTATACTCAACTTTAATTCTCAGGCTATTTACATACGGCATATAAACTCCGATCGTGGTTGCGGCTTTATAGCATCAGTCTTGGCTCGTATGTTTACTGTACTAAATAAACGGACGCAAAAAATTTGGGTGCGTACAGTTGTGCAGCGTGCCCGTAAACTGGCTTCAGATTACAAGCTTGAGTTTGATTGTAATATAGGTCCTGAAGAGCTGAGAAGGGTAGAGCAGGAAATGAATGTTCATATAGTTGTATTTGGAATGGCTGATCATCGTAGGACTGTGTATGTTTTTAAAAGCTGTGTGAGAGATCGTACAAGACCCCTACTTATTTTAGGATTGTCAGGAACAACGTATCTCCCCATCCGTAATATAAGGACTCTACGCGAATTATGATAAAAGTCGAAAATATGGAAGGCATCATGATTTGCGTAAGGGGTGTCTCGAATTTGCGGAAGGAAACATTATAAGGAATGCCACATGGTATGTGAACAGTGTAAAAGCTCTAAATGTGAAAGCCGTGTAGTAGGGACTGTAATGTGTGTGGACGCACAATTTTCAATAATAACTGTTTCGAGCTCTATATGTCAATTGGCACGTGCGGGAAAATGAGAATCTGTGAATGTGGTGTTTCATATGATGGATAAGTGGGGGAAATTCAAGCATAAATGTGATGAAATTCACTGTCTACATGCCATGAGAAATATAAGGCAGATGGTGTAAATCATGTATGTTATAAGAAAGACGCTAAGCTTAAAAATAGACCTTGTATATCTGCGTACTACGATATAGAAACATATAAGTTTGCTGAAACCAAAGAGGTTATCCCACATCTACTTGTAATTCAGACTATCTGCGATGAGTGCATGGAGGCTGAGTGTGATGAGTGTCACAAATGTGGTAAACGGACAAACGTTTTTAAAACGATCGCACACGAAAACCCTGTGAAGCTCTTTGTGTCCTATATTGTCAAGTTAGCGGACAAGTTCAAAAAAATTACTATGTATATTTTTGCTTATTTAAAAGGTTTATTCTCTTCGAAATATCATGAACTTTGGTACAAAGGACTTCAGCAGTACAGGGCAGAGCTCACCTACACTGTTCACCCTGAAGAACTATATTTTCATATAATGAACAGTTGTCGCTACGACTTAGAAGATTATTTCAAATGCCGATATGCATTGTGAAGAAGAGTTCATGATTGAAAAGCTCGGATCGGTAAGAATAAACCTTCGATTGGAAAGGAGCGTTTATAAACTTTAATTTAATAATGATGTTGTGGCTAACGACGCCCTCTTTGTGCGTGCTCTTGATTGAATTCTGTCAGTGTTTAATGAGAATGATAACTTGCCAACCGAATATAAAGTGGGCACGAAAATAGTCTTGAACGAATTGAAGGCCCTTTACATCGAGTATAGGAATCCCTATAACTTGAGCGGTGAAATAATGTAAAATCGTATTTATTGCATAGTGCCGTGATTTCTGTACAGAAATGCAGGAGCGATGTGAAGATGAAGATGGGTTTATGGAGCGTCTAATTTTCAGCGACGAGTCGACTTTCCACATCAGTGGGAAGGTAAACAAACAGAACGTTCGCATATGCGGTACTGAAAATCCTAGAGCAACAGTGGAGCATGTGCGAGATTCTCCAAAGGTTAATGTTTTCTGTGCTATGTCCTGTAAAAAAGTGTATGGCCCCTTCTTTTTCGCAGAGAAAACTGTAACAAGAGCTTCTTATCTCGACATGCTAATGAATTGGCTGATGCCTCAACTGCACGAAGACAGTGACAACTTCATTTTTCAACAGGATGGAGCCCCGCCCCACTGGCACCGGCAAGTTCGACATTACCTCGATGCAAATCTTCCAAAGCGTTGGATTGGCAGCGCAACAGCCGACAACATGTCACTCATACGTTGGCCACCACGAAGTCCAGATCTAACAGCTTGCGACTTTTTCTTATGGGGATATATCAAAGACAAGGTGTTCGTCCCTCCCCTTCCTGTTAATTTAGATGATCTGAAACAACGTATCACAAGAGCTGTTGCTAGTGTTAATGAAGATATGCTAACGCGTGTTTGGCAAGAAATCGACTACCGCGCTGATATATGCCGTGTGACTAGGGGTGCACACATCGAACATCTGTAAGTTGCTGTAAAATATTCCAAGACTTTCTCTATAAAACTGTGCATAGTAAATGTCAATATCATAAATAGTTTTGGTTTAATAAATATTTGAAAATGTATATTTCTTTTGTAATAACCCTATATATATGTATATATGTATATATATATATATGTGTATATATATATATATATATATATATATATATATATATATATGTGCATATATGTATATTATATATATATATGTGTATATATGTATATATATATATATATATAATATATATATATATATATATATATATGTATATATATATATATATATATATATATATATATATATATATATATATATATTGTGTATATATATATATATATATATATTAGGGTGTTTCATACCTATAGGGTAAAATAAAAATGAGCTTGGAGTTTTAATCCACACGTTTCTCCGTATTCTAAAGAACAAGAAAACACGTTTGTGCAAGTTTGAACCAGATCGCGCTGCATTTAGAGGTCCCCAACTTTGACGACTTTTTGTCAGTTCATTTCTCGCCTGCCTGCAGTGAAGACGGTTTTCTTCGTCACTTGAGCGGTTCGTGTTGTATAGCCTATTGGACAACTATGGAGGTAATTATATATGCTACTAATTATCTCATTTTACTGTGGTATTGAAATTTATTATTATTTAATTTCTGTCATTTTACTGTGGTAGTGATATTTATTATTAATATTACATGAAATTAATTAGTCTGTTGCATATTGGACAACTAAGCTGGTAATTATTTATGATACTAATTAATGTAATTTTACTGCGGTATTGAAATTTATTTAATTAATGAATTGTCAAAGAGAACGTAGTGTACACGTATCAGTTTTATAAATAAAGAAAACAGTAACTGGGACTCGAACCAGTGTCATAGCCGTTTGGCGGCATCGCTCAAGTCGGCGTACACAGCACGCTATCCACTCCCTAGATGGTGTAGTGGATAGCGTGCTGTGTACGCCGACTTGAGCGATGCCGCCAAACGGCTATGACACTGGTTCGAGTCCCAGTTACTGCTTTTCTTTATTTAATTAATGAAATTAATTACGATGTGAAATTATTTCTGTGGAATTATTTAGTTTGTTTTCTTTTCCAGGTGTCTACCAGAGCGAAAACAGAAGTGTTTCTTATTGGCCAGACGGATGCGAACATCACATCAAGTGGCCTTCCAACTCAGTTGCAAGTACTCAAAAAGTACTTTTACCACCAAAAGGAGCAAAAATTTGGACGTACTAAATGCCTGAACCTGTGCCTGGATGCCTGTCTCATATTTTGGGAGAGAGCGAGAATCCCCATGATGCGTCGAGATTCGGCCTTGAGGAAGATGGAATCCCTTCTCAAGGAATACGACCGGCTTGTGAAGCACAAGTCACATAAAGCAGAGTCCTTCCGAGTGAAGGAGGCGATGTTCAAGGAGGCAATAGCGAAGGAGATCATGGACATTGCTCATTCACAGGCTAAGGAAATGATGAAGAATCAGGAGGACATCCACTTTCTCGACATGCAGCGTGAAGATCCAAATTCCTGCAGCATGGGCCCTGTTGACATGAAGCTTCACTATAAGGAGATTAGGAAAAGGAAGAGGCTGGACAAGATTAAGGAACAACAGGAGAAGGCCAGGAAGGAACAAGGAGCTGCAGAAGATACGGGAGCTTTAGTGATTTCAACTTCGTCAGAGACTGACTCAGATGTCAACGATCGGGCCGAAAGAGCCATCGCGCTCACCAAAGAGTTCAACTGTTCTCTGACGAAGAACGAAGAGCAGAAGCAGTATTTGCTCAAAACTGTGATGCAGCATAGGGCGAAATACCCGAATAAAACCAAGAAGGATTTCATGGACAAATGATTCGCAAGAAGTGGTTATGTTTTTTGTATCTTTGTGAAAATGTGTAGTGAAATGGTACTCGTTTGTTGAATAAAAATTCATTGACAGATTTTTGTTTAATTTTTTCCGTTTATGATCTGCCAGAGCATCAAACTGGGGACCCGTAAACTTTAAACTATTGAATTAATACTTCGGTTTATCAGTCTCCTCAGCAAATGGAACAAGGGATCCATGTGGATTAAAATTTTTCCAAACTTTTAATTTATGAAACACCCTAATATATATATTATATATATATGTGTATATATGTATATATATGTTAACCCCCCTTTTATGGCCCTGAGTCGGTTCGGATCGACGGGGGTTCTGGTTAGGAGGCTGCAACGGATATTTCTTCTATAACATTCTATAATTCTTTTCGGTCGCCTTAAATGGTGGGTCGCCACTCTGTTAAACCCTTGGCTACAGACTCGCCAGACTGTTATGCCAATATCTTCTATGGTGCTTGGGTTGTCTCTTTCTCTCGCTTATGGGTCGAGAATTATTAATTCTTCTCTTGCTATAATACTCTGATACTTTCTCTTATACTAAAATTATCGACTTTACTAAGTTCTTCTGAAGAGAGCACGGCTCGAAGGGAAAAATAAAAACTTCTTTTACTTTGGTTTACTTCTTAAAAATATACAGGTACTGCTCTGAATTTACAGGGGTAGAGGTTCGACCTCTTTCGACCATGGCTCAGGCCGGAATCTAAAAATATTAAGAAGGCAAGGGGCCTCTGCCCCCTCCCCGCAGCAAGGCTGCTAACAAGGGAGTCCTAATGAAGTGCTATGATGAAGAGCAATGAAGAAGTCTAATGAAGAAGTGGAATGAAGAAGTGCTCTAATTTTACAAGTACATGTATAATATAAACTTAAATGTTTTGGGGGAGGACAGTTGAAGGTTAAATTTCCCCCCTTTTAAACACATGATCAGATGGTTTGAAAAATTTCAACTAAAAATAATAAAAAAAGAAAAATGAAACTAATTTGTATTTTTCGCCGAGTCTACATTTATGAAGGCGATATCATTTCGTAATAGTACACATAAGTACAAATTAAGTACACGACTCAGTACGTATTAATTTTGGTTCATTGCAATTAAGATTACAATTATGGATTACTTCATATTCACTTATTGTTTTAATTACACTTCCATTTTAAAGTACATTTTTACATTATAAATTAAATCAGTACATTTAATTACTGTTTCAATGAAGTACATTACGTCGTTTACCATTCTTACAGTGTTTTTATATATTTATATATGGTTATATTATATGGTTATACTAGATGGTTATACTAGATGGTTATACTAGATGGTTATTATATATGGTTATTAGTACAACACAAGTACATGAGACATGACACACATGATATAACATAATATGTTATAATATGTTATAAATTTTGGAATCAGAGCGAACGGAGGTATTTATCTTCGAAGCGCTCGATTCTGCCAGTCAGCGGAATTCGATAATAACTTACCAAGCATTTATGAATATCTCTAGGGGTGAACGCACTTAAAAATAAAAATGAAAAAAATATAATACGAGAACGTATTTTTGCGTTTTCGAACGAAGGCATGAAAATTTATATAGGATAATGATCAAGGGAATTTAATGACGGGAAAATGTGACGTATGGATGAATATGGTTGAATAATAATATTTATACTACATAACACCACAACATTATTATTAAAGAATTTACCATACATTGCACACGGAAGATGTCCAAATACTAAGAACGTGATTCAGTGTACAAAGCATGGGAAACGTAAAGAGAACAAAGTTATTTTATGACGTCATAGTGTATAAGTCATTATTAGAAAAGATGAATTAGGGAAATACAGTAATGAATAAAGTAGTATAAATCGAAATTCTATCCAAAACTCGCTTATGCGATTTTGGTTTCTTATGTAAAAATGGACATTCGAACATAAAACTATACGAACATAAGTTCTGCATGAAGACAATGAATCCATATATATATATGTGTGTGTGTACATATATATATATATATGTATATATATATATATATATATATATATATATATATATATATATATATATATATATATATATACAGTGCCCGCGAAAAGTATCCGATCACTCAAGAAAATACAATATTTTCCCTTGATATTCAGAGACACGTAATTCACTTTCTATTTGTTCTAGCGACATCTGGTAACTTTGAGGTTGCTCGCTGATATGAGAGCTATCCAACGCATTCTCAAATTAGTGTTCTGGTAGCCTTCGTTGCGGGTGGCTGTGTCTCAAATTTGTCAGATTTCACTGTTTGTGTAAATTTCTTGATATTTTTTTTTTTTTTACAGAAAGTGGTGTAAATAAAATTTATATATAATGTGTGCTAAAAAACAACTTAAGAGTGATTGTCGAGGTGCTATTGTTGCTTTGCATGCATGTGGGAAATCACAGAGACAGATAGCTAAGGAATTAAACATATCCCAAAGTACCGTTAATTTATGGGTTTCACGGGCTAAGAACAATGGTGGCCTAACCACGCCAGTCCCTAAAAAACGATCTGGCAGACCGAGAAAAACAAATTCGCGAACAGACAAACTTATGAAACGTTTAGTATTGAAAAACCCAACAATAACTGCGAAAGAAATAAAATTTAATATGAATAATTTGTTATCTGGTGTTTCTGAAGGAACTATCCAGGAGCGGCTCCAAAAAGAACTCGGATTACCATCTCGCCATGCTGCTGTCACTACCATGCGATTTACCATTTCTATGGTTGAACAGTATCCATGTTTGTGCCATTAGAAGTTCGCTGTAAACAGCGAATGTCCCTCCCTTATATTGTACGTACAGAGTGAATCACTCTGACGTCATAAAGTAACTTAATTTCCTTCCATACCTTGAATACTGAATCACGTGTTCAGTATGTGGATATCTTTCGTATTCAATGTATGGTAAATTCTTTAATAATAATAATAACTTCACTCTCTATGAGTCATTATTTATATGTTGTGTCCTGTCGGTGTTATGCAACCATACTCATTCATACATCCATGTTCCTTCTTGACCGTTGTCCTTTATTCATTTTATCACCTATTACCTATTTTATTACCTATTACCCATTGTCTAGTTATTCTCTATCAACTTATCAGTCTATGTTTACTCGTGTCTATATTACGCGCACAACCTATTGTGTGACGAATGATATGTGTACACTACCGTGTGCAGTCGTACATGTCTATTGACGATCATGATACGTACATGTATTCTTTTTTGTTTTTATTTTCTTTTTATTATTTCACCACTCGCAAGTTGTCTATTATTGCTGAGACGAAGGCTCGAATTCCGATTACGTCGTCAAAAGCGAGCCTCTGAATTCGAACTCTTCTCTCTTGCCTCTGCTACCAATTTATAACGTTAAGATGTGATGTTATATTATTATAATATACCATATTGTTCCCTGCCAGGCTACTGGTTAATCTCTACATAGTTACCCACGTTCTCATTATCTGTACTTACTATTTCTACCTAATTGTCATTCAAATTCCGTTACTTATGTCTTACGTTATCATTAATGTCCGTGTACTTTCAAATGAAAAGTACACCATATCTTCTCTCCGCTTTCCTCATCGCTGGCTAATTAGACTTTCAAATCATGATAACCAACCATTCCTCTAATAAGATTAGACATAATTTGGCGTAATCACTGTTAACTATAAATATATAACATTGTTGTTAATCCCCTTTAAATTATAAAACAACGGAGAACTCTCCTTCATTGTTTAAATTGTGTTACCTATTCAGATTACTTCAGTATTAGATATGTCAATTAACAAATTGCTAAAATTGTAATTAACGGTAATTAATGTATGTAATATAATGTAATTTATGTACTTAATGTACTCTGTACATGTCGGTCCCCCGACATTATGTCGCCACCCAAAAGTGTATACCTTACAAAAATTAGTATCTTTTTTTGTTAACTTTTTGCTTAAATTATGCTTAACGTCAGAATTCTTGCTCTCCAGCTAAAGTGGGAGCTTAACCTTCGACTGCATTCCCCCAAAATTGAGGCTTATTTATTTCTTGTATTGTAAATTAAATCATTCCTGCCTGAGCTCTTGATACCAGAGGTTGCACCTCGCCCCCTTTTAAATTCCTGTCTGGCCCGTTGTTACCAGAGGTGGCTCCTCTCTCATCTTAAATTCCTGCCTGAACCTTCACCCGAGGAGGCCGAGCCCCCCTCACTTTAAATTCCTGCCGTAACTCTTACTCGAGGAGGACAAGCCTCCTCGCTTTCAATCCCCACCTTAACTATTGTGAAATGGGGTCGAACCTCTACCCCTGTAAACTCCTGCTTGAGCTGTTGTTGTAAGAGGTAAAACCTCTCCCCCTGTAAACTTCTGATTATTTATCAGTGCCTCGTTCAGTATATATTATTTGTGAAATAAAATTTATGAGTGAACTAAAACTCCAATTTTTGAAGTGAAGTGTTTCTATTCATCCCTTCGGGAAAAAACAAACTTGGTAGGAACTATTTATATTGATACTCGGAAACTCTCGGCCAAGGCCGAGCTTACCCAACAAAGGACCACCTTCGTTGGATTGTCCAAAGTGCATTAACCGTAAAAAGTCGCAAGCGGGCAGAGGCTCGCACAATGTATGCGCGACACTGAAGGCCCGCACAACCGATGCGCGACACTGGAGGTCCCCCACCGAGACTGGTTTAGTTCCCCAACACCGAGACTGTTTTAGTTCCCAACACCGAGACCGCTTCAGTCCCCCACCGAAAAAACCGTCGTCCATCAATGGATGTCCCTACTTTGAACAATTTTTGAAACACTTCATGGATTCACTCATTCGACGTCGACCGCAACCTCTTCAACTTGGACTCCAACCCCACCATCAGCAACCTCAATTTAATTCAACTCATCGTTGACCTTCAATCAACTTTTGTTACTTGGAAATTCCTTCCCTTGAACTTCTCTTCAATCAACTTTTGAATTATTGTTCGTATTTTTCTCCAATCAACCGTTCGACCGTCTTCCTGTCTGCGATCTTCCTTCAACGTTTGTATGCTCCGTCGTGGCGATCAGATGACGTCACGAGCGGCACACCAAAGCTTAGTGGAGGCATCAGCTGAGTGAGGCTGACCTTCAAAGTTTCGTGGAGGCTCGGAGGCACCACCCTGTTGAACCCCTCACTCTCCGTTTATGTGATGAGTTTTAATTATTAATTATTACTTTTAAATCATTTCCTTAATTATCATTTCTTTAATTTTAGTAATATTAATTCACTTTTATTTTTCCCTTTTTAGTGTGAAACAGTGAAGTGACTTTATAAACACTTAATCATTTTTTTTAACTAATTGATTTTTAATTAACTGTTCGATAGTGATACGAAATACAGTACTAATCAGACGTTGTCATTAATTCAGTATTCACGTATTTATTTTTCCAACAGATTATAAATCTGAATTTTTAAATTCATTTTATAAAATTATCTGCACATTTTGTTTTATTATTGAGGATATTAAATAATATCATTTTAGATTTTGTTGTGGGACGTAAATGCGATCAGTCATAATTCTGATATTTATACCCATAACTCACATTTTTATTTAGTTGAACCAGGTTAGGTTCCTTTTTTTTTTTCTTTTCAATTTAAACCTTTTTCATTAATTTTAGTGAAAATTCATGTTATTGTTATTATAATGTAACCCTTTTTTCTAGTGTGTGATTTTGACGGAATTTCGACCCTTGCCAACGAGACTTCAGCGTTGGGAGATTCGAAAATTACTCGTCGATTACGGCATCCGGAGTAAACGCAGAGTCGCCCATTTTGTTCTACGTTATTTCGTAACTATACAAAATACTTAGACTTTGTTCCATTTATTTTTTTTATTGCTTGTCTCTTACATGGTTATTTTTGTTTTACACACACACTTCCGTGTCAACGACACGTGTTATGATTAACGATGTCCAAACCATTACCCCCCCTGACATGCACTACTGTTAATCTTATAACTCCCTTTTCCGTACTGAAACGTACAGTTGATGTCCCTCACTTTCGCGGTCACGTTAATAATAGATTGGTAGAACCCTCCTTTTGTAATTGGTTCGGTAAAATTGACGATTCGTTTAGAGGTTGTCTAACTACAGATGCGGATAAAATCAGTTTTGCTTTTGACACTTGTGACCCAAATTTCGGTGACGCCGCGCGCGTCCGTACCTTTCTTATCGATTGGTCCAATGGGCAAATATATCAATGGTCTTGGGTAGAATTTAAACGTTTTTGGCAGGATATATATAACGGTCTGCAGGTAATCACGAAGTACTGTGACAGGCAGGGATCCGTCAAATGGGACGTTGACGTTAAAGGTTTAAACAACGATACACGCCAGTTATTGACTTCCCTTCATTCCTTTATTCATGGATCATGTCATCATTCTTCAGTGATGCGCGAAAGCGCATCTCCCGATAATGTTTCGGTAGAGAATCGGAGTGATTCCGTTGACCCTTCTGGTCTGGGTAGAAAGGCGTTGAGTGTACCTTATTCTGACTCACCTTCCCAATCCACTTCCTCTTTGAGTTCTGTACATTCGGAATCCCCAGAAAGTGAATATTTTTTTCTCGAAATCGGTTTCAAACTCCGTTGCCCAGAGGAAACCCTTTTAGGTCGTTTTGATCCGAAATGTTCGTCCAGTATTGTTCCTGCGTCTTTAGCGGATAAATTGCTGTGTCCTCTCTTTAAGGAACCGCCATCCGTTTCATACGTTCGGGATTCCGAGGGTAACCGTATTCCCGTCATTGCGGAAACCAAACTTGATTGTGGATTGATTATTGTTTTTTTAGTATAGATGTCTCGTTAGTGCCGTCAGAATATTGTCCCGATTGTGATTTAATTATTGGCCCAGAATCCCTACGACCCTACGGATTCCATTTCGACTTTTCGGATGGATGCTTCGTCGATAAATGGGATAAAAGACGTTATTTCCTTCTCTGGTGCGAGGCACCCGAGCAGAACCTGGATAGTGACGATGAAACGTCACCCTTGGAAGATTTGGGTAATCCTGACCCAACTTTCTTCTCTGACTCAGTTGTCTCTGAACCGTTGGTTCCAGCTTGTTCATCAAATGAATTCCTTCGAGGCTAGAACTCACAGCCTCTGATGATGATGATTTTTGTGAAGCATCTTGTGACAGTGTTTGTGATGCTAATGTTGAAAACAGTAAAGACAACAATGAAATTGTTGATTTATATAATTATAAAGGTACTTCTGTTGGAAGTCTTTATGATGAAACTTCCGTTGAAAGTAAGTGTAATACTTACGTTAATAATTGTTGTAATGTAAATGGGGATGTGACCAATTCTTTGTTAAATGTGAATTCAGACAACTTGGATGATTGCTGTGCAACCGATGTTGAAAATCAGAATTTATCTTCTCGCCATGGTCAGGACAACCGTGTTGGTCCCGATGGCCATGACTTGTACGATGATTTAGACACTGCTCCTCAAATTGTCAGTAATTTTAGTCATTCGGACATTGACTCAACTGATTCAGTTAGTTCAGTTGATATAGTTCATTCAGTGAACTTTGGTCGAGAAGACCTCGTTTTTGATTCAGATGGATCAGATATCCATGCATGTCCCAAAAAGGACGCGAATTCTGTTACTGATGTTGTTTTTGGTTTAGATGATGCATGTCCCAAAGAGGACGCGTTAGATGGTCAGGATGACCATGTTTATGATAACTTTTCTCCACAGGACCCGAATTGTTTTGAGTTTACTTCGGCCAACGGCCAATCGGCAATGCCGCCTCGTTTAAGTGGTCTGAAAGATGACCCTGTTTTTGATCAATCGGCAATGCCGCCTCGTTTAAGTGGTCTGAAAGATGACCCTGTTTTTGATCAATCGGCAATGCCGCCTCGTTTAAGTGGTCTGAAAGATGACCCTGTTTTTGATCAATCGGCAATGCCGCCTCGTTTAAGTGGTCTGAAAGATGACCCTGTTTTTGATCAATCGGCAATGCCGCCTCGTTTAAGTGGTCTGAAAGATGACCCTGTTTTTGATTTTTTTGGTCATGATGACCGTCATCTTGCTTCAGATGATGCTTTTTCTGCTGTAGTAGCAGCTGGGGAGAATGCCCCACAAGGTCCTGTAGGCGAGTCAGTTTTTGACAGTAACAGTTTAGTAATGAATCGATCGTGTCCCAATGACTTCTTGTTAAACTCCGTTAGTTTGTGTTGTGAGCAGTGTAGCAAGCAATCTTTTCCTAAAGAGCAAAGTGCTCACGTAGAGACGTATTGTCACTTGCAGACATCATGTCTCTCCAGTTGGTCACCCGATTCCCCTGATTGCGATATTCCAAATTTTGGTTTTCCTCCCAATACCCCAACCTCGTGCGAAACCATCGCTGATGCAGACGAAGCATGTTCACATGTTTCGGAGACGCCTTCTTGGACTCTTGAAATGGAGCTCATGGAAGAACGCCCACAAATTTTCATGAAAACTTCTATTAACAACCAAGCAGTTTTGGCTCTTGTTGAAATTTGCTGTCAGGCGAATTACATTCACCAACACGTATACGAGAAGTTACTCAAGGTGGCTACGGAAAAATTCGATTTGCATTCACGTTTGTCCTGCATTGATGATGACTGGGAAGAATACAGTACCGGAGAAATCATCCTTCCTATTGAGTTTGATTCAATCCCTTATCTGACCCCATTTGTGGTCGTATCTGATTTGAATTGGGATGGAGACTTACTCCTGGGGATGAATTTCCTTATTACGCACGATTTTTATTGGGCCGATAGAGAAGCAGGCCTAATGCGAGGAAAGAACTCACTTTTCGAGTATGTTTGTCACCCCTATTCTTCGGTCTTTTCAGCTGAGGGTGAAAGACTCGTTTCAGAGAGCCCGACGGACTCTCTGGAACCAGTTCAAAAAAAAGGAACTGCTACCAGATGGGGAAGATTCTTCATCAATTGTCAAGTGTTCCGTTCTAGTTCCGACGAACGAAGAACTAGAAAACCAACATACTTTTGGTAATTTTGAGTACGAAGACTCGAATGTCTTCACAGTAAACCCCTGTGACTCCATCGAGAGCGAGTCACCTCCTTCAGTGACAGTTAGGCCGGAACTTGAAGTTCCCAGTGTTCTGGCTATTCCAAATAAATTTGAAAACTCATTTCCCTTAAGTTCCGATTTGGTCATTTCGCTTAAATCCCTATTTAAGGAAGATGACTTGATTCTGTTTTCAAAGGTAGAGGAATTTACACCTAATTCCGAGGCTAAGCCCATAGGTGCCGGGAGCGAACCCGAACCTACTCCTCCGTCGGAAGTTGTACGCGCGGAAGGGCAAGCGCGGAATATTCCTCACTACCATAATATGATCGTTCCATCGATCATTTTCATTTTTCTTCCGCGAATTCATGTTTTCGCCCTTCTTGCCTTCTACTTTGCAAATCTTTCTCTTTGGCTGTTCCTGGATCCTTTTCTGAAACCAGTGAAAGTCATTCTTCTTAATCCCGATACACCACCTCCTCTTGAGTGAGCAAGGCTCGTATGGTCAGTCCATTGCTTCCTGGCATGTTGCGAAAACCTTTAACCGAATGACCCACATGCCCGATCGCAAGACAACCTAACCATGCAGCTGATTTGTCTGGCTTCGTATGTTCGTGAAATTCACCCGTATGACCGAACATACCCGCAATTTAGGTTAAGTGTTTTTTGTTTTAATTTTTAAATTAATCTTAATTATACGGAACTTATAACCTATAAGTGTTCAGTTCAGAATAGCTCATAATTGAGTTCTATTTTCAACTTTTTATTTTTGATTTTTTTTTTATTCAAATTAGTCTTGAGTAATTGTCATTAAGATGTTCTTATATCGGTTGTTAAGGTATCAACCAAAATTATAGCCAATTTTGACACACTATACCAGGATGCCATTCCTTTTCCCCTTCTAATAATTCTATTACACCATGTCAATATTGATAACAACATAACTGCGCCCCTACCATGAATTCCACTAAAACCTGTTATTATCTATGCCCCATCAACTCGTCAAATAAAATTCAATTGTCCTACTGATACTTCTGGTCAATATTAATGGTGAGATACTGCTAATATAACGCTATGAAGGTTACTAATCGAATTGAATTCTGTGCCTAAATTCAGTTCCCAATGCCGCTCAATGTACTTTAACTAATTTAAAGTCTTTTTGAGTGCGTATTCATTTTAATTGCCTTCATACGTGCAACTGAGTTAATTACGTAAAATCTATAATCCCGATTGAATTTTATTACTTTCGACACCTATTTGAATTCACTTTCCTACTGATTACACTTTCACCCAATTACCCTTACCCACACTTTGAAACACTCTTGAAATCATTGGCGTACTTAGTGGAAAGGAAATTCACTACGCATATCTTATTTTTATCATATAAATCTTATTCTAAAATCATTGGCTATCACGATAAAGTATATTTAATTGCAGTTAACTGATTGATGTTTACTCTGGATTATTTGAATTTATTTAAACTTAATTGCTGCTTACAATATATAATCTTGCCTGTTGTTTTATTAAGTTAATTTTAACCAACCTCTAAGCTAATCCGTTCTTCAAAATTTCATGATTTACCATTGACCACTAAGGATTCAGTTCTTCCGGGATGAACCAATTACTTTCATATTCTACACACAACTGTACATACCCACTCAGCTAGACACGCGTATTACCCATATTTTTTCCTACGTATACGCAATCACGTATAACTTCAACTATAAATTCCTTTTCCCCATTTTTGGGTAAACCACCTAGCATTTGCACTCTGTGCCAAATACACACGACCCAAGGTCTACATCATCTATTACGAAATTCTATCTTCCTTCTCCCTGGATATTCTTAATGGATAACAATATCTAAGTATCTAAAACGGTAACTAGATAAATTTTCATGTTTTCAATAAATTAATTTTACTTTTCTTTAAATCAATTTTAATCTTTTACCAACTTATTCGGACTTGAAATAAGTTTACATTCTGCAACCGTGCTCCCACTGCTGAAGACTTCGTCCACCAATAAAATTTAATTCAATTTTTATCTACCATAGTGAATACGATTAGTTTTTTACTGTATAATCATGATATCTTCGGAAACTCTTATCTCTGTCATTACTGATGGATTAAACTCCATTTCAAGTAGTCACCAGATGAATTGAAAATTCCTGAACCTTAAATTTTGAATTTTCCTTTTAACCATTATTTACTATGTATGTATCTTTTTCCCTAAAATTATCTTAACCTTGGAAGTCTTTCCGAATTTATCACGGTTCCGTAAATCTTGTTACTATAACGTTGGACAAACTAAAAATTTTACTTAAATTAGATTCAATCCTGTAATTGGAACTTTAACTGAAATAATTATGTCGAAATGCCAGAAATAACTTAGATGGTTCATTAGTTTATAGATTGTTTATGTAGTATGATTGCCACAATTAATCATACTTATAATTGTATTTTTGAAGGTGACAACTTCGGACTTTATCGTACTTTGTTGACATAGTATTTCCACTACAATCCTAGTAATCAGACCTCAACCTTGTTAATTTATTTGCTGTATTTTAAAATTTTTCCCTTGATTTCTTTTTTTTTTTATTTATTAATATAATTATCATTCTTCTCACTAAATTGCCTTGATTAATCCAACCCGAAATTGTCGCTGTTTCATTTTTTTTAATATATTGTAAATAAACTTCCACTCCACCACCACATCCTTTTTCACAGGAGAGAGCAGTGTCACTACCATGCGATTTACCATTTCTATGGTTGAACAGTATCCATGTTTGTGCCATTAGAAGTTCGCTGTAAACAGCGAATGTCCCTCCCTTATATTGTACGTACAGAGTGAATCACTCTGACGTCATAAAGTAACTTAATTTCCTTCCATACCTTGAATACTGAATCACGTGTTCAGTATGTGGATATCTTTCGTATTCAATGTATGGTAAATTCTTTAATAATAATAATAACTTCACTCTCTATGAGTCATTATTTATATGTTGTGTCCTGTCGGTGTTATGCAACCATACTCATTCATACATCCATGTTCCTTCTTGACCGTTGTCCTTTATTAATTTTATCACCTATTACCTATTTTATTACCTATTACCCATTGTCTAGTTATTCTCTATCAACTTATCAGTCTATGTTTACTCGTGTCTATATTACGCACACAACCTATTGTGTGACGAATGATATGTGTACACTACCGTGTGCAGTCGTACATGTCTATTGACGATCATGATACGTACATGTATTCTTTTTGTTTTATTTTCTTTTTTATTATTTCACCACTCGCAAGTTGTCTATTATTGCTGAGACGAAGGCTCGAATTCCGATTACGTCGTCAAAAGCGAGCCTCTGAATTCGAACTCTTCTCTCTTGCCTCTGCTACCAATTTATAACGTTAAGATGTGATGTTATATTATTATAATATACCATATTGTTCCCTGCCAGGCTACTGGTTAATCTCTACATAGTTACCCACGTTCTCATTATCTGTACTTACTACTTCTACCTAATTGTCATTCAAATTCCGTTACTTATGTCTTACGTTATCATTAATGTCCGTGTACTTTCAAATGAAAAGTACACCATATCTTTCTCCGCTTTCCTCATCGCTGGCTAATTAGACTTTCAAATCATGATAACCAACCATTCCTCTAATAATATTAGACATAATTTGGCGTAATCACTGTTAACTATAAATATATAACATTGTTGTTAATCCCCTTTAAATTATAAAACAACGGAGAACTCTCCTTCATTGTTTAAATTGTGTTACCTATTCAGATTACTTCAGTATTAGATATGTCAATTAACAAATTGCTAAAATTGTAATTAACGGTAATTAATGTATGTAATATAATGTAATTTATGTACTTAATGTACTCTGTACATGTCGGTCCCCCGACATTATGTCGCCACCCAAAAGTGTATACCTTACAAAAATTAGTATCTTTTTTTGTTAACTTTTTGCTTAAATTATGCTTAACGTCAGAATTCTTTAGCTCTCCAGCTAAAGTGGGAGCTTAACCTTCGACTGCATTCCCCCAAAATTGAGGCTTATTTATTTCTTGTATTGTAAATTAAATCATTCCTGCCTGAGCTCTTGATACCAGAGGTTGCACCTCGCCCCTTTTAAATTCCTGTCTGGCCGTTGTTACCAGAGGTGGCTCCTCTCTCATCTTAAATTCCTGCCTGAACCTTCACCCGAGGAGGCCGAGCCCCCCTCACTTTAAATTCCTGCCGTAACTCTTACTCGAGGAGGACAAGCCTCCTCGCTTTCAATCCCCACCTTAACTATTGTGAAATGGGGTCGAACCTCTACCCCTGTAAACTCCTGCTTGAGCTGTTGTTGTAAGAGGTAAAACCTCTCCCCCTGTAAACTTCTGATTATTTATCAGTGCCTCGTTGTATATATTATTTGTGAAATAAAAATTTATGAGTGAACTAAAACTCCAATTTTTGAAGTGAAGTGTTTCTATTCATCCCTTCGGGAAAAAACAAACTTGGTAGGAACTATTTATATTGATACTCGGAAACTCTCGGCCAAGGCCGAGCTTACCCAACAAAGGACCACCTTCGTTGGATTGTCTAAAGTGCATTAACCCTAAAAAGTCGCAAGCGGGCAGAGGCTCGCACAACGTATGCGCGACACTGAAGGCCCGCACAACCGATGCGCGACACTGCTAAGAAACCGTTCATTAATGAAAAAATGCGTAAAAAACGTGTCGCATTTTGTAAAAAATACATTCATTGGACTGTTGATGACTGGAAGAAGGTTTTATTTAGCGATGAGTCGACATTTTTGACATTCAGAAGTTGTCCAAAAAAGGTTCGCCGGCCTATTGGCTCAAATAGGATGGACCCTAAATACACCCTAAAGACAATGAAACACCCTCCAAGTGTGATGGTTTGGGGTTGTTTCGGTTACTATGGGCGTGGAAACTTATATTTTCTTCCGAAGAACACAACTATGAATGGTGCACGGTATTTAGCAATGCTACAGGATAAACTTCCAATGGCAATGGCAATCCAAAGGACAAAAACATACATGCATGATGGTGCACCATGTCACAGGGCCAAAATAGTAACAAAATGGATTACTGACAATAAATTTGATATTTTGGATTGGCCTGGTAATAGTCCAGATCTCAATCCGATAGAAAATCTGTGGCTAATAATAAAAAATAAGGTTGAATGCCACGACACTGGCTCAGTCGAAAAATTACAAGAGGCCATCAAAAAGGTATGGTGCAAGGAAATATCAGTGGAAGTTTGTCAAAACTTGATTAAATCCATGCCAAAACGTCTAGAACAAGTCATCCAAACCAAAGGACAGATGACAAAATACTAATATAAGGTTAGTATACATTTAAACATTGTTTTTTATGTAAAAAATACAAATTTCAAGGGTGATCGGATACTTTTCGCGGGCACTGTATATATTAGTGATGTAGCGGATGTCATTTTTTTCACATCCGTGGATGCGGATGCGGATGAGGATGTTTGATTTCAACATCCGCGGATGCGGATGCGGATGTCTACATTTTCGTTATTTTGTAGGATATATTCGAGATTTGTTGTGTTTAACGTATATAATAAGTTATTATATAGAGAAAGCTCTAGCTATAATGTAGTATAATTGATTAATTGTACAATAATTGCTGTACTTTTTTCTGAACATATAAAATAATATCAAGCATCTAACTAATATAGAAATCAATTAGTGAATTCGTCTGCAAATAAATTCGTTATATTTTGTTGAGTTTCAGCCACAATTAGAAACCATAATTGTGTTACCAGGATGCGGGACGTGAACCCAACTCAAATGCACCCCCACCGACCTCTTTCCCCAACCTCCACCCTTATAGAAAGAGATCTTTAATTAGCTTGATAACTATTTATATTAAGTTTAAAGTTTTATTAGGCATATTTATAAATGAGTAATTAAAATAAAGTAAACTAAGATGTTCATCGTTTAATGTTCAAACTTAATTATAGGAAGGTTATGCTTAAGGAACATTAATTTTTCTGCCTTTTTTGCTGCCAGTCTGTTTCTCTTTTCATCATATATTAATCCAGCACTGCTAAATAATCTCTCTCTTGGTACGTTTGTTGGAGGACAGGCTAAATGTTTCCTTGCAAGTTTACTCAAGTATGGATAGATATTCTGCGTATTTTTCCACCAACTAATAGGATTGTCACATGCAGCCAGGCGTTTTTCTTGGTGATAGCTCTCGATCATTTTTACTACATCTTTTGACATCGCGTAGGTCTCGTCATTGCTGCTTGACTCAAGAAACTGAGAGACAGATTCTCTGATAGATTTTCTTGTTGAAGGTGTTGGTTCTGTCACTGAAACTTTTATTCTTTTGGTGGGTGGCGAAGCGACAGATTCAAGAGATTGAAGCTCTTCAACTGCTTTGCCAAGTGATGATTTAACTCGTTCTAATGTACTAGGTGAA